>LUCM01003396.1:0-71363 GCA_008360955.1 Fasciolopsis buskii
GGGTTTCAGGTTGCTCGGTGGGGGGAATTCGTTATCTAGGCAGGTGTCCTGTCGTTAGACCAGATCTGCAGGGAGAGGGGCAGTGGGCGGAACTCCATCTCAAACGTGGTTGTAGTTTTCAAGTGTCAGGTGGGTTTGGGCTTTGTGTAAGCGGTGATCTGGGGTGAAAAGAAAGCGTTTGGGGGAGCACAGTGAGAGGATTGTCCGATGAGTGCTCGATGCACGGGTGTAGCGAAGGAGGAACGCACCGTTACTGCCTGGGCTTATTATATGGAAGAAGGGGAAACCGGGATCGTAGTCTTGGGGCTTTCAGTGGAACATAAGGTCACAGTAGTCCGAGTACAGCAAAGAGCCGGTGGACGGCGAATCGCCAATACTGAGATCACCGGCGGACCTGGAATTTGAAACTCCGAACTTCCCGAGGTGACGAACGCTCAACCGTCATCACGTGTACTGTCACAGGTGGGGCTGAGCGGTGTAGGGACGACGAACTCGAACTGAGAGTAGCAACAACAACCGGAGCACATTAATGTGAATAATAGTTGTGTGAACCGAACTAAAGATGCCCATGAGGGGAGAGGGTTCGCGGGACACTATCTGTAGTTAGACTGCGGCGAGCTTCTAGTCAACTGGGCACCACACCTATGGCACTGGAAAAGTCCGAAAGAGTGACGGTGCATACAAATCCTGAGCCGATGTAGAATTAAAGTGTGAATTAGGAAAAAACGTTTGTTCTCTCAGTCGAAGGGTTTGCCGAGAAAATTTAATGTTTTCCCAATGTTTGCATGCGACCCAATAGGACCGATTCCGTGCTTGCAGCGTTGTTTCACCCGTGTTCACCACGAGAAGTGGTGTTCGCCAATTAGTTCCCTTTCACCTTTTCTTCTCACTTTTGTCGTCGAGATGGTTAACGGGATAGCCTTATCCTCGTGAAATACCAATGGCTTTAATATTTGCTCACGCAATAAACCATCTGACCCAGAGTAAGTGGATGACGTTGTGATACTGGGCAGCCTTTTCTAGACCGCTCGAACGGCAGTGCAGGCATTTCTGGGATGCAGTGTAAATCGTCTTACCTTCTGATGAGAGTAGGGGCATTGATATTTGCTTAGCTAGTAAAGTGCGATTTATAATATGCAACCAACGTTGTGCTACTGCGGGAGGACCCGGGCGAGCTGCAAGTACTTGGTGGTTTGAGCGGTAGTGTACTTGTAGGAGACAGCTGGGTTTGTAGATGGGTTTAATTAATTGGGTATGTGTCTCATCTGGTGGTCGTTTATCTAGTGAAGTATCCTCGCGCATGCAGAAGGCTCGGTTGGCATTTACCAACATGAGGCACCTGTGGGGTCGGCGTAAAATCTGATTACTGGTCAGCGGTCGGACATGTGCAGAAGCAATGAGGTCGGTACTGCCATGCGGTTCCAAAACATTCCGCTGTGAAAACTCGTCTCTGAACACCGTCGTCTTCTTTCTGTCGCTCGAATATGGTTGGCAAATTTCTTCAGTAACTCAGGTTAGGCGTAAGGTATTGGGCCTCAGGGTTCAACCTTTGCAACAGCCATTGAGTAAGCATAGGTTGAAAGGATTGGGATATGTTTTGCGCATGTCCGCAGAACTACTGCCTTGTAGACTGTTCTCTGAGACCGAAAATAGTCGGAACATCAATCACGGTGGCCAACAAATGTCGTAGCAAAAAGTACGAATATTTAACCAGTTGGACTACTGGATTACGGCCTATGAGGTCGGCCGAAGCAATGGTTGAAGACAGCGGGTGATGAGGCTCGACGTCGCAGTCGCTGGCGTTATTGCATCCGAAACCTTTCTATTTCTGTATGGTTGTTCAACTCATTATTTTGCAGTCGATCTTTTACCAATCGTGCTTTTTTCTGCTTACTCAGATGACAATGTGAGGCAGCAACCTGAAACAAAGCACGTTGGTGCAAAGTTAACGGTTGTACAGACTGAACTCAGTTGAACTTTTTACTATCACCGGTTGCGAGCGCATAGAAATGCACAGAGAGGGAATAAAAACAGATTACGTTCCTCTTCAAATATAATGAATCGTTTGAGATCTTAGAATGATAATTGACAACAATCGATTCTCCCCACAGAGAGGGGGCTTTGTCAGAGTATCAGACCGTCGAGAAAAATCTACACCCGTGCATCGAGCACTCATCGGACAATCCTCTCACTGTGCTCCCCCAAACGCTTTCTTTTCACCCCAGATCACCGCTTACACAAAGCCCAAACCCACCTGACACTTGAAAACTACAACCACGTTTGAGATGGAGTTCCGCCCACTGCCCCTCTCCCTGCAGATCTGGTCTAACGACAGGACACCTGCCTAGATAACGAATTCCCCCCACCGAGCAACCTGAAACCCCTCTCCCATTGCCCGGCAGCTGTAACCTCTGATCCATGGAATCATTTTTTCTTTGTCTTCTGGAGTCCAATTCAGTAGTCGTCGTGACCTTATCACTAGCCTGGAATACTAAGCAGCGATCATTTCTGTCAGGTTTTTGTTCACCAATTCTTGGACCTTTAGTTTCACTGATTCTTCTTCGCACTAGTAAGCCCATCCCAAATTCTCGCTCACGAAACAGGACAAAACCTCGTCGCCACCTTCAACAGACCCACCCAAGCGGTGATGCGGATCAAGGGTGCAGCTAGCGATACTTTTCTACCCCGAATCCCTCCATTTCTATGCAGTTGCTTAATTTACTAATTTGCAGTCCATCTCGTTCCCTTTTCTTTTGAAGAGACGGTGACGCAGTAATCAGGAACCAAAGCATCTTACTGTGGCGTTATTGGTCGCAAAAACTGGAAACACCCNGTCTGCAATAAACAAAACTACCTCACACCAACGTCGGAGGCCCACCGTTATTTCGATTGTGACGAGACTTTGTAGCTCCTATGCTCGCATTTCAAAAGAGACATCCTGAGACCTTTTTCCTCAAGAGAAATGTGAATGCGGACACGGACATTCAGGATAGCAACCACCGGAAACTGATCATGGCCTCAATCTGTTCCGATGACTAGCTTGTCAGTGAAGAACTGGTCGAAGCTAGTTCCGCCTACCTATTTAATCAGGCACCTACGGAATGTGTCATGCGATTCGCACAGCCCGGCGTTAGTGCTCAGGCATTATGGGACATCAAGCAATTAGCCCAACTCGCAAGCAATTAGCAGCGCCACCTGTGATAAGGTCGCACTAAGTTTTTCCCATGGACTGTTGAAATTACATTTAGGTTTGCTGATCCTGAAATACGGACGCCACAGATCCGCTCCGAATTTCAAAATGTTAGATACTGCAGGTAGCCAGCCGGTTTGATTTCAAGACCGTCTGAGTACAGCAGGAACGTGCGCATTACCCACGAATCGCGCCATCTCCGAAAACCCACCCAAGGGTGAAAACATTTAATCCGACTGTCTAGACCAGTTCATGAAGATGCTGTAAGTGAAACCCCGGACGACATACAGTGCAACCGGGGAAGTCGCGTGTGTGCCCGGAGACTTCCCGGCGAACCGCATAGAAACCCGTAAAAATAAACCAGCTACCAGATTGCACGAACGGAAACCAAAGCAGAGGGGCGTCCGGTTTTTTCCCGGGCCGTTCGACAGTAACACACATATCGCTCGCAGTGCAGCCCCGTGGCATGAATTGGACCCGACAAGTTGGAGTAATTGTTCGTCTTAGGACTGATATTATCTTTAGCAGGTTTTTCCGAGCCAGATTAGAACAGTAACCGCAAGTCTCATCTTTCAAACCTTTCTGCTGACAATTCAGTTCTAATGCAACAAATATCACTGTCTTTCGAAGCGCACCACTGCCGATCCAAGTCCAGGGGCCTGCCCACCTGAGAAAAAGTAGGACCCGTTCCAAACATGAAGGATGAACCTCTCACCACTAACGCCAGACCGGAATGAAAAAACCGCGACGAGCTGTAATACCGACTGTCTTAACACGGACCTCGTATTACGTTAGCCGGTCGTCAACCGTTGTGACCATGTGTAAGTCATTCTTACTCCGTTAGGTGCGGTCGCAATACTGGCAACCCGGACACTCGACCGGTACAACGAAAATGGGGCCCGAGGTTGAGTATATTTGACAGGTGCACGATTAAGGCGCAAACGGCAACCGCGATGCGTGGCTAACGTACGGTTGGACAAACGGTTCGAAGGAACAGATCCGTGTTACGCTACAAGTCTCCAAAGAGTTTGTTCTACATCCGCTCAGTAGAATCCATCCCACACCACTTGGCAGTAGGAATCGCATGATAAAGCCACCCGACGTCTCTAAAGTCGAGGATCACGCAGCCCTTAGGGTCGTTCCTACAGCATCACAAATAGGACTGTCCGGTTGGAAGCCTAGATTGAATATGTCGATCGGGCTGCGTTAGACGGAAGTGGGTTGACCAATGATCCGTAGGCTAAAGTAACTAAGGCTGTTTAGTTACTGTTTGCTGCGAACAAATAAGACTCCAAAAAGCCAAAAACTGAGAAGTTAATCGTTATTTACATTACTGGATGTGTACAGAATATCTGATGGAGAATGAATACCCAGTGGACCACAAGCGCTTATAAATTGGGGTTTCTAAATGTTTCGGCTTGTTTCTTAATCCGCGTATCGTACTCCTTCCTGTTCTGTATGAATAGAGTGTACGCGTCGGCCTGCGCCGGGTCCTTCGGGTTCGGGCTGTCTAGAAGATCCTGGATACCAAGCAAAATCTTTCAAATCTTATTGGTAGAAAGTCTCCACATACTTGTTTTATAGTCACTGCGGGTCTCCAGTGCTTCTCTTCATCCAGCAGAGACAGGCAAACAGTACCGGATGGAAATACGTTCGGGTGAAAAAGTGCAGGTTCGAACTTGCACTTTGGTGGGGTTGTAGGGTATTCTGGTTTGAAATACATCCGAAGATTAAAAAGTCCACCTTCCCATAAAGTCTGCAGGGAAACTAACGAAAAAAATTGCAAACGTACTCCTTTCTTTCCCGGAATGCTGCAGGTCCAAGTCATCAAATCCAAGGAGCCGTCCTCCTTTTTTACAGGTTTGGCCACAAAACCCTACCGTTATTCAAAAAACCCCAGACTTACGAATGGATGGTCTTTCCTCCATGCTTTCCGCTCTTCTTTCAGCCTCTTTAACGAAATACTTTCGGCTTCAGCGAATTCACCCATCAAGCTCAAGAATTCCCGCAACTACCGATTCCCGCGGAGAAAACTCAGCCCATTCAAACAACGGTGAACGCGCCCTTGGCGAGCTTCTAGTAGGCGAAGCAGTAAAACAATGCTCCCTTCGAGTGTTTGTTGGGTTTGCCCTGTCAAACTGGACCTGAGCAAGCAATCGAATCATCCAACGCTTCTGAGAACAGGTGGTCCTAAATTAACGTGGGCTATTCCCTTCATAAACCTGAGTTGAGGCTTAGCTATACGGGATTCTTAACTCTTAGTTACTTTTCAACAATGAAATAACAATGTACATCATTCTTCAGGAAGGGTCCGCGGCCAACTGAGGGCTTCTAGGAGGGGAAGTTGACCGACATTGAGGTAATTCGAATCCGCGCCATTACCTTATCCACTTGGCCACCGCCGATTTGATCAATCGTTGTTCACCTGAAGACAACATCGAGATTCCGGTATAAGGAGCTCACTTCCGAGCTTTTCGCTTATGCGGTAACCGGACAGGAACAACACTAGTCTGTCCATCCCGGGAGGAGAACGCGGAATGTTTGTCCATTTTGCTGGCATGCCCCGCACTCGTCCGACGGGTTTTGATACATCAGGCTTTAAGGGGGCCTCAGAATGTGTCTCATTGCTTAAAACTCGGAATTCTTCGAGCAGCTTCCGGGTTCAGATGTGCAGTGCGACGGAGCCAACTCGTTAGTTAGACTGGAGGAAACAGCCAAGGGCCGCTGTCAACAATCCATTAACGAGCAGCCCATGAAGAAGCATTTGACAGGATCGGTATCAAAGGTGAAGTTGAAGGAATAATAGTCATATGCATTTTGGGCCATTTGTGGCGAGAATTTAAATAGGAAATTGTGATCTAGAGCTCAGAAATGCGGGTTCGCATGACTGATTATCTCAAGACATCAAATGTTTTGGTCAAACTTTTCACATCCGACTCAAGGCGGCCTCCTGATCTCACGAGAAGTCCCGTTGGTTCATGGCATTTCCGCAAGATTTACTAGTTATCAAATCCTGCCTAATATCGGATATCCGATGTTCCACATCAGAATGTCTTTCGCAAGACATTCTGAGTGCTTTTGGGAAGTGTTTGCATTAAGGCCCCTGCTTCTTTCGCCTCACGGTCATGCCTCTCACCTAACTGCGTACACATATGACGTTTCTGCGGTGCGAATTCCTCAACGACGATGATAGATATTACTTTCGAAAGCACTGCATAGCTATCCACCTATATCGATCTTTGTTGATTTGGTTCATTAGGTTTAAGAGTAACTTATGAAGAACCGTTTTTCTCATGAATTCTCGTCGCGACGAGGCCGCCGAGATTAGTCGATTCGGTCGCGTTGCTTCATTTAGCGTAGACTGTAATATTGAGTACTCAGGCAATGCGTATCCATATTGACGCAAATCCCAAGTCGAATCGAAATCGATCAGCAGGTTTATACAGCACTGAATCGAAAAATCATACCGCACGAATACACAAACTTAAAATGTGCGGTCAATGGAACCGTAAATCGAGAGCCAAAAGTTCAGGTCTGTCTGGTATAAACAAGCAACCAGGTAAAACCCATGTCAGAAACGTTGCAGCATCTCTGAAAAGGGACGGAAAATGAACCAGGTGATTGACACAATGTATGAGTGGATCGTGTAAATTGCTAAATGTGAGCTATTTTTGTTCTGTACGCAAGGTTACCGAATGAACGAGGGTGTTTCAAAACAGTCCTCTGCACCACCAAGCGAAATCCTCCAAACACGATAAGCGAGAACACGGCTAGAGATCAATGATTCCAATTTGATTATGACCGTCCTTCAGTCATAACCACTATCAGCCTCCTATGGTTTTAGGATAGCCTTACTGTCTGCTTGATTGTTGATACTCTCCAGATCCGTAATGTGGTGCATTTTCCATATTTGTCTCCCTGTCATCACTTTGTATGTGGTAAGCGTTAGTATAACGTGTAGATGTTATAACGTGGGTGGCTTTGGTTTGCGTCAGTTAAGCCTCAGCACAAGGGTGCACAATAAATGGGTGGCGAATGAAGGTATTTTCGGAAGCGAGCACATGAGTGTGAAACAGTTCAGGAAGAAAATTTCCCACACTGCTGTACTTGAAGACCGAGCAGTCAAGGAAGCGAGTTCGGCTTTCACCAAATCAGTGGCATCTGGTGTATCGGCACGAGTTGAGAATCCGAGTTCGACCTCAGTTGTGATGAATTTTCTGTGAAAGGTCGCCCTTAAACTTCACAAGCGATAAATGTTCTTAACAGTGAATAATGTATGTATTAACAGGAGGGAAATTTTCAGGATTAGTTACGAGAGACTTTATAATGAATAAAAGCGAGATGAGAAGAGCGAGTGTTTCCCGGTCGTTTATCGTGTTGAACCTCAAGGACTACATCGGCGATTTTTCCTTCCCGGTCATCTCCATTGTATCCTCCGAGTGAACATATATTCCGGGTGTCGCGTGCATTATTTATTTCTTTCACAACAGGCGTATTCAAATTATTCTGTCTGCGTCTGCCTGACCTTCTTTAAATAGCTTTTTTAGGCCATTAGTCTTGGTGCCAATGCTCCTAGGGGAACGAAACGATGTCTCCGGTGAGTGGAGTAGGGGCAGTTGGTGTGCAAATTAACATCCCCCACGACGTTTAGATTGTGGATTCGGTGTTCATTTGTCCGTTGCCACCATCTGTCGAGGTACTTTTGTGCATACCTCTTCCTACAATGAACTGCTTTATTGCTACCAGGAATAAATCCGCGCTTTTCGCGTAAAATATTCCTAGAAGAATAGCCCAGGTTTTTAACACCTCAGCAAACTACCGCAACTTTTCCCATAATTTGGCATTTATTCAAGATCAGAGGCGCAAAGTAATCGGTTGCCCTTACTGCGGAAGACCACTGGCCGTCAGCCACTAAGACCGCTGGGTGCGGGGCCACTAAATGGCGTTCAGAGGTGGCATCTTTTCTTTTTTAACAACAATAATGGCAATAATGAAACGAAAAAGTATAATGTATAGTTCTCGATTTTAGAGAGGCAGGCGCAAGGCAAGATTAAATTTGTACAGGGATGATGCAGGGAAAACGCGAATAACATAAGTCAAAAGGGATAAGCAAATGAGCACAACCTAGGAATGGCCGGGAAGCAATTTAAAAGTAGAAACAGATGATGCAAAGAAATGCGAGAAACAAACACGCTGCTTAGAAATCCACACAGGAAAACTGGTTTCACAAGACTACAAAGTGTTTCCTGGGACTGTTTGCGAGTAGCGAACTGCGAGTCATTTTGTGTTTGATTGCACTAAATGTGCTTATCGACAGCGCAAAACATGGCCGTAGCTCAATGGTGGATGTCGAAGTATGGCCGGAGTCCCAAGACGACAAGTGCGCTACGTAATGGGGTGAAAATGAGCTGAGGAGATGGGGAGCAACAGAAATGTGACAGTTGGATGGAAGCAGTCAAAATCAAGCGGAAAGCCACGAGAAGTGGATAATATAGTCGCATTCGACATAAACAAAGGGCCGATAAATTGCTGAAGAATGTGAAGGAATCCTGTGAAGATTATCTCATTATTTAGAGGTCACTTCATGAAGCATTTTGCACAGAGACCGTGTAACTTCCAAGACAGCTGATTTTATTTATATGCAGCAGGATGTAAGATGGACTTAGAGGTGCGCTGGAGAAACATGTTGTGAAAACGTTTCCTAAATACGTTAGCCGTGCTACAATCTTTGTTGTTCCATCTTTTGATCTTAGGCAGCCGTGGGAGGTGGAGAATTTGAAGAAGTGGGCGAGTCGTCCCAGCGGCGGTCCCAATCAAGGAGGTTCATCTGAGTAATGGTGTTCAAGGCGACCAGCGAGGTGGTTTGTGTTGAAAGAACGGTACTGGAGCGCCGGATCTAGCCAGCGACGTCTTAGAAGGAGTGAGTGGGCAGCAGATTCGGAGTTGCTCTCATGAGAACGCAACACGTAACAGCGCGTCTAGTCCGGGTGCAGGATCTGAAGCATAAGGGAAGGTAGTCTGACTTGGGTGCCAGCTTGTGGTTATGCTAATTATTGAACCGGAGACAGCAGACCTGCAATGTAGTGCATCTATTACGTAGCACCTGGTAGTTAGACGTGAGCTACAAGGCAGTTTCATGGATAGTCGTAGGTTTGGAGTTACCAAGAGCGGCTTATTCAGAGCCACCAAGCCAGCAAAGAGGATAACATTGCATGCGACGGGTGGAGTGCATAGGCTGGATGCGTTTAAACTCAGGGAATATGATGAGTACATTGATCTATTAAATAGTATGTTAACAACCCGCTTTGGGAACGACTCAGTAGTTAATAATGTATGCCGAGGTTAACGAGGATACACCCACTACAGAGAAAAGTGGAGGGCAAATAATGTAATAGCATGGGCGTGCAATAAAGTGAAGAGAAATGACCGGCAATCATCGTCTTCAAGATGGCCCTGCAGTTTACAACCCAGAATCCTTGTCGCGCACTATTCAATGGGTGATTTTCTTCCCGCGCCCACTTCTTTAGCTGATACCCTCTGACAATGAGGGCCACGATATAAATTTTGCGAGGCAGCTTGACCGTATCTTTGGTTTCATTTTTTGAGCTGGCATTTTGCAGTCATTCAATCAGCACGGGATTAAGCTTATACAGTCGGTAGCTATTCACTCTTTCACATGTAATCTTGTCAGATGGGTTCATCTCCAACGCTGAATGCTTCAACCCTCAAAATGTTTAACGTTCCTCTGACGCACTTGTCTTCACCCGTTTAGCCTAGTTCCTGTCGATGACGATAAACACCACTTACACCCCTCCAATCAAGCCATTGCTGGCAGTACGTCGGCCCAATTAGAAAAGTAAGAGTTGGCTCAACAGAGCGCCGAGGTTTGCAGTTTGGATGTTCAGAAATGTGAGCTTTTGTTCTAGATGTCCTTGTAACCTTTCGACTGCCTGAAGGAAGGACAAACTCCTCTTAAAGTCTAACTAGAAGTTCGGCCCATTGATCCACATGAATAATCAGTTTGGTGTTTTCAAAACCGCGAAAGCGATAGTCAAATGGATTACAGGGAGAGTCTACATGGGAACACTGATTTACCTTCGAAAAGTCGTGGACCGCCCTGACACCGGTGACCACAAATGCGTTGAGCCGGATGTCAACTTTTATCACCGCCACCTCTGCTCAGTCTTCTCGATCAATCTCCTCTCGGTTATCCTCTGCGTCAGGAAATTCATTTTAGTGCACCCTCCTTAGGTCTAGCCCAATCCAGCCCTTTGATTATCCGATAAAGTGCATATCAGCCGTCAATATTCTATTCTGCCCAGACTGCCGGAAAAGAATTCAGCTAAGAATTGTTCATAGAGCGAGTGGTTCATTTTGATTCCCCAGGCGTTTCATCAACCCCCGGTTGCTTCCAGTGCGTCGCGTCTAATGAGAGCGTGCAACGGAGCACCTGGCACTCCGGCGAAGTTTAACTCTTCTAAGTGTGACTGTCCCTGGGCAGCAGTCCCGACCGAGTCTTGCGTTCTGGTTGACATTTTGCCGCTCATGAACTGCTCGGGGGTGACCAGTGATTAACCGTCCTCAATCGAGTAAGGTAGTAGGTGCTGTTCTACCACCGAACGGACGGACCCTGAGCTTCGCTGGCTCCTTTCGTATGCAAATCATCTGATGAAATCGTCTGCGATCAGGTGTGTGTCTGGCCCTCAATCCAGAAAGGATAGAAACACACCGGCCATTTTCGGCGGCACTATATCAACCGGTAGAACCCCTAGTCGTGCGGATTCGACGGGCTGTCTTAATATCTAAAGAATCTTTTGCTGCCTTGCAGCTGGTTTGAAATGGCGGATGATGAGTTTCTTTGAATCCTCCCATACTGCATTTGATTTTTCATGGGTTAGCCGTGGACAGGTGGATCTGTTTAGCCGGGCAAAATCGACGCTGATGCTCATCACCGGGTCCATAACCGCCCTCGGGTGCTTTGAAAATTAAACAACAAGGCCGTCGTCACACAGTTTGCACTTTATCTGCCGGCATTTGCTACGTGAGATGGCGTGAGTGCTTGATTTGAGCATATGACTAGCCAGTGTGCCAGCTCTATTCAATTCGACAAATCTGTTTTGTTTCCACCAAGATTTGGCCAGAGCAAATACATGGTATGAGCACCTGTGATTCAACAATAGCAGTCAATTTAGCAAAGTGGATTATGCTTATTTCTCTGCCAATTTTTGTCCGCCTCCTCTGCCCGCTGCGAGGGGAGAGCTACAGGTAGATAGCGGGCAATCAATTTGAAGGTAACAATATTTATTTCTGGGATAGTCCATAACACATGGGGCGTGCATGATCATGCCGAGCAAAGACAACGGCAAAAAAGGAAAGAAAAAAAACTAGCTCTCGTGAAATAGGTGGGCGGCCTATTAGACGGAAATAATACGCGCCTCGCGTCCCATTTGGATGATTAATGCGCAAATGGCAACGATGTATCGCGCGGCAGACTTGGATTTTACGAAAACCTCTTTTGAGTTCTGCATTGGTGTCTTTATCGCGCATCTAGAATGTGGCCATATTCGCGCAGCAGACCGAATAGGCCGTCAAAGACGCACGTAGAACTCTCTATATGACGAGATTCAGACTAAGGGAGATAAACCCGAATTATTTTAAGGAACGGTTAGAAAAAATGCCCCAAAATAGAGGCGAGGGGAATTCAGGGTTGTTTATTGCGAAGCGTTGGCGTGGTGAAAAATACATTGATCAGTAATTCACAGCGCAAAAAATCGAATATTCGTGGTGTAGTTGGTTGCGACCAGGGCATACGGGTGGATGGAATAGAGATTGTTTAATGACAAAAGCTCATTTGGCTCCTGAGTTTTTTTGTGGGTCATTTTGAGGTAATAAACTCTGACAAATTTTAATGACGGAGGTGGAATCAGAAAAGGATGTGGAAACTGCGAGTGCCTGGTAAACAACCGGAAAAATTATGCAGTGTATACACTATTGCGCACAAACGATGATGTAGCATTTCAGTTAAAAACGTGAGGGCAAAAAAATAAAATGGGAAACAATTTACGCTCATCGCCTTGTAAAAATGTAAAACAAACTCAACGGTGAAAAATCCATGCAAACTATGCTAAGCTGCTCAGAAATTTTGTCTACAACAACGGCAACGGTCTCTAGAAATGCGTGCTGCATATGGGTCAGCGGAGTTGTCATTGGTATTATTAACAATAAAGGCATTTTATTTCTTGGGCAGCGCGAGGACATCAAGAGCACACTAGCATGATGTGCTCCCGTAGTGACAAAATAGGAAAAAATATAATTAAATGCGCACGGGCAAAATGTTGGAGGTCTAAGTAGTAGCTAATTTTACACATGCCAGGTGATATTTGTGGGATAAGGGCACAAACTGTTAAGAAGTTCCAAGGGGATGATTTGAGTACGACGGGGACTTATCATCACTGCTGCTTGATGTCTCGTTTCTGCGTGTCGTAGGCGACCAAGTGCTTGCAGCAGACCGAGGAAAACTGGTAACGCCGCTAGTAAGTCACTTAAGGTTTTAAGATTCCTAAATACTGGGAACAAACACGACTAGGACCTGGAAGAATAGATAACGCATGGCGAGAATAAACGCAACAAATGGAAGCGTAAGAAATTCGGAGGCAGCTTCTAGCGAAATGCGCAGTCTGATGAGCAGTATTTTGAACGGAAACGAACAACATGAAAGACCGAATATTGGAAGCACAGCCCTTTGGTAGGGCGGATACGGTGACACAGATAGAAACTCTGTAATCTTATTCCTGATTCACGAGTTTTGTTTTGGGCAATTTCGACATGGAGTATTTCTGCTACGTCCATTGGTGAAGGTGCCCAGGTAGTATGCTGAATCCGGTCCGGATCCATACCGCGTCAAGTAGCAGTCCGGAAAAAATCGGGTCAGATTTCGGTGAAATTACTTGAATCCGAAAACCGCATGCGGAAAAAACATGGAAACGCAACCGGCACCCGTCCAGTACCGGCTTAGCAAATGGTTGGCAGGTGATAATTGTGCCTGACCGTTTAACTGCCTGCCGCCTCCTCCCGCCGTTTCATGTCTAAGGCTCTTCAGGGGTAGACTGCCAGAGCAGCATTGACTAGGATAAACGGCCGAATATTAATCGTGAAACCATGCACTTTCAACCATTTTGGTCACCCTACATCTGGGAGATAACCTCCAATCAAAATAATCACTGCAACCTTTTGAGTGCCCAAACTAGTAAATGGCAATTTCCGGCCTGCTGACAATCATGAAAATGACCATTAGGTTGCAGAAATGCCTTCGTTTTATCAATGCATCTGAGTCACGCAATCACAGGCAACCCCGCCTCATCTGCGGCCTACAAATCCCTCTTGGTGTGCTAAATCTTTTCGTAAGTCCCGGCTTAATTTACACTGACACACTCCACCCAGCGATCACAGGCCTCTTTATTTCGATCGCACAAGTTTTTCCACTCACTCTCATGAGACTTAGTTCGTGTCACGCCATCTGATGTCTTTCATAATCCAGTAGAAACCGCCTTAAAGCAACGCGGGTCTGTTCATCTACCGTCATAAGTTCAGCCACTAGCTCTTCTCTTGACTGTTTTCATTAACCGAAAGCTAGAATACCATCCAAACTATCCTACTTTTTACCCATTTTTAAGTTTTCTGTCATTTTGTTGCAATTATGCTCGATTCCTGTCCATAGCAGACGCTATTGGAGCGCCATCGTAATGCAATTTTGCCCCATATTATCCAGTCGAGTCTACTGAAATCATGTAACTTCTCGATCTCAACTTACTACGTTTAACTCATAGCGTACAATATCAGTTATAATGTGAACCAGTCCAGTTGCCTCTGCACATGTTCTGCCAAAGAACGCTCACTGACGAGCGGAATTACGACTGTCGACGTCGACTGACACAGTGCCTTCTGTAGTGTTTATCAGCGGACTGCAGATAATTGCCCAAGCTAGGCAATTCGAGAATATCAAAACCTTTGCTGACAGAACATCCACCCAAAAAGAAGCAAATATAAACTAGGAAACTTCATCAGCGAAAACCACATATGCGGAGACAAAAAGCCCCCTTAACCCTCGGGGTCTCCTGGATAATGTACCCCTATAAGAGCCTAGGATTCCAGCAGCACATAATTTGCCAGTAGATTTGTCCATCTGTCCCACTCCTCTGCACCAAACGGCTGCACCTGAAGTCTCCCCCAAATACATCATCCTCTGATAGTAAGAGAGACGGCCAATAAACTGGCGATTTCTGGCATCCTCACGTGATCGACCCCAGTAAAATCACCAACTTCAGTACTAAACCAATGAATGAGACCCGTACCACACCTCCATCTGATAGCATCAACTTTAAGGACCGAAACCGCTGACCTTTCGATACAGACAAATTTCAGTCCACTCACTGCTGTGATCTCTCAACCTGCTGCTTTGATAGATCTCTTACCCAACCTACGAAGATCTTTTTATGTAACTATCATCTTCATCCCCTGGTGACTGTGGGCGACCTATCACTCAACCCCAAATGCGGTCCCGTTTGCCCCCATGGGGAGGTTCGCCTGACCCTGCTGAAAAATCCACCGACATGTGAAAATCAATCAAATTCGGTCCACCAAGGCATACACTGCAATCCAAATGTCCTCCACTTCTGCAGGTGGCACCGATAGCTACTCAACGTTTAGCCAGATTCATCAATACGCCGTTACAAAACCAAATGAGAACGTTCCCAAATCTCCTGTCTAGCTGACCCCACGCAAGAAATAGTACAGCCTCTTATCAGCCCAATATCCACCGCCCCAACCTCTTCTAGAGACTATCTTTCGAGGCCGTTCAGTGCCAACTATGGCCATTACTCTGCAAAATTTATTTACTAGACCAAAGTGGACAAGTGCCAGCTTTTTCCTACCGCTTGTACCATCATCACAAATCCACCGATCACAGAATCGCCGCTCCTTACGAGTCTTCAACCATCTCCGCCGGCTCAATCCATCGTTAAACCACACAATTCTGCTCCAAGACTAACGGAACCCTTCTCGTCAGCAGACCTCGCCATCGACCTTCCAGATACTCCGTCGTCCAAAACTACCCTCTGCTGTTCAGTAACCTATATTTACCTGAACGGTGCCACCTGCCGGCCCATCCTTTTCGAGGGCTGTACTACCACCCGGTGTTTTGGTTACAACAACGTGACTCCCACTACTGTGAGAATCTACTGCCCTAGGACCAGTCATTCTTAGACGAGGCCTTGGTCATCCTGCCGGTTTCATCCAAGGTGGGCAAACGGAATGCCTCCGCGAACGCAATCAGCCAGGTAGTAATATATGCCACAAACATTCAGCGCTGCCACGCACTGCTGACTAGAGACCACTGGTTTCCGATCCAGCCGTAGCCCCCACAACGTACCTAATGATGACCTATCAGTCCTTGATATTCACAATCTCTTTTTTGAGATGCTACCAGTTGACGCTCGCCCAGGTATGAATAATGTGCTCACGCTCTTTGCAATGCATTCCTTATCCTCACTGTCAACTTCAATAACTGGAGACTCACCGCAGTCACGCCCACAGCAACCCGTCCTCAGATCCTATCTTATTTATTACCGGTATTACTTAATCTTATTTCGAATCATGTGTTGCACCACCCCACAATCACCCGAAAATAGCCTCCAATCGCTCACCATGATTCTGAACCTGTGTCCAACCTCCAACAATTCCAAATGTTCATTACTACTTTCCTTTCAAGCTACGTCCGTCAACTTTAAATCCACTGTCCCCTTGTCGCCTTGTATCTGCCCATCAGGCCATACTTATGATTGTTAGCTTCCCTACCAAAATCACTCAGCCTTGATAGCACCTCTAACGTATATCTGATTCTGCTTAACTGGAGATCCCCCCCAAGTGAAATTACCACCCTGAGGCATTTTGCGCTCAGTCACTCCAATGACCATTCGAATCATGGAAGCGTGGTTCACGAAATGTACACCCTAAAATAAATAATTTCCGGTAGTTGGAACTCTTTTTCTATACACCGAACTAACCAGCGTGAAGGTAGTTGCCTGACCTACTAACTTCTTGTATCCGCCTCCGGTACCCGGTGGCAGACATACTGCCCGACACTTTGGGCTCAATATTCACATGTGTAGCTCCCTAGTACACCATGTAGAAGTTCACAGACTTGTCAAAACCTTCGAGCACATTGCATCCATCCACGGCGGAACGAAACACAAGGTAGTTGAGCTTTATGCTCATATGATCCGCTGATCTACCAAAACTGCCCATTTCTAGCTGTTTAACTTCGTCGATGAAAGCTATGTAGGACGATGGATGCTTCATCTCCCTAACCAAAGTGGAAGTAATACTAGCGTCGACATAGTATTAACCCAGGTTCTCCCTAATGTTGGTACCTTCGTACTGAATAATTTTCCGGGTAATGATCACAAGATGGCCCCTGCCCCCTTCATAGTATGCCCAGAACCGGGACATCTGTTACCACTACCCGCTCTGTAAACGTCTCTGACAATTTAGCAAATTGGACTTGTCTGACAGCTGCTGTTTGCAGCCTCGACTGGCCTGATTTGTTCCGCATCTAGAGCCCTAAATGAGCTTCCGACATATGCGCAAACCTGCATTCGCTGTTGAGCAACCTCAATCCTCACCCCTTACAACGCTCAAACCTAGCCAATGATAATGAGCGAAATCCGTAAATTTGAAAAAGTAAATATCTTATCCTGGATCTTGGACTTCTCCGCATTATGGAGGATAAATAAACATCACCTAGCTGCTGCACTCGAGGGGCAACTTTTTACTTCACTTTTACTTCTGCGGCTCTGCAGTTTTCGCAGTCAGTCAATGCACTTATGTACACCGTGTACAAAAGCTGACGGCTTGATGATCCCGGGGAAATCCCTGAAGATTTTAACTCATCATTGTGCACCCTCAGTACCAGCCGCATCATACATTTTCCAACCCTGTCCAGGCTAACGGACCAAATACTCTCATCCACCTAATTTAACACAGAGAACGCATGAGATGCTCTTGACCTCATCAAACCATCCTACCGACCTGGCTGGGATGATGTCCGCCCCCGAATTCCGCTCCGGCAAACCCAACATAAGCGTCTATTGATAAATCCGTTAAATAACTTCACGTCAACTGAGGTATTTCCGGTTACTTGGAAATTGTGCACCATTGCTTCTCCCCAAAAATGAGGCCGTTGTAAGATCCGCAAAACTATTGCCCAATAGATCACACACATTTTGGTCCCATTCTTGGAGGGGTTATCAAAATCCGACTAAACTGCTTCCTCGCTACCAATAAATCAATTGATGAACCCCAGCTGTTTTTAAATATTGACCTTTACCTCGTCACAAATTATTCTATGCGATCTGGCTGCTCTAAACGCCGATCCAAACGTACACCATCACAACCTTTCTTCATGTGATTAAAGCATTTGAATACGTCTCCCATGAAAACCTGCTTGTGGAAATCAAATCCTTTGGATTATTAGATCCGCTGTACTCTCGGTTATCTTCCTGTCACTCTGAAAGCGCCCTATTCTTTAGCGTCAAATGAAAGCCAGCTCTTGGAGATCTAGTACAAGGTATCGTCCTTAGCCCTCTAATATTCCTGCCCTGATTAGGTGGGATCTTTGGATCAATCAGCAGCGACATGCCCTTTTATTCTCGGAAAGTGTCAACACATTCTACTGCTTTATCCCAAACCAGGCCGAAATCTTGGAGGAATGAAACTACCTAGGTGAATGATATAGGCAAAAGTCGATGCAACTCTCTGAAACCAAAAGTGCGATTCCGGCCTATAAATCTCATCTATTTCAGGAGAGGCCCATTCAGAAAGCTCCCAAACACTAAACACTCAGTGTGAAATATCTACATTTTTAATAGTTTCGCTCGTTCAACTTCCACGAGCAAGCGATTTGCCAAATTAATAAAAGAAAACAAGACTAACGGCCTCATTGCTGAAGCATTCCACATTTTAGTTGGTAAGCTATTGATAGTTGCAATACGTTCACTCTGATCTGCGACTGCTACTTTGGTTTCACTAATCAGTTTGCACCGGTGTGATACATTATAACAATGTAAAAAAGTATGCCCAAAAAATAAGAAGTCCATTCACATGAACTGCTGGAAGCCAACTAAGTTACTGGACATCCTGGGATATCGCGTCTTCTCAACTTGGTCCCGTTTACAAAGAATCGAACTTCAAGCAACCGAAAAACAAAGTCGGATGACGGTAGCATGAACCTTTGTGTTTTTATGATGAAAACTTCGTGAAAATGATATTAATGTCATATCTCAAATGGGAACCTTTTTGTTGCACTTCTTTAAATAATGAGAAGTTTGTTTTAATCGATCGCGCATGTTTAATAACATGACAACGGCATTCATCTGCTACAAATTAACGTGAATGTATGATCAAGCCGAAGTCCTCCGTATCGGTTCTGTGTTTATATATGTTGTGCAAGCAACTAGCTGGGAAATCTTTAGTGAGCCGAAATATAAGGTTGATAACGATATACCTCAGAGTAGGGATGCCGCGAATAATACGATACTGGCCTATTAGCATATGTGGTGCCACTTACTGTGCATGCTGTCAGAAGCAGTCTGGATACTCATTTTGCTCTTTGGGTTATTTCTTTTATGTTCTAACCTAATTGGACCGAGTTGACTGGTAGAAGAGACTGCAGTCTCGATTGCATGCATTCACATTTTTTCCCATGGGTAGAGCAGAACACAGTGCACTGAATTTATGGCTCTCAATAACAGGGTACTGAAACAGAAAGTTAGTTTTGAAATTGTTCTCATTAAGCCCCCAATCATTTCCGTAAAGAGCGATAAATAGTCCACAGAAATTTGCAGGCAGATTTTGAGTTCGATTGTCCTAACGCAGATCTTGTATTACGTTATCTTGCCCTTTGTGATCACTTGTGCATCATCCTCACTGGGCTCCACACGATTGCAATACTGAAAACCCTGATACTTGACCTGCACAGCTAAAAGAAAACCGCAAGCGGTAACAGGTGCCTGCGAGCGGAGCGTGCGTGTGAAGCGCACAAGTGGCCACGGCGTTGGGCGGTCAACGTTCGGTTAAACGAGCGATCCGGGGGATTTATAGTCCCTAAAAGAGAATATTTTGGGATCTTTTTGGCCCTCCGGGGACTTTGTACGGACACTTTTCCTGGCGGGCAATGTTTTCTCCGTATAGCGAATGCAATTCATTCCTTGACCTTTAATGACCCAGAACCACTCAGCTGTACTGCCTAACTGTCCTCTTTTCTTGAACATCCTAGAATGTCCTGTATCTAATAAATAGTGACGAAGAGCAAAAACAGATGTATCACCGACCATTTAAACCACCCTACACGAGGTTCCATTTGGCACGACCTTTAAACTGTGACACTCCGAATAAGATGGCCGGTAAAAAATAAGGTTTTAGACTAATTTTAGGGGTTTCTGATTGTAAGCAAGGATTTCTGCTTGGTTAGAAGTGGCTATTTGCATATGGTTATTTGTCTTCCTATAAACCAAGAATAATTTTAAGGCATAATCAATTCAAAATGCAATGCGCTAAAGAAATAAACGAACTATAGATAGTGGGACACTCAAAAAGCGCAATGAAAGTGACGTATGTCATCTTATTTGGAACTGACTTTCTCCCGGAACTGTGGTTCCGTTTATGTCTTGAGAAACTTTTTTGAATGGCCACACCAGGCAGGGTTTGATAAAGTTTGCAATTGTACATTCTTTAAGAATAGTTCTGAAATTCAAATGTTACTGATTACTCAATCTTATTATACTTATGACGCATCTTGAATAAATGCGTCAAAACTAAAAGCATTATAAATGCACTGGAGAGAAAAATTTTTGAACCCCTTTTTATTTCCAGTGCGGCACTTGTGTATCTTTGAGTGCACCGCAACCGTCCTCTGGATGTACTTCAAGTATACCATTGAATGCGCTCTAATAGAATAGTGATAGGTGCACTTGAGGGACTGTCATTATTGATCACTAATAGGCAAGTATAGTTCTTTTTACGATATTGATTTTAATTGCTTATGGCTAAGGTAAGCTGCGCTCGCTCCACAATTCGAACGCACCCATTTTACTTCCGCAGCGATGCTATTATACCACAGCCAAATACTCTGGCTTACCTGAACACGGACTAGTCATAAGCAGTTGTCAAACGCACAGACCTAAACCAACTCATTTATATTTCTCAAAGAGCTTATAAGCGCTTTCCGTTGATCGGTATTCTGAACCTTTGAACGTTACACGTGGCAGGCTTGGCTTAAAAACATATTCACAAGCGTTGATTAGCCGCCAGCAAAATCAGAAAAAATAATACTTTACTATTCCCCGTTTACTAATGCGGCTTACACAGGGAGATAAAAGATGCCGGAACTCACGAGCAACAACAACATATTGATGAAATATGTATATATATGGGTTTAGTAGTATTTTATCAACTGTCGTTTTCCCATTTTTCTCGAACAAATGGAACAAACGGTTAGCATTCGTTAGTATGATGCGTTAATAAATTGGGTTCTCAGCGATTATCTAAGCACACTTGACAACCAAAATCAAACATATCGAAAAAGAACGGCACATTACTGATATAAATTGCGTAATATTTCCCTCACCTTATTGGCAGAATGCGTAGACATCTTAGACTCCGCTGCAGCAATGTCGAGAGTTCTGTTAGATGTGGTAGGTGAATTAAGTATCAACGTAGTCAAATTGTACCTCGATAGCAGAAATGATTGTGGTAGCACACAGCGTGATGATGCACATTCATATTTACGGGCATAAGTTCCATAAAAAGATACAAATACCAGTGTGCGCAAATATGTAAGCATTTTTTGCCAAATGCACTCCACTCGGGTAATTCAAAGCATGTAGGAACAATCAAAGTCACCTAAAATTTGCTTTTACATGCTTGTGCTTTTGAGCACATAAATCAACGAAAGTCTTGTAAATAGACAAGGATATATATCTATGCTTAGACGTCACCTGGGCAATATGTGCACGGAAAACAAAGTACGTTTTCGAACATCTGCTCCTAATGCAAAACAGTTTTAATAAAGCAAAAATACCCAAATATAATTGTGTACAAATCAATTTAGAATAAAGTGAGTAATTTATTTACATATATATATATATATATTCCGCTAAAGATATGTCCGTAAGAGTTTATGTGCAACTGGTCAAAACTAATTTTAAACAACACAGTTGGCAGTAATACATCATCGTTTGTTGTGTTGGCCTCTGCAATACTCACCCGTATAAGTGGCGATAGACACAAAATGAGTGTTTAAAGGCATATTTAATTTGGGCCTGGAGCGCTTAATCCGTTTTTAATGTAGTGAGCCGTGTTGTGAAATCAGGGAAGCTTTGCTTGTGAACAGCCTCTGAGAGCGAATGTGAAGGAAACATTGAGATACCGGTTACTGCACCCAACCAGTTCACGTGCAACTGAGTCTAAGAATTAGCGGTTTTTAAGAAGGTTCTAGTACAGCAGCCTGCATAGTTTCCTATAACGTTACATAGAAACTGTAAATGGTGCAAGCATTTATGATTTGCCAGTTATTTATCTGGCTCGCACAAGTATTTCGTTCTTAAAGTTTTACTTACAGCAGTTCGTACTGTCGTACGGTAATAACGGGTAAAATTATGGCTAAAATATATACCGTTCCATGGCATTGACCTTTCCGGTGGGACATGGCAACTTTTTACGGACTTATTTTAACATTCGGTAACCTGAACCTATGTGCACTCCGAAACTGATAAGAGTAATGCCTGTGGTTGCAAAGAAATATATCAGTCAGTTATTATATCATATATTCATTTTGCTTGTCTTGCTTGGAATGCCAACAGATAAAAAATGTTGAGTTGTTCGTTATTTGTTCTCTAATTTGTGACTTGCCGAACTAAATTTAAGGCAAGGCCAACGAACTCACTTGTGTTTGGGTGCTGAAAAAAGACTCGTTTTGAAAGCGAATGCTTTGCATGGCTGATTGAGAGTGAGCAAAATAAGTCCAGTGGACAACTTACATATTCTCAATTCGACTGAGAATGTGGCAGTTGTTGAAGGTTCTTGGCCCCTTGTTGTGTCGCCGGGTCTCCGTGATATATGGCTGTATCATTCAAATTTACATTCACTGCAATTTTTTTTATCGTGTAGGTGTTCTCCGTCAATAGCATCCAAGATTCTATCAGGATTTTTGTTAAAAGTGAACATAAAGTGAACGCTTTCGAATACTGTTTTCTTTCGCCTAACAGACTCTTGAAATCTGTGGCCTTGGCTGACGACAACTCCTACAATTACTGCAGCAATCTATAGTATTAATAAGCATCTCCAGAATTGTCTGCGGAGTGTAAAAGACGACACAAACCTCATCAACGAGTTTGTGGGTCTTTACTTCATAAGTAACCTAAAAGGGCGGCGATAGCATATTCGTTTCCGCCATCTTTTTCAGTCTCGTAGAAGGAAACTAAACTCATTTGGCTTTGGTTTCATCCCCTGCCCGTAAGTAATACAGTACCACCAGGGTTTTGTCAACGGAAAATGCAACAACGAACATATGCAACAATTGAAGTGTAGGACTACGGATTACGCATTGAGGAACAATAAAAGAATGCCTTAGATGGTGACCATTTCATTGTTTTAGTGTAGCAGATTTTAATTCTGTCGTTATTTTTCAACAGGAAATTATGCTTTTTGAGGTATTTTGAAACTGACGTTAGTTTAAATATTGCGCGGTTAAAAAGTTTTGTATATCATCAAAAGGTTCAGCAAATTTCGGTCTGTGATTGGTTGCTCCACCTATCGATCAAGGCCACCCATAAAACTATATAAACGATGGAGCTCACTTGACTTATGACTTATACTGGTGGGTCGCCAATAAGCACTTAGCCGTGTTCTGTGTTCGTCTTCCCTCCTTCGCCGGCGGTTTGCGCTGATCTTTCGAATTCTGCTCCCTGTTTCTGCGTGACTGCCCATTCAAAGGGCCTCGTGTTTTGTTCCATTTGTGCTGTGCGATTACGAGACTTGAATGCTTAGGCCTAGATCATTGTGTCTCCAACCTCAGGGTGTGTTAGTGTCCTGCTGGACCGAAGACGTTGCGCTCTTGTGCTACTGTGTGACGCCTAGTGCTGAATTCTTGTGCTTTGGCTTTGTGTTGATCAGTCTATCCGGCTAATGCAACAAAGAAATTAACGGAAACCGTAAGTTTTAACATATCCACTGCACCATTTTTATCATGTTTGCATTGGAGTATAGAATACTTGGTTGCTTTCGTTCGATAGTAGCATTCCTCTGCACTGCGCACAATCCAAAATACTGATGCTAACAACGGTTTCCAATCATTAACACCGAAAATTGCGGATGTCCAACGAAGCAGGTTGGCCAAGTAAAAAACTCACAAAGGGTTTTAAATGATCCTATTATTAACTGGTCGTTATTTATGCGTTCTACGACTGAATGGCGAACACTTTCCAAGGTAGCATTACCTGACACTCCTAAATAATGGTACCTCTTCCGTAAATCACCGTGGGGGACGCGTAACGGCACACAGCTAAGTGAAACGGCACCACCAAGTACCTCTGACTTGTTACATAAGCCAGCTTCCGACATTTATTCTTTCACCTGGTGAAATGGTTCCCGGGTTACCAAGTTCCTTAAAGTCACAGCTCGATGAATAACTTGTATAGACAATTCAAATGAAGACGAAGAAAATTGTCGAAGGGACCGCAGGCTTTCAAGTCATGCGGTAGGTAGATCCAGCTAAGGATGTTTGATACCATTTCCGTTTCTCCGTACAGGGAATAGAACTGGGGCACCACATTTGCCAAATTCCTCTTTGCATACGCAACGTAGTTTACCTGTCATTTTTTACTTCTTCTGATGCACAAAAACATAGAATTTCAAACAGTGTCAGACAAACTGTCTGGAGTTTTCTTTAAGCGCAAAGAGAACTAAATTTAAAAGAAACTGGCAAACGCAGAAGCTTTCCTTAAATCAGTCCGAGATAGCAACCGACGTTCTCATGGGAAGTCATCTGGGATGAAACGATGCACAGCCAACAGCCCCTCGTCAACGATTCACAGTTGAATTGATCCTATGAGTAATGTATTGGTCACTGCACCTCTGCGCCATGTGTTATCAAGCATCTCACAAGCCTCGTGCAAACTTCAAACAATCCAATAAAAATGAGTTTATCACACTGATCTGAAAATCCGCGAATGATAACCAACTATTACGATACGCTTTCTGCTTTAGAGACCGAAGTCGTTATCCTTTCTAGTTACTCTCCTGCTCAAAAGAAATGCCATACGGCGATTGTCATTAATTCTGCGTTGTATATACCGAAAAAGTCGAAGTACCCACTATGAAGCCTGGTGTGTTTAAAAATAGACTTAGCCAATGCATCTTTTAATACGCTGTACAAAAAAGCTCTCTAAACTTGTCCGTTTTTGTACAAACACACTCCTTGAGAAAGTGCACCGTGGGGCTTAACCATGGTGCCATCCGGATACGACTTGACATCCACCAAAATAGATTTAACACACTACCATCCAACCAAGTAGACGGTAGAATAATACATAGTCTTGCTACCCAAAATAAGCCACAACTGTTGAGATGACTCTGCCACGATGTTAAACCAGAAACATGTAGTTAAAAATGCAGTCTTTTATCACTGAAAGTCATCGGTTCCTCCAAAGCTCTGTCCTCTTTAAGCCCAAAATATACATATTCCGGTCCGAGAACCTTCCCTACTGGCGTTTGTTGCAGTGTTCTGGGCAGCTTACTGTGACCCACAGCAGAGCATTACCTCTCTTGATTGCCAACTCTCCCTAAACAGCTACTTGTTTTGCCCATCGCCTACCTTTTCCAACTGTTTTTGCACGTGTTTGGCAAGGCTAGAAGAAACGATGTGGCGGTCAGATTGTGACCTGGAGTAGAGATATAAAGAAGTTAGCTTCGGTTTTGTCCTCGGTTGGTGCTTTCCGCCTTCGTGTTTGAGGTCCAAGAGGTGAGGACTTTTGTCGGTTGGAGACACTGACAAACGTGGCTCCAAACCGAAGTCAGTTGTGCAAATACTGTATATCCTCTCTGTGGAATTCATTCCCTTCAAGTTCATCCGAAATTGGCCAAAATATCACAAAAAGTGCACAGTGAAAATATCAAAAAATCTGTTGCTTCGATAAAGTTTATTAATTTTTCTCCTTCTGTCTCTCTCCTTTCTGTGAGGTTCCACCTACATGATGTTGTATTGATATCATGCTTATTTTCGAGCCGGTGTAAAACACACACAGGCCCTTGCAATAAAAATTGGATCAGAAAGTTTGTTGTGGCCCCCATGCGATAATTTCCGGTTTGAATCAGCCGGAAAAGAAAATAAACAATGGGTAACGTTCCATAGAAATACATAGTCTTCTTCATGAAATCTGAACTTTGTCAGAATTATTATTGTTATTATTATTGTGAAACTGCGCTCCCAAAATATTCTTAATATAAGATAGGCATATCTCTTGAGCCTGACATAAATTTTCTTTAAGAAAAGGCGAAAGCAACTACCTCTGGTATTAGTGCGACTGGAGCAGCCGGGTGCAGAAATTAGACCAACTGAAATCCTTTTCCCCATATCTTGCAGTTTCCTCTATTAGGTTGACTATGAAAACCTACGATGCATTTTGGAAGCGTCTTGAAAATCCAGATAACAGGAAACAGAATGATAGCCAAAATACGTCAGCCAAAAACCGAAGTTAATAGTCACTGGCACTCATATATACAAACTCCTAGAAACCGTCTTAAAAGTGATCACATTCCCTGCAGGCTTACCAGAAACAAAAGATTGTCTTCAGCCCTTTTGTGCGAATTAGTGCAATCGGAAGGGAACTGTTTGCACATTTACGAATGCTGATTGCATCTACGTGAATTACTGGTCATTTGAAAACAATAAGGCAAAGCCGAGCCATCACAAATTCAATCAGCGGCAAATCTTGAACAAATGAGCAGATAAGGATCAAGGTAACTGGGTTTGACAGTCATTGTCTTCGATGAACTGTTATGCTGTCTATACAGTCAGTACGTCATTAATGGGTGAAATACTGTAGTCTGCTGAGGATTAGGGTTAGGCAGGATAAAATACATCGGTTCCTGACATCTATCGGAAGAAAGGCGATAACTGAGACTAAACAAGACTAGTAATTATTGGCACTTCAGTCCAGTTCAGTCTGTGCAACTAATGACCTTGAACCAATGTTCTCCGCTTTTGTCTGCTGTCTCAACGCCATCAACTCAGAGAGACAGAAGAAAGAGGAATGATGGCAAATTAACGGCGTGATAGTAAATAGAGAAACTAAGCAAAAGAAAGATTTCCCATGCAAAACCGACACTGACTATTGCACTAATCCACATCATCCATTGTCGCCGCCCATTAGCGCAAGTGCACCCAAAAGGGCCAGTCAACTTTTTACCCACTTCATTCACTGGCCACCTCGAGCCGTCTTCCAACAGCTAACTACGTACAGCGACGCAGTCGTTCTGTGAGCATGCACAAACTATGTCCCAGACATATTAACCTCTTTTGATACGGTGTTCTTTCCAAAGACTGAGCCCTAGGACCTAGTGCCTTAAGCCTAACTTCTCGGTTACCCACAAAATTCTCCCACAATGTTCTCTCGGTATTACAAAGGCAACGGTGTTTAGACATCAAACGTCTTTGCTGATCTTCTGCTTTCATTAGTCATGCTTCGGAAGTGTAGAGCAACATTGAGCTCACTGCTGCTGAGTACACCCGACCTCTAGTCGACAGCCGGATATCAGTCTAACGCCAAAGTCCCCCACATCAGCCGTTTTCAATGGTAATTTTTGTATGGGTGAACATATTTTATCTGAAGCACGACCACCACCCGGGTAAATTAATCTATCTAATTCACCCAGCTGTTGCCCTGCAATAATAAGGTTCAGCTTTGAGCCAATCCAGTCAAGCAACAGCATTTTACATTTCAAGGGAGCAGAATGCCTTCCACGCACATCTATACTATCGTTCTGACGACGGAGAGAAACTCGCAGCTTTATTGGTCCTCCATTCAACAACACAACGACGTTGGTATATTCAAAGTCAGTCAGTTTCCTGTCTCACCAGATATCAGTGCAGCCTCTCACATGAGTCTGGGCTGTCTCCATAAAATGAACAGAAGATGATCCCTGTTGAAACAGTACTTCTGTCTTTTGGAGGCTAAATGCATAATTACTGTGATTTAAAATTGAAGTAACGTTTTTGACACAATCGGTTTTACCTTTTTGTTTTAGTAAACTGATAAAAGTGAGAAAATGAGCGTGGAAGAATATTTTCGTTATCATGGGGTATCATTATAATGGGATCAGATTTTAAATTTACATATATATACCCACTATCAGCATTACCATCTAAATATTGAGGATTTTATAAATTTCCTTCATTGTGATGCTGGAAAAATATTAGGCGACTAGGTAACTGTAACTGTATACAATCCTAAGTTGCGAAGGTAGTCTCGAACACAGGGAAAACACTCAGTAATAGGAGAAACAATACTTGCACAACTATCCACGGTGTGACATTTGACAGTAGGTCCAAGGTGGCGCATACAGAACAGTTGCATGATTGTCCTGCTAGAAAGCTCAAAACCATTTTCATTACGGATTAAAGGTATGTGAGGAATTTTATTGTTTGACCATCGCTGTCTTCGTGCATTGGTGGAATACGAGAGGAAAATTTTCCCAATAACTCATTTTAGCGTAGGGCACTGAGTTCTAGGGTTTGATCATTATGAGGAATTAAAATGTGAATATGTTAAGGTGTTTGCGACATGTGTTATGTCGCTAATTACACCGTTATCCGCAGCAAGTAGTGGTTAGAAGATAAAGTGAGATGTTCAGCCCAACGGCCTATCAAAAAGTCTGAAGATCCTTGGATTAGTTGTGAAAGATATAATGTTAATAGCGCAGCGTTTTCACAAGTGTAATGCGCTAACGTTTCGACTACCGTGGGTAGTCTTTCTCAAGGCAATTTTTACAATCAAATTTGCATTGAGAAGGACTGCCCACGACAGTGGAAACGTTAGCGCATTACATCTGCCAACAATGCTGTGTTAATAACATTGTATCATTCACAAGTAAAACCAATACATGGCGCATCGATTTTTCGATACACTCCTTATATCATTTGGTCCTGATCCTTGGATTAGGTTTTGCAGGAATATAAAGACTGTCGTTTTGGGATACACTAAAACCTTGTGTGCAATGACCCTAAGCATTTGACAATTTGAACAAATGCTGCAGTCGATGGTACTGGTATACTTGGGACTTTTTATTTGTATTTTAGTTGTTTGTTTACAGATATCCTCTTGTTGGTTTTCTTTTTTTTCTTCCTAGCAGGCGGTGTTGTTGAACAACAACCAAAGTCACATCACACCACTCAGCAATATCCTGTCAGGCGGACTGTAAATCATTCGTAGATAATTTGGAAATGAACTTTTCACCGATAAAAAGTAAAGTACAAATCAAGATGTCTTCAGCATACACCTAGTAGTGTCCAGCTTGACGTTTTTTTACTTTTTAGCCTTTTAAGTGTTTGCTCTTTTGTTCAGGAAACCCCAGGAAAAATTATGGAAAATCCTGATGTATATAAGAGTTCTTTGTAATAAGTTGAAAACACGAACAACGAGAAACCATTTCTGTTAAAATGGCGCCAAATAACAGAAGAGCGAGAAGCTGGGCTAAATCTTCTGTTGCATTTCAATGTGATAAAAATCTATGTAAATATTAATGAATTGGAATGGTTAGTATTTTTGTTTCAAGTCTATTGGCCGTCGTAGATTCTTACTTGGTGGGGTTCTGGCCTAAACGATGACGACATAGGGAATATTTTGCTGCTTGTAATTATTTACCACAAATTTTTCACATAGTAACAAATAAAATCTGGCCTAGAGGATTTTGTTATTTGTTACTCGGCATCATCCTAATGATGACAGATTTTTGGTGAATATATCTCACTAAAATTATTATCGACAATACTGAAAACATTTTCACTCAACTAACTAGTACCGAGAGATTTCTGTTGAGAACACGTTTGGCAGAAATCATCCGAAGTTAAGCCACGCAATTATGAAGCTAATGGCCATATTACGAGAACCCAGTTTCGGTTCATGCATACCGGTTCTATTGCGTGTAGTGTAACGCAAGGTATTATCAATGCGTTTTGGTCATTTACCTCCAATTTTTAGCTATTTTTTCATCAGATCGTGAGTATATACTTACACATTAAAGTAATAGTCTACAAAAATTGCTCCCAAAGGTATATTCTACACTGCCTTGTGGAAGGTGATATTAAAACTGTTATGAAATGCGCAAGGAGAGGTGCAGTTTCCTTGGTGACCCAGAAAAATAGGCGTAGAACAAAAGCCGCGAGATGGTCTACCGGAGGGTGCATCACTTTGGACAAGTTGATGAAGGAATCGAAAACTATAACAAAATAGTTAGACTCTTTAACTATTTTAAAATCATTTTTGCTTATTTCACGTTGTCTGTAATCGATCGGGTGAACCACAAACTTTAATCTTCGATAATTGGAAGGTACGCATCATTTATATGCAGCTCCGGCTATGGCAGTGGCCTAGCTCTCCAAGAGATGACGAAGTCTGTCACTCTTCGCTAGCGCTCTGGGGAAGAATTCCGCTTGTCGACTGTGCAAGGGCGTAGCGGGGACTTATATATTCGAGGCATTAGCGTCTACGACCAGTGGTATTTCTGGGTCATAATTAGCAATAGTTGCACCTTCAAACTCACTTCTGAACGGCGCTGTTACGTGTTCTTGGAAGGGAACACTTATACTCATTAGTTCAAAACAATGCACTGTTTTAAATTACTGAATACTCTTTCTCCTAAGAACCACGTATTTAAATAGTTTATTATGAAAGCGAATCGGTGGCTCATCTCTCGTAGTTGATTTCTTTAAGCGGTGGAATTTCTTGAAATAGTCTTAGTCTCTCAGAGTTGGGATTCATCTGTGTGAAACCTTATATCTCAGAAGGTCTAGTTATCTTGCACCGTTGGCATGCTTCTCTTCGTTCTGAATGATCCAGTATATGTTCGCTTTTTCACTATCATCCTTATTTACTCCACACATGGCGACACTGCCGCTGTGGACAAAAGTGTACCACCATGGGCTTTCGTCTTGAATAATTTCGTCCTTGAGAACTTGGAAATAACGGGTGCCAGTCTTCAATCTAAAAGGTGCCCTCCACAACTTACGTAACTTAAAACAGAATTCAAAAACAACATACAGACGATATTGTCTAGCTACAGCAACTTGACGGCAAGCGATTCGCAAGTCCAATGTACTGGAAACAAGGTGCTGCGGTAGTCTGGATAACGTCTCATCTGAGTCAGAGTTCCAGCATGGACTCCCGGAGGAGCTGTAAGCCACTAGAGATGCCACTAGGTTGCGGATAAGGGAACGACCACCATTTCGGCTGTTATCCATGAATGAGTTGGGTTTTTACTTAATGAATCAGCAGCTGTGGGCAAGAAACAACACTGCTGAATTTGTGATCGGTTTTGCGTAGCTAGTGTTCCCCATAAAAATATCACAGGTCAGCGGGTGACATGGATGTGGCAAAAGTTGCCGACAAACTGAATAAAGACGCTGCTTGTTGCCTTGTTCAACCAAAACGTTTTAGCAGTAGTAGTGGATGCATCACACAGTGGACTACCAGGTTTTTGAATGATCCTGTTGTCACACGAATTGCCAAAAACTAAAGAAACATCCTATAAAAACTTCTATGTCGAAAGCGGTCAAGTAGTGCGACAGTCTACAGCGCAAACGATTATGAATCAGCCTGACCTTGCAGTGAACACTGCCCCTTTGCTAGGCCTAAGAAGTCATCTTCCACCCCCACACTTATTTTTCTTCCAAACACTCCTTCCTAGCCAATACTTTTACATTCATCTTAAATTTGAGTCTTGCTCACTAGCGGAAGTTTAGTTAGAAGAGGTTCCGTCAACGTTCTGTCTCGTCCGGTTTCGGCTTACATCTAACTCTCACCCATTACGATGCTGCCAACTGATACTCTACTTTCCCTCCAAAGCCACTTTATGTCCGACGCAATTAACATGCAAACTTTGATGAGCACAGGAAAGCAAAAATGCCTAGATTGCACGTTGACATACAAGTCGCTGTCAGTTTCCCAAACAATTACCACATTCCACGAGATGGACGCTCCCACCGTTCTGTAATTATGTTTAGAACATTTACCGCTCCCCATTAGCAAGTATTCTCTGATTTTTGAGCCATCTTTGAAATTCAAAATGTTGGCTTCAGAAGACCCCAAACTATCAGGTGACTTCGTTATCCATTGAGCACTTTGGGTCGAGACTTTCGTAATAATCAACAGAATTTACCAAATGTTTGACCTCCGTACACATATCTCTGATATCGTCGTATGCCTTCCGTGTAGCTTTGATCTCTTTCTTATATCCATTCATTTTTAATTTTTATTAAAACTTCTCTGTTTCCTTTTGGCTGCCCCTATTCCAGTACCTTATTCTAGATGCACATTCTTGTGTTGTAACTTTCCTGAATGGCTGGATTTTGCGAACTTCCGGCCTGCTGTTCTTGGAAAGACTCTTGTTTTGTAATTTGATGTTTCTCTGTCTGTTTCTAATTTCACTGACACTATTCTTCAAGATGGACATAGTTATACTCTACACTTAATCATAGCCGACAAACCCCAAATGAGTTAATGAAGCTCTCGACTGTTTTGCCTGTTTGAAAAACATCTTACGGCCGACGACGCCAATAACTCAACGAAACATCTGGACACCCTTTGATGCACGTTTGGAACAAATGCTGGCTTACGACGCAGAGGAATTGAAGTGCTTTTTATGTCATAAATATGAGCACTCAGCTTTATTTGGTATCGGTAGCTGGCCATTCTGGTCCCGTACAAAAGCAGTTTCCTGTAGTTTCTGACCTCAATTGTCTTCCATTCACAATTCTGATCTGGTCGGCGAGCCCCTTAATAAGACCGAAGATAGCCTCCCGGTCTTCCTTGAGCCCCATTGTTTCTAATAAGTTCACCTCTCCCCCTTCCTCTGATTTTCCCAATCGTGTTTTTATCCTCGTGAACAAACTACACGGGAGTCCATTCAAGTTCTTTTCAAATTGAATATTTCAAAACATCCTGGCCTAGAAGACATCCTGTTCATTGTCCTGAAAATTGTTCCAAATTTAACCATATATTATGCCTCCTTCCTTCTACCTTCAGTCAGATTATTTTTCTCTCTCTATTGGAAGAAGGACACTATTTTTTCTATCCCGAAGCACAGAGACTTTTCTTACACCAACCGCTATCGAGAGTCCTGAAACGGTTGCCTTCCACTAGCTGCCTCCGTTCCTTAAACAAGGTTTTGATAGTGCCTGTCAATATAGTTTCGGCGGGCTTTGTTCCACGAGCAACCAACTAGCTGTCAGGTCAAACTTTTGGTTGACTAGACTCAGTACTCATGCAGGAACTCATTTACTTTTGAGGGGCAGCTCAAAGGGCTTCGACCGAATTTGGCGCAGTCAGATCCACTGTTGAAATTGTTTTCAGTTGGATTTAATCTGACTCCCGTATCGTTGATTTTATGCTTCCTCGACAAGCAAACCAATTCCTTCTAAATCGAAAGAATTCTGTCTCAGCCGCTTCCTAAATGTTGTTGTTTCCCAAGTTTCCATCCACCATATTATCCCATTTATTCATGGCAAAACCATTGTCTTATTCATTATGCTATTCTCAATTCCTCCCTTTGCTGCCGTACTACCAGCGAGTTGCCTACGAACATTTGTCATAGTCTTACTGATCTCAATGCAACACTTGTCCCAAAACTTAGATGAATGTTTGCCTGAGGCTTTACCAGTTATGCTTATTTCAATGTTTCTAACGCTTCTTTTCTTTTTATTTCACTTGGGCGCCACGCTCTTTATCTCCAAATGTATTTTGACGCGATTGTCCTTCCTTTCATGTAATCACATTTAGTGCTGGGCATATTCAGGAATGCACTTCTTCGTTGGTCTTCTTTTGTATCAACGCTTTCTTCCCATGGTGTTAACAAACTTGGCTCCCTGTCCAGCGAGGGACCCTTTTTGCATCCGTCCACCTCCTTTTGCAGAAAAAATCTTTAATTCATCGGCAATTTGAGTAAAACAATCATGTGTAAAATGGGACTTCGTCCATTGCCCTTCCTGTTATTGATCGGGTCCAACCAAGGTATCTCTGGTTAGTAAGTAATACATCTGAACTTCAGCATGAAGCCAATTAACTGTTGTTGGATGGTTGCTTCGCTATCTGGTTTCCAACTTCATTAGTTTGGTTTCTGTCTTTCAAAACTGGCTTTTCTAGCTCCCATTCTCACGAATTTCACTGTTCTCATATTTAGGGCGGCCAATCGATCTTACCAAGTCCCCATCCTCGGCTGCTGAATCCCGTTATCTTAGACTCCTATTATTCTCGTGAAATTATTCAATACGCGATATCAAAGCTCAACTCACCATGAAGAAAGCATGGAAGCACTGTACAGCTATTTCATCCTAGTTAGGAATCATGAGCAATATATATCCACGGCAACCAAACTAGGGCGCGATCCCGGGACGATCGATTGTGAGTCGAACTTATTAGCCATTAGGCTACCGGGCAGGCTCTCGAACGGTTTATTGAAGTTAACCACATGATGTTGTGCTTATCCAAAGTCTTCGTTGTACTTAGGCTACCTGCGCACAGGTCATCCATTAGCAGGATCGATTGCAGTGTGTCAGCGTCCGGTGGTTGTGCAAATCAGAGACCAAATAACTGTACGATCGACTAATTGAAAGGTCGCATTTTAATTAAGAAAGGTGAAAAACATTGGTCTACGAAGCAACGACCAGGACGAAAATTGGCTTGATTCCCATACATGCACCTTTCACAAGTACTAGATGACACTTCTGTCCACGTATTCGCATTTTAGCTCCACTCACTCTCAACAAAAATGCATTTTATGTCTCATTCGCACCTTCCGCTTTTATCCCCATAGTCAGGATTAAACTAAATTAAGTTTCTCAAGTTTTTCCAGCGTCCGCGGGCTGAGCAAATTGCGTTTGACTTTTGAGTGTCAATCAACGGAACACGCTAATTTCTACGAAGAAATAACACTCGTTCATCTGTACATTACAGGTGACAATTGTTCAAATGCGTGAATTTCCGGGACCTGCTCCAGGTTTAATTGGTCTTGTGAGTTTCGCTGAATTTCCTCATAATATACTTGTACAGTAATGCAACAATTATTTTGACTTTAGGTTTTTAGTTTCAACAATTTCTGGGTACATGAAAACCTTGAAAGTGATGAACTCCACTAATGAATTTAGCTGCTGATGATCAACTAATAGGAAAATCGAGCTGCCAGTAGTCAAATCATATTCCACGGTTATGATGACGTGTTCAAGTAATTTGGAAAGGCATTCAAAAAATAACAGATGCCAAATTTTCACATTCCATCCAAGTGGTCTCACCTGGTAGACCACAGTAATCATAGCAACATAAGTTTTTAAAAATGCTAAATTCTTCCGCTTGGTGGTTAAGAGAAATACAACAAATCCAGTGGGGTATCTGAAAGGGCGCACAATGGGAAAGTCACTGGCGATCCGCAGGTTCAAGCAGACGTCATCCATGTGTAAGCGCCACGAGGTTAGCTGTGGGATCACCGACAGTCACTCAAAAAACTAGTGTTGGTGATATGATTCATTGTCTTACCAGCGGTTTCAATTTGGAATTAATTAAGCATCTTCCTAATATTTCCCCGAAAATATATACTGTTAGCTTGTTGTTTGCAATCGTGTAGAGACTGGGGCGTTGACATCGATGCGGAAGTGCCGTAGTTTGTGAAGTCAGTCAAAAGTGGATGTTTATTGCTTTGGCATGTGCAAATTGGGGTTTTCGGATTTTACACGCGAAGTGGTCTGAATTCGAATAGACATTCAAACGAAGTATGACATTAGTGAAAACACGGTGGTAAGGGCTGTTTGCACGGACGACCTGGGGAGAGTATGATGATGGAGAAACTCAGACGCAGCGGCGTGGTAGATATAAAGTAATGAAATTGTGTGAAAGAAAATCAACAAATTGTTATTCACAAAGTCAAGTCTGGATATCCAGATTTAGTGCATAAATTGTCTGAGCTCAAGAAACAGAGCCCCAATTAACACAGAGGAAAGAAGGACATTCTAGAATAATTTTACTAGGACCATGGATCGGTAACAGTCAGATTCCGTCCTGAGAATTAATCTTATTTAATTGATTCCCAACCATCGGAGATTTTTGTGAACATTAGACAATCATTAAGAAGGTCAGACAATGGAACCTCAAGTAAAAATAAGCTCTCATCAAAAATTAAATTGAACCATCTGAGCTATTTAAACTGATTGCATTTCTCCAGAAAGAATGGCCAATAGAGTCTCAGCTCATTGTCAGGCTCTTAACAAAGTCAGCAAAGCTGAAAGTTGTAGTAAGCAAAATAGTCAAAATAGAATCACGGGACAAAGTAACTTGCTGTGAAATGTCTTGAACCGAATATCGGTGTCCATGATTGGGTGTAATTACCTGAATAAGTTCTTACATGCTGATTCAATCAGAATAAATGAAATGGCAATGAGGGTCCCCAAATAAAACGAATTCATGAGAACACTGTAAATTCAAATCTCTAACCAGCAATGGACATTTAGTCAACCAGCAAACAAATAAATACATGAATATATTACATGATCATTCATGAATGCTGCATGACACTGCTATTTAGAATAAGGTCCAATTTGGATTAGAAAAGTGTAAAAACTAAAATTGCAAAATGTCATCACCGATGTTTTACGGTTGGGGTAAACGGTCCGACAGTAGTTGCAGAAAAATACGGTTTTCTTGATGCATTTTTGACTATTATGGTTGTTAATAACTGATGGGAGTCGATAGTACAGCGAAATTCACTTTTGTACAATTGTCTGCAGCAGACAGCAGATCTACACTGCTTTTTCCGTTGTATTTTCTTCTTATCCAGAATCCTCCAACGTACCCTCACACGGAGAATAATGTGAGGTTTCTAAGTTATAGTTTTGTTTAGTTTTATTCCGTGTTTAATGTCAAAGTTAAAAGTAGTAACTGAGGTCATAAAATTCCTATATTTCAAATTGTTCTTTTTAGCGTGAAAAACGAAGCGAATCTGCTTGTCAACGTGATCCCTGGCAAAAGTCCCGCTTGGATGACGAACATCGTCGTAATCAGCTAGAACTGGTACGCGAGCGACAAATATGCGAATTACGTAGCTTATGGGAAGACCAAACGAGAGACAAATTAATTGAAGCCGAAACTCAAAGAAGATTCCGAGCAATTAAAGCAAAGGAGCATCAGGAAAGAGAAAAACAAAGGTTGGTGCTTTTGTGACAGACCGCACTTTTTTAATCGGCCAATTACTCTTGATGGTCTTATCTTTCTTTGCAGGGAACGATTGAAACAGCTCTTAGAATCAGAAAAAACACATTTGGTATCCATTCGGAAATCACCAGAAGAAGAAAATCGGGAAAGATGCGAAGAATCCCGACGCAGGGCAATCCAGTTGGAACTGGAAAGGCAAGAAGCGGATAGACTTAAGGCCATTGAAAAATATGAGCAGCAATTTCGGTTTGTAATTCTCCACGAATTACTGCTTACTGATTCATGCATAGGGAAGGATGCGATATCTTGCGTAGTGAAATGTCCCGACGAAAGGCCTACGAAATTGCAGAAGATATAAAAGTACAAATTGCAATGAAACAAGAACAGAAAAAACTGGAAGCAGAGGAGGATGCCTGGTTTGCTGAAATGATGAAACAGAAGGCCGAAAATCAAAAACCAAGTGCTGCTAACGAACGTGAAAATTCAAGGTTTGTGATTATAATTGGCATAGCATCTTTAGATCTTTCGCTGAACAACTTCGGAAGCAAATTTTGGAAAAACAGCAAATCGAGGAACAAAACAAAGAACTGAAACAAAAAGAAAGAGAAAATTTGGTAAGAACCGAAAGTCACCGGTATTTTTCTGGACAGTCCTCAAAACAGCTGTAATCCAGTCTTGAGAAAGGTTATCCATGATAACTAAAGCGTCAACAAGTTAACGACTATTTCGACCACAGCGTGGTAACGGACAACAAAATTTTGCGCACTACAATTCCGTTCTTTAAGAACATGTATCTTGTTGAATCATTAGCAAACTCGAAGGCATAAACAATAGAAAACTTACACGCAAAGAATAACAGATTCGAGGGTTGTAAATGTTGTCTCGAAAGCGATTTGGATGTCCTGATAATAGATCATGAGCATTTAAGGTCAAATGTGATGAAGTTCTTAGATGCAACACACTAAATCATAAAAACGTCTTTCCAATTTTTTCTAAGTGTCGTATTTTTCATGGTAAAATACTCCGTTTTCTAATAAACCGATGAGCAGGAGTTTCATTGGCCACTGCAGGGAAGGCGGAATTTACGGTGGTATATTTTTCATTATTTACTGAAGCCCTTTCACACAAAAGTTTACCTGTGGTAAGCAAAGTAAAATACTCTGTTAAGACACAACCAAGCCCTTCGAAAAATGTGAGGGTCATAAGAAGCAGCTCTCTTGGTTATAGTCATGATGCTCCTAAGGGCAATAAAGTTTATTCGTTTTTAGCTATTAAATTGTTTATGGGTAGTTTTCTTAGGGTCAAGACTACACAGTGCTATGCAGGACACGCCTCGTGGTCTACTCAGGTGAATGGCCTCCACAAGCAAGAACTTGACATCGGCATTTAACATGCCAGGCTTGGCAAAGAGCAGTGCGTTTCTGTTGCACAGCCTTTATTGAAGGGTACCACCGCGGAGCTCCACGGTCGGTCTCATCAAAAGCCGCTGGCAGACCACAGATGACAAAGATTGTGACTCACAGCAGGTATACCTGTTTTTGAAAACCAAACGTACGTTGACGTGTTCAACGCAGCCCCAAGCTGGTCGAAAATCGGTATGATGTTCTACCGCGGACCTTTCACCAGCACCAGATGAGATGTGATGTAATACTTACCAAACTTATTATATGTAGTTCTCACAGGAAGATATATCACCTTTACCGCAAATCAATACAATCACCGATTAACACCGGTCCTTATATAGCCAGTCCGTTCGAAAATCGACATCGAGGACTTTGTCAATTGCGATGGTAATAATTTATCACTGTTCTTCAAAAGTGCGAGGAAAGCAGGAAATACGTGTTTTTCCAAATCGCACGTTTTAGAAACCCTTATTTCTGATGAACAGTTGATTTTCAACTGCATCGTTTGTCTTGCGGTCATGAGCGAAAGGTACACTGCGAAAAGGAGTCAAACAAAGTTCTCGTGGAATAGCCCAGCCCAAAGCTCTGGATGATTATCCAGAAAATGCAGTAATGAACCGAAGAATTCCTTAATCAACTTACTAATATTCCGTCTTCGTAGACCAATGTTCAACAAAGTAGCTGTGGTGGCAGATACCTATCTTTCTTGACCCAATGTCTTTCGTGGTGTCTTCAGCAGGAAGACGAGGAATAAGATTTATTCGGGGGTTTATTCAAAGCTAAGAGGATCAGTATTAGTTCCTTGCCTTACATGATATATGAGGATAACATCTAACTCGTTCACCTTAATAATCACGGTTATCAACGCTTTGTGATCAGCCGATATGACCTTATTCCCAATAGAGTCAGAGTGTCTTGAGTCTTCAAGCAGCTTAAAAATTCATGACTTTCATAAGAATACATCTCCATGGTAACGTGATTGCACAAATGCCAATTGTCTAAAATCTCCATTCAGCTATGATTGTGATTATCACCGAATGAATCAACAAATTTGCGGTGACCAGATAAATAAAAAAATGTGAAATTCAACAGGTTTAGGTAACTTAATACGGTTTTGTAAGTATTCGGAAAGAAGGTGGATAAGGTCAGTTCAGCTGATAGATTGCAGTATCTAATACAACAGGAAGCTTTCAAGAATCATTACTTTGCTAACGTATTATGATATTTTAAATACATCTCGCATCGTTTTTGTTCGTTGTAAATCCTTTGTCTGATTCAAAACTCATTTGGTTCCCGAATGGGTGAATTTTATCGGGTGTGGTGTTCTTCAGTGATTGTAACAAGCTATTCGATTTGGGATTAAGCTGTGAAGTACTGTAGTTGAACAAACAAATTGGGATTCATCAAATAATTCACCATGTTATATCATCGCTCAACTCACCATAAAGAAACCATGGAAGCACTGTACAGCTGTTTCATCCTTGTTAGGAATCATCAGCAATGCATATGGACCGCGCCCGAACTGGAACGCGAACCCGGGACGAACGATTTTGAGGCGAACGCCTTAGCCATTATGCAACCGGGCAGGCTCTGAACGGTTTGTTCAACTTCACCACATGATGTTGCACCTATCGGTCACTGATTTGCATGGTTACTGTCCTCTAGCTCACAGCGATCGACCCTTATTGATAGATGACTTCTCTGCAGGTTGCCTAAGTAAAACGAAGGCTTTGGATATGACCCACAGAGCTTGATTACATTCGACTCAGAATCGTTCGTCCCGGGTTCGTGTCCCAGTTCGGGTGCGGTGGATATGCACTGCTCATGATTCCTAACAAGGATGAAACAGCTGTATAGTGCTTCCATGGTTTCTTTATGTTTAGTTGGGCGATGATATCACATGGTGAATTATTTCATGAAAAAATTCAATCTTCTACTACTAAAATGTGCAAAATTGTGATTTCCGAATAGCCTTTTGGGTAAACAAGCTTTTGCTCCTATTGTTTAGGGAAAGTTATGTTTACTGAACCGATCAATATCCGAAATACCAATTTCATGCTTTGATAAACTTATTTTTGTATGGCCTCACATATCTTCTTCATCGTCCTGTTCAATACGTACAGATATATTTTGCACATTACACTTGACTGGAATAAAATTCCTCAAATTTCAGTCCTTCTTGCCCTACTAGTTCCGTTTTGGAAAATCTCTCGTTCGATTTATCTATTGCAAACGCTTCATTCAGAACTTGACCCGACAGATCGCCCCCTTTCACCTTGCGGTTTTGTCTCCGTTGTCTTTATTCTGATAGCTTCAACTACAGCTGAAACTAGAAGAGGAACGAATCCGGCAACGTCAGATCAGAATGGAAAAAAGGGCCAAAATCAAGGAGGATTTAGATCAATGCTTACTTACTAGACGGGAACAGCTCAACAAAGATGCTGAAGGCGTTAAAGCATACGGAATTATTTTGAATCGAGAAGAAGAAGTGAAGGCTGTTGCAGAGGCGAAGGCGCTCGAAGAATCAAAGGTAAATTTATTCTTAATTGTTTCCATCTAATTCACATTTGATGTCGGGTTGATAAACCCTTGAATGTTATAGTGTCCCTTGTTTGTTGTAGCATGGTCTTTGACGGCGGTTCGTGAATTAGCGCATAGATAAACAGACATGAAACTTGACGTTACCGCCACGGAGGTATTCTCTGTAAATTCTGTTCTAATAATTTGTTCCAATACTACTGGTTTAAAATAATTATAGTACGACTGTTTTATCACTGTATAACGTGAGGTTTTAACCAAACTTGGGTTCAGAATGCTTTAGAAGCACGACCACTGTATTTGAGCAGTGGTATCATGATAAGGATATGCGATAAAAAGAACTCCCAAGCAGTTGGCAGAGTTCTCCCTTCTTGCCCACGTTACCAGTTTTCTGTGGTTCCATAGATAGAAATGATCAGCATAGCTTTAGATGAACGAATGAGATGGCAGTTCCCTGTCTTGTATGCATTTCCGTTGACCCTGACGCTGCCAGTCACTGAAAGGTTTCCTAGTCCAAGTCCAGTTCGCGCTCATGACGACCTTTCATGAGTTTACCAAACGAAGTGCTATTTGCCATGGTAGCTCCCTTTCACTTCTTTTCAAATTTCTGATTGAGTTATTTATAGTAGCCCCGTCGTCCTCATGTGAGAATAGCAGGATGATTATCTGGTAAGACAGGAAGCCGTCTGATGTAGCATATGCTGCTGAGCGAAAACCCAAGTAAATTTCAGATTTTTCTCAGTCGTCTGAATGATATTGCATGCATGTGGGAGATGCGATTTAAATCCCCAAGATGTAAAATAACGTTGCAGAACCGGATTAATTCGAAGTTGAACCTTGAAGATTAGACTCTGGACGACGTATCAATAAGTGTACGGAGTGCGCGCATCATTTTGGTGTCCAATCAATGTTTACCTCATCATTATTGGCCTCGCATATAGACAAGACCATTATCGCTGATTGATAAACGTTTCCGGGCAGTATTTGTGACATCAGTGGCACCATATTAGTAATACCGGTATTACTGAGCACATAATAATACACCTAAGAGATAGATTCATGAACCAAATTTTAAACTGTACTAGCTTGTCAGGCCCGATGCAACTTGCATCTTCCGTGGTTCACTGCCCGAACACAGTGTTTAATGTGACTATGGGAGACCAGAAGGCCCATTTTGCTATCTCAGCGGTGATTTTAAAGGCAGCTGATATTGACTCGTCATAACCCCTGCCAAGATCAGAGATGAACACAGCTGCGGCAACCTCTCACTGACTACACCAATCGACAACCACAGCGAAAACGTGGCATGAGAAAGCTGACAAGTGAGCGAATCAGCCGGCAGAATAATCAGTGAGTGAGGTTTGCTCATAGGAGGCTAATATAAGTTATTTGGCTTTGGTTGATAAACAAACTTTTATTTGCCCGACTTGGTCCTTCTCACTAGAAACCGTAGGAACTGGAGTTAACGGCTGTGAAAAAGAATCGATTGAGGAATTGCGGCCAAAGTAGAGCAGACTCCCCTTCGCATATTTTGCGTTGTGAACCACGATGCGAAACCAAGGTTTTATCTTTTACAGTCGAGGTTTATGATGGAGGCGCATCATATTTGCCGTTGGGGTATCAGACGCCCATCAGTACAAATTTGCCACCTAACTTGTTCGTATTTTGCACCGTTTTCCTGCTATTCTTCTTCCGCTCAAAACCATAAGGTCGTATTCTTTCTGATTCATTCAAATCCCTAATAAATTCAGTCCTGAATCGGATGTCAATCAAAATACTCCTAAAAGTGCACTGTTTCTCAAATGAACCGAGAATTCCTGCAAGTTGTCAGCAATTTGGAAAAATTCACCTGCCTGCTTCCTTTAACGTGACGCCTTTGGTTAGAACAGGAGAGTCAAATTAATGATTTTATTTGTGACGGAAAAATACTACCTTGCAACAAGAAGACTAAAAGCTGCATATTTTACTTTGACATAAATTTGATTATTTTTGAAACTCGTCAGACTTATATTGACTTAGTTTACTAATTTTAACCCTAATTGCATTCGACCTGAAGGTAGACACTCCCCTTATTATTATTATGCCGAGAGTTGGTAAACACGTTAGACCTAAATTCCGACTATTCAAAACCGGGGGCCCATAAGGGTATCCCAGAGCAAAACGTCGCTGTGCAAAATGTAAGAACCAGCCCGGAGGGTTTGGCATTTAATACTGCTTACCAACAACAATCCACTCCGGATCGAAACTATATCGATGTATCTTATTCATGTATGACACAGATGCACAATGTTTTCATCATCCTGATTGTTGTACGATGCTTTAAAAACCAACTATTCGCATATGCTAAAATCTTATGCATCTCATAACTACTTCCGAGTAGTGCGTGGAATTGGTGATACGTTTCCCTTGACCAACTGTTCTTTGGACTTTTGGCCAACCTCGAACTCACAACGCACCAAATTCGAGTTTTGCTCTCACCTGAGCTCATCATTTATGCATATCCTTGTTCTTAGTCAGAGTCTGAACTTGGAACATTTTGCATAGGGCACATGTGTTTTGTCACTAGGCTGTCAGGACCCTCCGGGATAAACCAAATTACTGGGTGAAGTTCTGTTCAAATGTCGCCCTTAATAGCAGTCAACGGTTTCCAACATTTTCGAAGGGAGACCGGTACTCCTAGTTAACTCCAGTTGAATACCACCAACTCAGTTAGATATTATCAGCAAGTCCTCATGAAATTTTGTAATTACCTATAGATCTTTAATGCGCAAGCGGGACTGCTCGTACATCACATCTTTGATAATGGAAGCAAAAGCGGCATTAGTTTTTTCTCCTCGTATTGATTTGATCTCAGGGATTCAAAGAAAGTGCCAAGCATCCATGAAATTTGGGTTAGGGAATTAAGTATTTTAGACAGAAACTCTTGCCGACGATTTGTCTTTTTCTGAACCGATGAATTTCGGGAGCTCATCAGTCTACCCGTCTCAAACTGACGATGATGTCTATAGTTGTAAGATATGTCTGTCCTTCACTGACAGCCCTAGCTTAGTACATATCAACCAATAGAAAGAACGGGATATGTTAGCTTTCACCAGCTTAGCTACTCTTAATAATAGAAAACAAGCTGAGTAACTGCTGTGAATCATTTCTGGTTATGTAGGCAGACGACAGGGAGCGTCAAAATACCTAATGGTCGCTCCTACGTACCTTGAAGAAGACTGACATTTCATCGGCTGTTGAAAGTAAAATGCCACTCGGTTTGATTTTACAAAAGCAATGAAACTGATATTTATCACTATATTCTTTTCAGTATTTGAATGTCAGAATTTCACCTTTATTAGGCGGTCACTTGTGGCTAAAATTTTAAAACCTTATGTAACTTTTAGAGTTCCATCCTTTAGTTCGAAGTACTTAAACTGCAGTTACGAATCCAAACATATTTCCCATCAATATTTTAGAGGAGGGCGCATGAAGAAACCATACAATATCTCAACTACGTACAAAAGTCGAAAAAAGACGCTGAGCTGTTCGAAAACCAGATTAACAAGCTTATGGCAGAAGCCGTGGAACGGGAGGCGGGACGAGTGCAAGAAGCTCGACGCCGTGAGAAATTGGCACGGCAATCACTGGCTCGACAGGCAGCTGAATTTTGTCTGCAACAAATTCAAGCAAAAGGCACAACACTTCTATATTTTTACATTAAAATCTACAATCTATTAGGTTATACTTTATGAGGCTATTCATATACATATATATAACTATATATAGGTACCTATATACAAACAGGCTACTAAGTACCCATGGCATTTTGCGTACAAGTGTAGCGTTGATGAACGCTAAAATAATTTTCGTCTTGTTTTATATGAAATATTTCGTTCACTGTGAAACGTAGTGAACTCAAATCAGTCTGTGATGTTAAATGAATTAATGTGCTTATCAGCTGAGTCTGACTAAGCTTGTGATTTTGGAGAAAACTTTTAGATCTTTCCCCGAATGCTAACGTAATGAGGGCTCGATAGGCATGTTATGAAACAGCCATTACTTCCTCCCCTTATTTATAACTGTGGATTTTTATACTGTCTCCTTGGATGAATGTAGGCAAAACGAATAACCTTCTGGTCGTTCACATGACGTAAAGACAATTAAAACTTCCATTATCTTGGACACTATAGTTTTGATGAGAGCAACTCACACGGGGTGACAGTTCGTACTTTCTTTGAGACAATATTCAAGCACACATGCACAAATATACTATATATGTGCATATATGTATATAATGGTTCATATTTAGTTTCCAGAGATCAACTCGGTAGTTTGAAAAGACGCAAAATACCGAGCTCAGCCAAAACGTCTTGTGAATGCAGCTCCTTTTTTGCTGACATATTTATATTGTTTGCTTAACGGAATTTTTTAATCACATGAATAACTCAGTAAACGAAGTGGTCAGCTCCAGATGAAGCTGAAGTGATTTTCCAAGTCCAGCATGGCTAGCTACAGCATGCGAGGGTTAAGTAACAACAGGGAACTCCTCCATCAGAATCAACTGCGCCAGTCCCTTATTAAAAGAGTAAAAATGAACGAGTATTGCGGCTTTTAGTCTGCCATTTTCTGAACACAAGAAGTAAACGTGGGTAGATTTTTATAATGTTGTATTGCACAGTTATAATTTCCCAGCATGAATTAGAAATGAATAGAATCATTACAGGTAGGTGCAAAAGTATATCATGTTATACTCATAGTGCCAATTAATTTTCCTTTGCTATCTAACCCAAGCAGATGAAGCTCGTCAAAAAGCAAGAGAAGAAAATCGAAAAGCTGGTCTTGAATTTAATAAACAACTTCAAAAAGACAAGCAAAAAGAAAAGGAAGATTTAGAAGAACGCCGCTGTCGTTTAATTCAGTACCGTCAAGCGCTAGAAGATCAAATAGCGTACCAACAGAAAATGACTGCCCATTCTTTAGAAGAATCTAATAGAGAACAGAAAACTCTCCGGGAAACGGAATTCGATATGCAAAACGTGATCGACGAAGTTGTAAATTCAAGACTTAGAGATTCAAACCGTCATCCCTGGCGACTTCAGCTTGCTTTAGGTCATCCCGGTTTACCTCAATGGACGGGCTCATTTGGAACTGCTGTAACTCAGAAGAGTTCTCAGTAACACCGTCATCATTCGCTCGTAATGATGTCAGTCACGGATCTTATAAAGTCTCCCATTCAGTGGCCGAATCAAGCATTACTCAAAAATTCGATACGATAAAATTTAAGTACTATTATTCGATACTTACAGTCGTTTCTTGTGAAATATATCACTCCAGTTCTTTGAATTATTTGACTCGGTTATAATATACATGAACCGAACAATCTAAATCATAAATATTTCCCAATACATTTTGAAAAGAACGCACTAAATATGGATGATTGAAATGCTTCTTCGGAACGGAGCGATGGCTTCTTTTCCATTTTTAACTTAATATTATCGGGCTTGTTTTCCGTTGATTACTATGCTTGGCAATATCATCTAATTGTCACATTAATTTTGCATCAATACGTCTTTTGAACTACAGATCTTGGTTTTGTCTTAAACACTGAATGAACAGCTGAAAATGGTAGCATATTATCTGCGAAAGGTCTACTTTAAGACTTTTCACATTTGGCAATGTCTTTGATGGATTGATAGCAAACTGTGTTAGTCTGGTAGTCAGTGGCGATCATCCAGAGGCCTAAGGGTTGGATAAACTAAAGTAATCTCTGACACATCCATAATGTCATTCATACTGTTGTTGTTGAACTATGCAAGATCATAAAGCCCCATAATATTATCAGAAATTCATAAAGTGTTGAAATCTCTTGAGATACAATGGTGCTTCACTATTCTGATCATTACATCTTAAATGGAGGATAAATGATTGCAAATTTCTTTAGACATTAGACAACCTATATGACGAGAAGCCGTGTGAACGACACAAGTGCGATATTGATCGGAGACGTTAACCAAAATCATGCTAATTTTATTACCAGTATCCTAGCAACAAACCATAAAGCAATCTTACTGGTTAGCTATGCTTTGGAAAGCCTGGCGGGCACACATTCACCGCTATGCAGTATTCCTGAGGATCGGTTAACTCCGTGATAATCATTTTCATCCATTCAGATATTGCTTCACGCCTTTCCGTCAAAACGGTCGACAATGTACTAGTAGGAGAAGAGACTAGAAAAACAAGGTACACAATTTCATTTTTACCATTATTACAGTTAAGTTATGCGAAAATGTTAATGTAATAATTGGTTTTCCCCATCAAAGGGTGAAAAACATGAAAGTCAGTATACCATAGAGATAGCGTTTCAGGTATCAGAATTCTGCCACAAAATTATAGGTGACTGAGTTCACACTTAACAGCATTGACTTATTCAACAAAAGCAATAGGTTTGTTGACATATCAACGAACCATGTTGCAGATGCAGGTACTAAATCACAAACTAAAACAAGTGACTCTATACTGCAATTTATCTCACGAAAGCGACATGATTCAAATTCTTGCATTTGGAGTGCACAAAACATCGATTGAAGGGGTATCTTAGTAAGTCAGCTTGAACATCAGTCAGCGAATATACTGTCAGCTAATATCTTAAAACTGAATCATTTTAAACAGATATGATGGCAGGTTTCGGTTTGTGGACTGACTGTCCTACGATATGGTAGAAAGTTTTTGCGGTACGTTTGTTCCAAGATATTGTTAGCGTTGCAGATATGTCCTTGTCAACGGTGTGCCTTTCTTGTTCCATATTTTTCTCCAACTTTTTAGCTTGCTGTTGGCAAGGTAATTTCCAATCCACATAAAACGAGTTAAGACTTGCACCGTATCCGAAAAGAACTGCAATAAGCGAGTATAAATGTAAAATTCGGTGTCACAAGGAATGTAATACCCTTTTTGAAAACCAGGACTGTGCTGAAGTTGTAAGCCGTGAATAATGAAGAACTGAACTGTTTATGCAGTGAACAACTTGAGCAAACTTAATTCCATCTGAGCGATAACTTCTATTATTATTTTGAGACCAGTAAAGCCTGGCTGAGTCACTGGTGTACTGTCACATTCTTTACTGGGTATTTCACCTGCTAGGCATATCTATGCCATCGGTCATCACTAGTCAGCAGTACTTCATTAGCCTAAGAGCTATGCAATGCAAGATGGTGGAACAATCGATGAAACATTTGCTGCTGGTTAGCTAGGGTGCTTTAGTTGTAAACTATTTCGTAAGGCTCTTCATTCGCAATGGGTCTCTGGGGCCCATGACTTTCTCTGGTGGATCATAAGTAATACTAACATAAATTAGTACTTTTAGCCTACTCCACATTAGCCAACACACAAAACACGTAATAAGACTTACGAATGTGGAGAAAACCAAAATACCTAACGAATTTGTCCCGAAACATAGTTTGTGAAGTCGCAATCACATTGCGAAAAAAACAGAACCAAAGTGAACTCCGGTGGAATGCTTAAGTGAACATTCTCCTGCTATCTGTGGCCTTTGAGGGGCGATCACGGAATGGAAATCTATGGTCTGCTGGTGGTAACCGGTGCACAGTCGAACAAAAAGTTTGCTGTTTACGCAGATGGTACTCGCAAGTAGCTCAAAGAGGAAACCAACAGAATAGCTTGGCGCTAGAATGCTTTCGACCAATGTTATTCTCAGAGGCTGAATTCATCTGTTTCCTCCACCGGTTTCCTTAAAGCTTCAAAGCGTTTTCATGCACGTCAAAGGTATTTAAAAATTCTCTTTGTTAATTTGATTCGTATTTCCAGATTTTTTGATGCGTGGCTTGGTTCACAAAATAAAACTAGAGGACAGTGACTTATACAGTAGTGAATTATGATAACGGAAACAAAGCAAGAAGATGGTCATGTTTTATCAGCACCGTGTACTGCAAAAAGGAGATAAGCGGGAAAACCACTATATTCCTTTTTCCGTAATTCATATCACTAATGGTTTTTGGCTAACTATACACCTGAGCACTGCATTCTTTATTTTCAAGGGTTTTTGGAAGAGATACAATATTCATTGCAGTATAAAGATAAAGTGTACAGCGAACTATGCTACTAAACTGGTTACTTATCATGAAATTACAAGTAGTTAGTCTCTGAATAAAGGCAAGCCAAATTTGGGCTACTGTTTACTGCGACTTTGTTTTGATGACCAAAGTTTGCAAACTTCAATCACCCGAAACCATATGCTGTCGATAGGTTTTTGTGGCTGGCTCTGCAATTATAAAAGAGTGAGGCATCAGCTTGTTACATTTCAAAAAAATATAAGGTACAAATATAAATCATCTGCTGACTGATCTGTCTGGTTGAATCTGTTGGCAGGTATGAAACGCAGAACGTCAGCGGCGGGCGACTAAAAGTTTATACTCGATCTGACCGATGAATACCAGGAGTGCGGAAATTAAAGTGACGCAGTCCAACTGCGTTTTAGGCAAAAACCGTTGATTATCATGTTTCGATGCAAGCTGGTAAACAACATTCAAAGATCACGAGTTGTGCCCGAAGGGTTATCATTAAGCTGCCCGGGTGTCGTAATATGATATACATCTTCCGGTCTTAACCTTAACCCCGATAGGTTCGTCGAGTGCTCTGTTCGCTTAGATCGTTCAGTATCCTTATAATGCAGTTTATTCATTAAAGGAAAATTTGATAGAGTCACTCAGGTGAGATGTCATGGCTTTATTCCCAAGTTTATTCGTCAGTAGTTTTTACGTGGTCTAGTCGGTAACTTTAAACGGCAAGGTCTTTCCTTCCACATAAGAAATTCGAGTCATTTTTGCCATAACCATTACTGGTTTTGTTTAACAACTCATTTTGCCTATCACCCATTATTCCTGTGCCATAATTTTTCTGGGTCTGACCAAGGATGGCTTTAAATTGTTGAAGTGTGGCCTTAAAAGCAATAGCCTGGTTGGGCAAACTCCTTTGTGCGTATTCATTACCAACATATTTGACGGAATTAATAACGCCTGTTTCATATTCGCCGGTGACTGTCCTCCTGACAATATCCACCAACTACATATTTATTTGCCCCCATGTTCTAGTTTCATAAGTCTTTTGCTCTATCTCACATATTCGCACACGATAATGTGTTATCATCTCCCAAATTCTGAGGAACAGTGACTGTTAGCACTGAAATTTCGAACTCAGTTGGCCTTTTCTTAACGTTTTGTGTGCAGAGACATTTTTGTCTCACCATTTTAACAGTGATGGAATCGGTGACATTTTAGCCTTCTGATTAAAACCTTTTGTATGGCTTGCTGAAGCATATATTCAATATGCAGCTAAGAAGAACAAATCGCTTCCCAGCCGCTATCCCGATGAATACCTTTGGAAGGAGTAAAGTAAGAGGAAAGAACTACAAAGAACTAAAAACAATCGCGGAAGGCAAAAGCAGACTTGGAGCAGAAATAAGGTACAGTTTCACTGGGGTGTTTCATTGAGTTCATAATGAGTATGGATGGCAGAGTTCTTGTGGTTATCAAGTCAAACAAAAGACCGAAAAGCTTTGGGATTCAAATTTACTTGTCCTATTGTTGTTCATCATCGATATTTAAACACATTAGTTTTTGATAAATATTTGATACTTGCTAATTCATAATGCTGAGTATATCTTGGCCTAGAACTATTTTTTGTAAACAAAATTCACGTGCGATTTCCATCCATGCGGCCGAGTATCATCGTGTACTTTCAAGGAAAATTAATCAAACAAATTGATAATTTATCTAAAAGAAACAGAAGAATTTAGCCGATGAATTCTGAAAGAAATGAAAGGTGATCCTACCGTGGACTGCCACCAATCTTCCGGCTGGCTATCATGAAATTTTCTGCAAGTTTTTAAACAATATGATCTCCTCTGTGAAGCATTCGCAGTCTTGAACAGTTAGGACATTAGAATGTCCTTGATCAATGGACAGAACGGTTAGATGACACATTTAATCGAGAAAATCTACGGAAGAAAGTTATTTAAATGTATCATCATATCCACTGGACAATGACAGTGTTTCTAGTGATGTTGCTCGGTGGTTATTTTAGTCGAGTACATGCATATAGAGGGGAAAACTACTTCAACTACGAGTGCTCTGAACGCAGTTTGACAATACAGGTTAACCGTCATCTCGGTTTTTCACGGTCCCTCAGCTAAGAAACGTTCACAAACAAAGTATCGAAAGCGACAAGTCGTTAAAGCGAATTCCAGATAGTGCTATCTTTCACCGACGGACGCTTGGAAGTATTATGGTTATCTGTCAGAGGTACTGGTGACTTAAACAAATAACCAAAGTTCAAAGAAAGCAATGTGTTTGATTGGATATAAACAGATTAAACTCATTTTAGAAAAATGTAGTAGCTGGCAATCAATAGCGGTATCAAAGCCATTCAATATATTTAGTTCGGAAGTAGTTGCTTTTGACACGATAAAACGACGCAGATTTTCCGCCATATAAACTGGTCTTGAAAAGAAACCCATTTTTAAAATAAATCCACCTATTTTCGGATTGGCATAAATAAAACGGACAGAGCACGAAATGTTCATTCACCACACGAATATAACTGATAAAAATCTCATTTGTTATTTGCTTGTTGCTACCGCTGATTTTGGTAACAAACAAAATCTACCCATAGATCCACCCAGCACATAGCCACTTCAATGGCCACCAATAGATCACTCAACCCAGTTACCTTTTCAGTCCCTTTTGCTGCCCGCATGTTTTTTTTTCAAAATTATTATTGACTGATTCAGTGGCTGCTCAGAAACAAACTGAATTGTTTGTCTGTTATTGATTTTTTGCATTCATTATCGCCAGGGGTATCGAAAAAGTTGAAAACAACAAACAGATCTCGGTTTGTTCTAGCAGATCGCAAAAATCAGTAAGCGATAGTTTTCTTGCGGTTGTTGTACATTCAGTCTCTCAGTTGTTCCAGTATTCATTGTTTGTGGTTTTGAATTTATGGATTTCTTGATCGTTTTGCGAGTAGTCTGGGAAAGATACAAGTTCGCGTTTTCTCCGGAAATTTAAACTACAGTTGATATTAGACGGTTTTCCGACATTGGCAAATTTTTATCAGCTTCACTCGATCCCATTTTCTGGCGCACACGGCTACAGTTGTATTGTTTGAGTGAAGTTTACTGAAACACTGTTCAGATCTGAATATTGTTCCATCAGTTCTGATTACGATTATTGCTGTAAAGTGTTAGTATAAACTAGTAAATTGGTCGAAAATGGATAGCACGAAACACTTCTCTTGATAGAAATCTCTCGACAACAAATCTAGCTATAGCTCCAGAACGTTGGGCTTTTTGGAATTGATAGTGGCAAGAGGGGGAAAGTAAAGACCACTTACGTTTCGAATCTACTTGATTTTTTGGTTTCCAGTCACACAAGCCTTGCCAAGTGAATTATTCCTTTCCTTAATTGACCTTTCAAACCAAGTGAAAAGAGCCATGTATCTCAATTTAACGTGTTCGGTTCACGGTAGCACGTTAACATTTTCAATGTGAACCAGTTGGCGCAGGAATAACGTGCAATACAGATTGAAGAAAAAAGCTTCGGAGCATTGAATTAGGCGAGTTACCAAGTAAGCGACTGCAAATTAAACTTAGCTCGGTACTTTGTCTGTCACTAGGCAGAAGAATTGACTCACTGCAGATAACACTGGACAAAATGTTTCAGCTGGGGTACAGATTGTATCGACACCAGCGGCACGTTTTGTTTTGACTATTATTACTCGCATAAAACAAGTTTTCATGAGGAAAGTCATCTATCAGACGAATGATAGTGACTTAGCCGAATAATTGGTAGTCTCGCTGAAACCCAAACAGTGAAGTCTGTTTACACGATTAAAAACCGAATACATCAACTTTACTTTTGCGAAGAACTAGGAAAAGAAGGATACTTGAAAAATTAGCTACCAACAAGTTCGGATTTACGACAGGTGCAATGTAAAAATCAGATCACCTACTGTGGTATGCATGTGAGCACAAATTCGCAAACCATTTAAAGCTTGTCACAATGGACTCGATTCAATTCAAAAACTGATTTATTGAGATCGGATTGATCAACAGCCCTCGATGACTTTCAGCTAATTTGCTTTTGGATGAGTACTGAAAAAGACGAAACAGTGTTTGACCAAGTTCTAGGTGTTCCTTTGAAGAATCGAAGAAAGGGTGACTACCTTCGGACATTGTGTCCTGAGCATACAAGACGGTTTGATTAACATCCAGAGTTTTCTGACTAATAGCGTTTCAAAGAAGATACAGACTGTCAATGGGACCATTTAAAAATCGATTAACGGTTTTGGTAGCAGAATTTTACGCACAATACTTAGTCGCTTTTTACTGAAGTGCAAAACGATAGTGGTAGAGGGCAGCAAAGCCGTCCGTCGGTTGAAATCTTCATAATCGTTTCGTTGCCTGTCTGTTGGGATACGAAAAAGGCATAGCGAGTTTGATTTCCGATTTTATGAAACGAATAACGAAATCGACCTGTGATTGTTTTTTGGTCTGTTCACTAAATTGGCTGCCACCGATTCCGATGCAATATCAGGAAAAAAAATTTTTACTGGAAATTATATGAAAAGTTTCAGTATGCGGCTTATCTTAATTTGCACTGATAATGAGCGTAGAGATAGTTACTGAGTGCTTTTAACCCCTAACTGTCTAACAGATTGTGCTTCCACTTAATCAGCCTTTACTGTCATAGACAATTTTGAACCATTTTCCCCTGGAAAGATACAGTGAAGGGAAAGTAAACTAAAGCCTAAAAAAGTACATCACTTAGTGGGCAACCGGTAGATAGAACCATCATTCTGCGAAGGCTAAATGATCACACAAGATATAAGTATTTTAGGTGCAATACAGGGTAACGGTTGAACGTTCTCTGGTGCTGAAGTGATCATTGCAGACCGGGCTAAAACCATCTGCATGGACGAATGTAACAGAGGAAGGCCCATTACGTGTATTTACGAAAGAATAAGTAATGGTGTCGCCAAAGGATGGTGAACTGACAAACCTCTTGCGACTTCATCAAGCTTGTAACGGTTGCCATAACATGAGTCGCTCTAGTGGTGGCTACAAATATGCGGCCATTTAGTGAGATTCTAATACTCGTCAGTAGCTATGCATTTCTACTCCACAACTAAACTCAATTCAGAGACTTGGTAATGAGGCGTATTTCAGTTTAGACAAGGTTGTTCACAGCAAGCTCTCAAATATATACCACAGTTATGCTTCAGTCTTCAAAAATGGGAGTGTTCTCACATGGGCTCAGGGCTGAAGACAGTCTGAAAACCATCAACTTGATCTACGACCAGCAGCAATTTTCAGAGTCATTTTAAACAAGTTCGGAAGTTCAACGCTGGGCGTTCATTGCCTACCTACAAGATTCAAGCCGCGATTAGTTAGTTTTCCCTCATGAATTTCTCCTGTAAAGTTAGCTGGATCTGGGGACTAATGGTATCACATCTGCGGGTCCCGAAATGTTTGTGAACTAACATCCAGGCTTATCGTTTAAGGCCTTCAGCAAAAGAAACCTTTACTTTATTCCTTTTTTTACTGCACGTAAATCAAAACGCGGTATAAGGAGCAAAACCATAGTCAGAAAAATACGGCAATAGAAGAATCTGGGGAACCTTCGTGTTGATACAGCTTTAACGAAAGAGGTGTTTTATTTGGGTAGGGGGGCAGAATGTGATAGTGTTTCGCAGTTTTGAAATCCTGGGGAAGAATGAAGACCGGGAGCTATACGTGCGAAAGACAGTAACAGAAACTTGATAAAGGAAAACATTTCAGGAAGAGGACCTGCTAGGACAAACTTCGAAGAACGAAAAACAAAACAAAGTGGGTAGAAAAGGGATAACGAAGCGGTGCCCGACGATGGGTCAGTGACCACAATTTAGACGTTGGACAAGAGTCACCAATCATTCGGATGGTCTTTCATTGAATCCAATCAGAAAAAAGCGAAATCCTAGTCCAAAGGTGATTGCACTATTCAAGTGTGGAGCGAACCAGAGATTCATGCAGCCGAAGGTGACCTGCAGTGAAAGGAAGTCCGCACGAACAGAAAACTAACTGCGTTCCCACCGCGAAAACCCAGCTCAGATTTGAAGGGGGGACCAGCATCGTTAAAAAACTGATGAATAAAGCTAGAAAACAAACAGAATTTATGGAACAATTCAAACAAGTCAGGTGCAGATGCGTGGAAAGCTAACAATGTTCCAAAGACGGCGGAAAAAGACAGACTTTTGGGGCATCGGATATAGCATGACGGTTGGAGCCTTAAAGTGGGATGTGGAAAAGATCGGGGTTTGATTATACACTGAGAACCGATGGATAGTGATGCCTGCCTTGCGATAAGAAAGATAACAATGGGGAATGGTACCACCCAGATAAGAATGGATTAGGATGGAGGGAATGGACGGAAGGCAGTCAGTGATTATAAGGAAGAAGGAGGGGGCCATTGGTGACTCCTGGAAAAATTGAATTTACTATCCTACTGAAGAAACTTTGCATTCAGGATACAAAAACAAAGGAAAAATCGTACGTGCTCAGTCTTTTCCGAAGAATTTAGTGGAAAACTGGTAGAAAGTCTCAGAGATACCGAAAGGGAGCAGATATGATTCTCCAAGGTTACTAAGTGTTCCCAACCAAGAATATGAGATAACCGCCAGCAGACCACCGGTTAAACAACGAAGTCGAATCCGTGTTGGCAGTCTGGCACCAGACCTTTCGTTTCCAGAGGTGAAGGGATTTCGTCGGAGGTCAGGGCTTTGAGTACTTTCTAACTGAGAAGTTTAAGGAAAATTGGACGGAAGTTGTTGTAACTGGAAGGACCGAAAGGGATAGCAGTGAGTTTACTAAGGGTCGGAAAGGTAGACAGTTTGGGAGGAATGCAGAAGATGCGATGCAAATGAGAACCAACTCAGGGTTAAACATTTTCGGAGGGTGGACAGAGCAACGTTAGCCACAAGTAATCTGTCAGAGTTTAGAGAATGTAGAACTTGGCTGATTTTCTCAGTGCTAGTAAAAAGCAGAATATGAGAAATGAAAGAAGAATAAATCAAAGATGTAGGATGATTGAGCAAGGTTGAATGCGAGACAAACCGACCAGCTAATTATCAGTTGCCTGGGTGGCCTACAATTAGGATCACAAGAAAATTGTAGATGAGACGAAAACTAAGACAGAAATTTCAAGAGACTGTTTTAGTAGGGGATCAGAATTTTCGACTGCTAGTGGTCTTGATAGTAATGGTTCAGCTTTGGAGCGCCGAAGAATTCATTGGCTCTGTGTATGGCTTGCAAACACATGCTCGTGGCTTGTACAAAATGGGGGTGGGAGACAAGAATGGAGCGTCGAAGGGTTCGAGCCTACATCATGATCGCAAGCAAGATAATGGAATGGAAATACTTGGAAAAAAAGAAGTGACGGGAGCGAGGGTATGATCGAAAGCATGAGCATGGTAGCCAGTTCTATGGGGTTTACCTGTGGAAAGACCAATTACAGGCGGTAAACTTTTGATCATAGCGAATTGCTCGGTTACGCGTCCGGTAATGGAGGAGTCGGACGAGTGTACCAACCATTCTCACTTGTGAAGACTGAAGTTTCTCAATAAGGTAGCACGAGAGATGGGGTCTGTAATAGGCAAGCGCCTAAAGAGCAAGGGACCCGTCACCATAACAAGAGCGAAAACAAACAACAGTAATGAGTAAAGGAAACCACTCGAAGTTTCAACCGCAAGAGTCGTCATTTGCCATTGAGGGAGTTAAGTTAGGCTACTAAGAAGGTGGCAAATTAGGAGTACATAAAAACTTTGGGAAAAAGGGGAATGAGAATTGCATTTTGAAAATCGAAGGTGGGTTTGGAGGAACTGAGTGATTGGTTCCCAGCCCTATATGGTCTGATGTCACCTAAAGGAACACGATTACTTAGAAAATATTTTGGCAAGTGACAGAAAGACCCCTCATTTTGCTGCGTGAGAAAGCAAGTCGTTAAACAAGGGAAAGTAATTTTCAAATGGTTTTGTTCAACTTGACAATGATTGCACAAGATTACATGTCATGCAAGATCCGCGTTAAAATCGGCACTAAGAAACTAAGAACGTATAGCACAGCTGTGCTATTCATGTCAGGAATAATCGTCGGCGGATATTAACGAAACTGAAGCTAGTAGCCTAACTTGGGCTGAAAGATTGTAGTTACAAAGCCCTAGCCATCCATCCATCCCGTCGGCAGTCAGCAGTTTATCGTATTTTATTGCATCTTATCGCTTATCCGTTTGTTATTTACACACGTAAGTAACGGAATGGCGGCTGATCCTGTGGTGAATTTCAATAAACCGTCGGGAACCTATCCGATTAGCCTAAAGGCTAGGGCGCACATCTCATAATCATTCTTTCTGAATTCACATTCCACTTCGGGAGCTCTGACCATGCACGGATGGCGATTCGTACCACGGAGGAAGCACTTATAAAATGGTTCCTTGGTGGGGAGGTGATTGCTGATACTGCTCAGTTAATCCCCTACTGCCTCAACCGACACAACTTGATTGTCGTTCAATTTGTGATGCTTGTGCAAATGTATAAATATATATATATGAATAAAAGTACTCATGGATGCGCGCATGCATGTACAAGTTGAAACTCATACAACAGCTGTCATACGAAAAATTTCCACTCCAGTCTGCAACAGCGAAAGAAACATAATACTTGCGTCTCCATTCCTGTTTTCCAACGGAAACTGACAGAGTTTTTAGACAACAAGCAGTAAGCTTTCGCGTTACTCAGTGCGAAATGCTTGAAATTTAGTCGATATCCCGTTTTAGCCACCACCTGCACACATCAACCTTGACACATTAAGATCCTGACAGAGTGAGAAAAAGGCAATCTATTCAAGCAAATTGGTGAGTGAGATTTTAGATATACAGTATAAGCACTGGCAATCGGTCGTCCGGCCAATGTTCTCCAGGATAATTTTTGTCACTTCACTGTTGCGTCCAGCAAATCGAGTTGGAAATTTTATCTCACATCAAGAAATGTAAGTAGCTCATAGAATTACCAAATCAGGATATCAAACCTCCCTTGGTTAAGATCAGGATTCAGGGTGAGGTATTTTTACATGACCCATGTTCCGCAACTAGGCTTGATTTCACCAAACTTACGTCAAGTTAGAAGAACTTCATCCTGCCAAAATAACTACCATTATTTTGTACTGTTTATTTTCCTACCATTCAGAGAAATCCTGCGTCACTATAATGACTGATTTTCCCATATCCATATTGCATTTCGTTTTGCTTCTTGGGAAGGGTCTCTCTCATTTTATCCGTGTCAGACTGAACACGCTGGACGAATACGGGAAAGCAGGAAAACCATTGTCGAGGATTTCCTTCGGAAATTGCCATTTTGTTAGCACTTTCGGCTGACCACATGCTGCGAAGCCATTGGAAAAAGCAGTCGACCTTCAAATTAACTTTTTCATCTCTTTCTATCCCCTATTCCTCCAAAATGAACATTATCCGCTTCATGATCCATAACGATTATTAAATACATTCCTAATGTGCCAAATGCCAAAACTTACCTTCAGCTTGTAGGTAGAAGCCTAATCATGATCAGGCTATTCGGTAAAGTAAGTGCTTATATCGAAAAAGCGAGATTACTAGAATTCATAAGTATCAACTGGAATAAATGCAAAGACCCTTCCAAACAAGTTTATAAACTCATATTCCATTAGGACTTTATCTTTTGTGTTTTTATGAATTTTCTTTAACATCAAGGTTACCCATTTTTAACTGGCCTTACCACGACTACAAATAATTATAACAAGAGAAAACTACAAATGATATAACGATAGTTGTTGAAACTTCTCGGGATTGCTAGAACCTTCAAAATATTAGGGGTGGACATTTTTGAATCCATAAAAATTGTCGACATCTGTACACATTTATGCATATACTTTTGTATATGTATACGCTCTACAAAGAGAGACGAATATGTCTTTGTTCCCTCAGTCAAGATTTCCTCTCTTGCACTACCAACTGAATGGCAAATTGTGAAAATTTCCACTTTGATTAAAATACTAAAGTACTGAACTAACGTCCGATTTCTGCTTTAACGCAGCCGTTTGTTACAAAGTTCGCGTGCACCTTGATAGAAAAATATACTCCGAATTCTGTACCATGTAGTAAGAATGTGCTATCAAATGACAAAAATAACCTCTTCTGCAGTTTACTGAGACGTCATTTTTATAAGAAATCAGCTAGGTAGAAATGCTTTCAGGAGCTTGTAGAAAACTGAGTGACATCTAAATGTTTAAGGACTAGCAATTTGTCCTCAATCATTGATTAGTCCTTTGTTAATTTAAGGGTTCTGATTGCGTACAGTTTCTTGATTGTTTTGGTGGCCATTTCGGGGGTGGAACAAGGAGTCAGAAAAGGCACTGTGATCAGTGGTCGAAGTGGTTGTCGTGGGCGCAAACTAAATTCCATTAGGCTAACAAACAGACAGAAATTTAAATTACCGAAGTATTGCTGCCCAGTGCCCGTTGTTTACATGTACACAGTTCGCGTTCCTACGGTAACCGGGAGCGCTAAATGTGGGTACTGTATTGATTAGCCAAGTCCCTAAACAATTTTAGTTGAAAATAAGCGAAAGCTACGATTGACCCATATTTTGTGGAATTTCCCCGTTCAGGCTGACCGTGGAAGAATTCGCAATAGGCACACAGCTGCAAAGAGCTAATGAGTTACACGAATAAAATCAGTGCTTTGGAAATATTCACATCTAGCAGCGTTCACCTTTAATTCGCATTGACTTATGTTGTGAAGTTCATGCGGTGATTTTATTCCCGCTTTCTTATGGATCAAATGAATAATATTTTCTGGAAAGGATAGGACTAATACAGATTTCTTTTAATATTCTGTACCTGTTTTTAATCTCTTGGACGTATTTTTTACACATTTGATAAACTGGAAATGCATTTTCAGCGGGGAAATTATCTTCTCGTATGAATGACCAGAGCAATGACAGAAATAAATACAAACAACTTTTTTAAAGTGATACTAGATATTCGCTTTTGCTGATTCCTCACAAGAACAGTGTAAGTGCTGGTTGGTGATTTCTTTCTTTGATAAATATAAGTTAAGCCGTTATAGTCAACGAAAAAGCTACTAACGTTTTGGAAGACAGGGTATTGCTAGTTCAATGAAATTTATCCCATATTAAATGTTTCATCCAGGCTCAACTTCGTTCGATCGATGTATGTGAGGCGTGATAATTATCTGCATAAATTTCAATCATTTATACATTTTCGAAATTTAAACTCTCGAACTCTGAGCCATAAGGCCACGCCAGAAATAATTCGGACATTTAGAATAGGGCTTAACTTTCGAACTGACCAGCTAGCTGATGACGAGGAGGCGGCAAGGGAAATTTCTTCCGTTACCCTGTGTTCTTTTGTCTCCTTTGTGAGTTTGACAGCGTTGTGCGATTCAGGTCAAGAGGTGCGTCACTTTAGGGCATCTGGATTCACTGTTACCGGAAGTATAGTTTACGTCTGTTTGCTTCAATCAAGGCTTTTGTTTTAGCAAGGCTTGCGCTCAGCAGCTTACTCCACACGTTATTTAATTTGCTATAAGTAATGACCAAACTTTTCAAGGGTACACAGCTTTTACCAAATCCCTTGAGTGCCTTGTGGTTTTTTGGTCTGGAGTTTCAACTTCATCCATGCTGAACTGGTGTGCTTATTGATCTCCCTGGACGGCTATAGGAGAGGGTCGATATTGTCTCCTTGTAGACGGTTTGCGTTCGTATATTTCAGTGGCTCCTTTTCCTCCACCTGGAGAGATATTGCATTTGTTCCAGTTCAAAAACTTGGCTTTTACAGAAAGTATATTCTTCCCTAGTTCTTGATTCGTTCTGTCAGTTATGATATGAATTAACACGTGTGGGTTGCCTGTGAGAAAATGCAACGCCCTGAGGCTGAAGCAATCCTACATTTATTTCAAATACATCTCTGATATATAGTTTACTGCTGTGTGTTCACTCCCTTGTTTTCCTAGTCCTCACTTATGCTATGCATTTCCTGAGTTACCTTGGATACCCTGTTTAGTAGAATAGCTTAAATGATTATTTTGCTTCTTTCTCCTCGAGTCTACTTTGTCGCAGAGCGTTTAAGCTCTCATGAACAGGACCTAGATGCAAGATCGCTTGCGGTTATTACGATGATTGCCAAGAAAGTCTAAAATCTGGTCTGTATGTATCTGTTCCCAATATACTGGCGACTTTAATGTGCAGTTGGCCTTTCTTCTTACTAGCATATCAAGAAATGTCGGCTTTTCATCCAGCTCTGATTTCATGGCAATATCCTTAAAAATGTTGCCGACCGTTTTATGCATATACCCTCAGTATCTGAGCGTCTGACAATGACGACGTTACTCTCCATGTATTGGAACTCTAATTTTGGACGAACGACTAATAGTGTGACGGCCTCAGCGAGAACTCTGTTTATGGGTGGACCCATTGGTGTCACTTTGATTTCTTCTTTCTCCTTGCCATTAAACTTGTTTGAGATGTTCTCGTTCTCATCTAGCCGAACGGTTAGAGAGGGCCTATTATGAATAAACTCCGCAATGTGTTTATGAATTAGAAATAATAGTGCACACCGGCGACATCTACGAAGGAACTCAGATGTCATCCAATACTCGGCTAACGTCACTGAAATACGTTTAAGTATCGCTTTACAGTGCAGACGTTGAACACGATTCGACCTATGTTCAAGATTTTCCACCATCTCCGAAAAGCCCATCCTAATCCAAAGTGAACCAGTATTCCATAAGCTCCTTACTCCTAGACATGTAAGACATCAGTTTGTTGACTGAATTCACTGGGTCCAAAACATTAACACGAACGAAGTTTTCAATCAGGATACCTGGAATACAGAGCAAACGAAACCAGCAAACGGTTCTGCTTAAGAAATCGGAAGGTGACGCCATCACTTTAACCGGTTAAACCAACAACTCAACCATGTACAGAGGAGAACTCATGCAACACAAGTGAATTCAGTCATCCAGTTTTCCTTGGCTATTTAAATCCGGAATCCCATGACGTGTCAAATTCTTACAGCTACAAATTCAGTGCATAAATGGCTAATGCCTGCATTGCGTATTTCCGTCGTGATGTTTGGCGCAAGCGAGACAAGATCGTGTGGTGACCAGTCACACTACTTGTATTTGCACTACAGTGTAAGAATTCTGTGTATAAGCGATATTATGGATGGAAAAGACTTTTAACCGTGACCCAATTAAATGGAAGAAACGTCGACGATGCAAGCTGTGGAAGAATGGCTAAATGCCAGCTTGGTTGGGGATCACAGTTGCCTTCAGTGGTACTGACTGCAACAATTGATTCCGGAGTACATCTAATGCTTTTGCAAGTAATTTTTAAATATCGTGTCCAGCCCTCATCAGTGTACTCTGCCGGTGCTTTCCAAGTCCTGAATTAGTTTATCTTGCCACAGAACGTCCACATTGTGGCATGATAACCTGAGGTTCTCGCGTTCAAATCATCTACTATGGCAACGACTCCCTTTCTGAAAATGAAGTCCATTTCGGTTCCATTAACAACGGAAATAAAAAGAATGATAAACAGAATAAAATCCTTGATTTGTGGCATCGGAGAAAGAGTAGCTCGCACTCATAAAACTGCGAGCAATAAGCGTAACATGTTATTTTATTTTCTTCAGCAATTATATATCAGCTTACCCATAGGGGATCCTAATTAGTTTTAGCTATCTGAATGCGAAATAAATCAATGATTAGATGATTCAAACATATATATATATATATATATATATTACAGTATACATAGCTTATATCCCATGGTGGTTATCAAGTGACCAATGCCTATCGGTGATAAAAATGAAAGGTTTAACAGTGCATTCAGCGTCTTGAAGCCTTGCAAACGCATGCATGAAGTACGTTGAAAATATCATCCGGAAAATTGCTGACAAGGTTTACCAACGAAGGGATGTTTCGCAATTCCAATTTGGTCTTGGCAGTAAACCTTGGAAACCACTGTTTCCTGATTTACTGAGATAACTTCCACGCAAGATCGCATCGCTTTAAGTGCGCAGTTTTCACATTTCTCGTGGCTCACGTGACGAAAACAATCAAAAGTCAATAAGTGTTATTCATACGAAGTGAAGAGAAGAAGTGCATAAAGGTAAAGATATTCACCCACGCTTATTTTATTCGTGGCACCTGTCTGCGCATATGGTTCCTGTCACACATGGTTGAGTACCTTGTGCAAGTGTGCGTGCGTGGAGTTGTGTGAAAACGTACACATGTGCGCGAGCAATAAAAGATTAGCTGCCTGTTTGTGAGAGTCTGGTTAACAATCACAATGAATGTTAAGACAAATTTAGATTTTTTTCTCCACCGTACTACTGAGTATTCAGGTGCATGAATGACTATATATGACTCTGAGAAGTAAGGGAATTCATTTCAGCAAATAGCTTCTAGTCGTAGCTCGTCAAGTTGCCTTTTGAACGTCACTTTTACTAAGCCATAATCCATAAGAACGCAGATGGCCTCGGGCGGTGATTCGGATGATCTAAAGAATGCATTTCTTGCCTATTGCCGTGTAATTAGTCACGATTCAGTGAAGGGAAATGCATCAACAATAAGGAAAATGTGTACGGACACTGGGATCAATAAGACGAAGATGAAACAGAATGATATCGACCTGGAATATGCGCGTTGTTTCGGCACTTCAAAAGAGTAAGTAATTTGTAATTTTCACTTTTCCGGTGGATATAGTTGACACTTCTTCTTCACGTTGAAGAACTTAAAACAATTGGACGAAATTAGTTCAGGTCCATTTATTTTGATTGCTTTTATCGTGGAGTTGGATATATTGCCACCAATATCGTCGTTCATACCAACGTCTCTATGACAGATTCATTCACGAAAGTAGTGATACTTGTATAGTAGAAAAAAACAATTATAGAATAATGTACCGGGCACTATGGACGCTCGGCCTATTTATGACTGGGGTTAAAGCACCGCACAGGTTTACATCCCTGTCAAGAATCACTAGCAGCAGATAACAACCTTTTTCTTTCCCGGAGTAGAAACGGAAGTGACTGATAGTAGACCGAACATCTTTGTTTCTCATCTCTCCAGATTAACACTTATTCAGCACCAACGCTTCATGGCCCAACATCTTTCTCCCGTTGACTTGACGTGATTAGAAGTTATTTCTCCTACATAGATCGATACGCGTGTTATGAATCGAGGATAACATTAGTAGGAACAGCCAGACTACCATGGTATGACATGAACTAAACCAATGTCACCAGTACTTAAGACGCAGATACTAACAGTAGTTATAGGATTAGTTCCTGTTGAAAGCCAGTCTTTCCCCCAATGACGGCTAGCTTACAAACTTCCTGTGGGTTTCAGGGAGTGATTTCACTGTGCAGAAAGATTAAATTACTTTGTAGATTTGTTATGCGCTTTGAGGTTAGATTTCGTACGTTTCCGATTTTGACAGTGCTAGTGCGTCGGCATTTTTCCATTGATATTAATATTGACCTGATAATTAGCTGCTGGCCGTTTGAATAAATAATAACAACCTGAATTGACTTGAACAGTCATTCTAACGAGAAGAAGAAGGGTTACGATATCTATGCACCCTCCAGTGTTTAGTTACATTTAACCTAAACGATATCTATCGCAAAATTGTTTAATACTGGAAAATCGATCCAATTCAGCACACTAAACTTGGAATTTCCCAACTTAACTCTAGGAATCGGTTCGCTGTCTGAGAATCTTTACACATGACTAGGAACGAGAAAATGTCGAATGTATAAAATAAGAATCCACGTTCTTCGTTGGTACCTTTACGCGACGGATGTGTTTCTGTTCGAGTTCCTGTCTATCTCTACACGTGATTTGGAGTAAATGTGGTTAAGGTTGACTTTTCCGGAACGTGCCTAACTTCACAATCTTCTATACTAAGGAGGCCTTTTCGCTGCTTACCTTCTAATGCAAAAGCATATCTGTAAAAGGTCAGGAAATAATTCGTCTCATTTAAAAAGTTCGGAGTGAGTTCTAAATGAAAGCTGCTACTAGATCATTTAGCTCCATCATGGCCTCCGGTGATTTCGTCTTCGAGTTTACTTTATGTTTGGAATAAATAGATTGGACAGCGAGCCAATCACTGGACTGTCATTAAGCGTTCCATTTTTAGGGTAGTGATGATAAACCAATTAAAAGAATATTCGATTTTTTGTCAAGGCTACGTCGTACCTGTACCTGTTGTTCTTTCAGGGTGGTGCTACGAGGTGTTTTACGGTATGCTGGCAAAGTCGGAATACAGGGATAGGCTATAATATTTCAGTGACCTGGTCTTCTGTCGCTGTCCCCTAGATCATTTGGTACTTCGGAAACGATCCACGTTTAGCGCACTAACCAGCTAATTCCGGAGGCTTCAGTTCTGTCAGTTCAAACAATTATCCGATAACCAGCTTAGCCCATGGTTGCAAAAACAGTCATCCACCATACGATGCGTTAGATGACCAAATGCTTCGGCAACCAAACCGAAACACTTTTAAGTAAAATGTCGGAAATGAAAACTGATGAAGCCTAAGTTTCTGTCCAAATAACCACCTAACTGACTCCCTTCCGCGAGAAAGGAGAAAGACAAGAATGGGCCCAGCAAGCGCCATTCGCGTAGCGACCACAAACACGAGAGTTACTGCTGCTTGTATTTAAAAGACCGCGTTTAATTTAGAAGAAAATTCCTGGTCAAATAATCTTCTGACTGAAACTTGAGACAAATCCTCATTTGCCTACCGGTTCGTAATAACACACTGCTGATTTCAGTGCGAAGGCATGTTAGCATTGGAGGGCGTAGCGGGATCAATCAGCCATTGGTTCGAACGTGAGTCCCTAGCCTCATGCAAGGCACTAGCACTGTTAGCACTATCTGCTGATCATGTGACTTCGAGACAGCCATTGCCAACAGTGTCAACGCTGTCGAAGCGATCGATTTTGTTGGTCTTGGGGTGACGAGAATTCACACCAAACGGACTTTTGTGAGACTGTTGGTTATCGAATAAACAAAAATGCATGGAAATGGGTTTCCAGTTAGGTCAGAACGGGCTCCTATCGTCGGTATAAACGACCGTGTGACAACAAAGGTTGCGCATGTAAACAAACTGGCTAGTATCAGTTCGACAGTATCTTGTGAGAAGTGGGGCAATCAAAATCGATGAATGTGAAAGCTATCGTTGTCTGTGGCACGCTGGCGTCACTCACATTTTAATCCACAGTTGCTGACGTCTTCAAATAAAACACTTCAAAGTGAAGAGTCTTGTATCAAAGTTCAGTATGTGTAGCCTATAGTATGCAACGCTTGCTCAAGCTCAGTCGAGATGACAACATAGAACCAGATCTTTACAATATCTTGTTACTTCGTGGTAGACATCACTGTTGTCAAAATGGTGCAGTGAACTAAGGAATGTTGCAAACGTTCAACTTCGCCCGTCTGTATTCTTTGGACAGATGGATCTGGGCAGTAAAAATAAGAAGAGCTTTAGGATTTGATGTTCAAATTACTCATCCTTAAAGAAAAACACCCATAAGTTTCCGTCAAGGATTAAGGGTTTTATTATGAACCTGCAATTTCTTGTCGGTCTCAACAAGATTCTTGGGTTACGGAATCCATGAAAAAATCAAAGAACAAGAAGTGCTCAGCTGTGTAGATAGAATCGGGAACACAACTGCCGTGAACAGTGTTAAGTAAAAATGTCCGATTCATATAAGTACAATTTTTATTGTTCTCTCAGAATGGAATTCACATTAAAACTAATTTTACTAATATTTTGCAATTTTGTACCGCTCTGAAACCAGTACCATCCCTTGGAACAAGTTACCTGTATTCATTGTATGAAACCCCGCAACATAACGTGTGAGCAGCGATAACTTCAGAATGGATTAAAATGCAGTGCTGCGGTCAGAATGAATCCACTCTATTTATGCCTCACAGCCTCAGGAGTCGATAGTTTCGCGATTCCTTCCGGTGAGCAATAAATAATTTTTTGAGTTGTCACATATGTCAACCAGCTTGATTTAACGGAAATTCAGTCATTTAGTACGGTGCTTGCTGATTGAAACCAAATTCAGTTTTTGTACTCCATAACAAGCTTTGTGTAATAAAAAGCAAGTGTGAAAATTCCCACCCATCCTGGAATGTGCAGTCTGCCAGCAGGTCCGTGTTTCACTGATTCACGCATCCGATCCGAACGAAACAATGAGTCGGAGGACCGAAATCTGTAGCAGAACTAATTTATACAAGCAGCGATTAAGCAGGTTATTGTTTACCTGAATCACATGTTTTTTGGCGTTCAGTTCCACGCTGTTCATTTTTGGATTAATGCAAGACCTTGCGGTAGATTTCACGTAGTGACAAGTGAACAGGCACCCAAATAAACCACCCACATTTCATCGCCGTATTTGTCGCACCCAATGAGTCGCAAAGGTAGTTTAACGATATTTGAGTACCCAGAAAACTCCACCTGGGAATGGTCATGGATATGACGAAAAGAAGTTGACTGATTCGCAGAGGAATCCTACCGTGAACCGTCCAGGTATAAATCGGAGACTATTCAAATGCGAAGTCGGCGACATTGTGACCTGTAAAAGATAAATGTTTTCAATCATTTTACTTTATTACCTATTCTATACTGATGCAGCAGAGTGGCCTGAGTCAAGGCTGGTTATCGCAAAGGAGATGGGAGTTTGGACAGTGGTCTAACCAACCTCAATCATAAGGTTTCAGTGGCGAAACTGGGAGCATCTTAGGACGATCCTTTCCCTAACTCTGTTGCCTTCCCCGAATCGTAACTTCAACTATATCGTTGAGGTGACTGGCTGTGGGCTGAATGGCTTCCTGGAGAAAGTGATGCGTTAAGCCGTCGCAGACGTTTTCATTGTTAGCAGACGACGAAAGTTGTGCTCTTATATGTACTAGCACCCTTGTCGAAAGGTCAGCGCGAGATTTTCTGATTACCGCTGGTAAATAAATGACCATATAATTCACACATTATTGTCCATGAATCTTAATGTGCTGTTAACGGATAACGAATCAGTTATAAATTAATCCACTGTAAATCACTTCGAGCTACGCTTTTACTGACGAGCCTGGGCTCAGGCATTTGCGATTGTTTCTGACGGGACTAGTGAGTCACTCGGATAAGTTGGCAGTGAAATGTTTTTAGCTGTGAAGCGTGGGTTCCTATCGTGCGTTGTTCTTAAAGCCTTCACAGTTAGGTAACAATTCGTGAAAAGATTGAGCTACAGTGACGTTTGACCTTGGGCGCACATGGGCGCAACGGTCAGCGAAGGTGTGAGTGACAGTCTGAGATATATATATCCACGCGCAGCTTCAGACAATCCCTAATGCATACACACGCGCACAAGTACTCCCGCTTAGGGCTATACAGACGATATACACACATTAGCTGGACACGTGCGTGATTCGTTTGTACTGGCATGGTCAACTGCTCATCGACCTCGCGCGTTTTCGCATGCGAATCACTGGAATGTGCGCGCATGCGCTTACGTGAGTGCAAAGTAGCTCGTGTGAATGGTCGGACCAATTACGTGCTTGGCCTTTTGGCCGGCTGGCTGATTTTTGAGGCAAATAGGTGAAGCATAGGTGAGTGAGCGGGTAGTTTAGTGACGAAGTGCGCTGTCGGCCTGCCAGTGCGTTTGGTATTGGCAGCTGTGCCTGTCATTGTTGGCTGACGTGAGTTAAAATCATTTGAGTTAGGTCGAGCTAAATTGAACTGCGCGAATCGGGCTGAGTCCACAGGGAGTGAGATGGCGGGAGAGCAAGCAACCCCTCCCAAAGTTGTGTTACAATAGATTCCTTTTGTACTCCTTTTCCGCCAGAAGTATACGTGTGTGTGTGTGTGTGTGTGTGTGTGTGTGTGTGTGTGCATGCCTGACCACAAATCCAATCGTGAGATCGAGTATTAGCAACATACAAAGAATTAAACATCACTCCTGAAATGTTGATCCACGCGATCAATCGATCTGGCTCTCTCGATCGATCAGGCGATAAAGAGAGAAGGTAAAAGAGAATGAAGACATACGAGTGTCAAATTATTTCAGATATGAGAGCATTAGGGTAAACCGTTTCTTCCGGCACTTCACAAACTTGGTTTATTTTGTTTTGTTCTGTCTAAAGTAATGCTAACTCATTGACTCGGTTCGCTGCTTTTATTTTTGGAAGTACGGATATGAGTAATAGTTACTTTACAGCCCCTCTAGTTGTAATAGATCTGCAAATTTTATCCGAGTGATCCAGAGTATTATACCAGATGTTTTCTAATTGCTGTGCAGTAAAAGAATCCACGGAATTTGAATGACAAGTACAAAACAAAATTGTTGTCTCGTCGGATACTTCAGGAAACTGTTAGTATTGCCGATTTTGCAGTAGATTCCATACCTCAAAGCAATATTTGGTCTTTAGTTACACTGTTATGCATGCGTGACAAAGTGCAGGTAATTAACCGATCAGCAACAAACTGACACATTACGGTTTGGGGAGAGGTAACGTTATCAGTCACTTTCGAGAAAATTCCGTTGGCTTGTTCTCAGTAGTTTTTGTCCATGTCTGTTACTGGCTGTAACTAACAGTCAGATCCTTCTTCTTAATTGATGTTTGTTGTCCCAAAAAGATGACAAAAGATATTGGATGTTTAAAAAGAATAATCAGTTGGTGACAAACGATCTTCAACGCAAAACTACTACTTGCGGGTATGCGTTACGTTTGCCTTCACATTTAATGCAGAAGTATGCAACTATTCCAGGAACACGTTGTCTTACTTGCACGAATGATCCCGTTTTATCGTACTACTCTTTAGCTATATTCTGTGCATTTCGAGCAGCCTGATATAAAGACAGGTATAGTTTGCAGATTTTTCCTTGTTGGACAGGAAAAGCTATCATTTTTCCAAAAACGGACGAAGTTGTTGATGGATGCTCGTACCGGACATGACGTTCTTATTGTCAATAATCAAACTAATCACACAATAAACTTGCAGTATGTTTGCTACATTGTAATTTTTCAGTTTCGGTCTTTCCATATCTTCCAGAAGACTGAGCATTTGTGTTAAACCAGTTCGTTTTGTCCTTCCGGAATGACTCTTTGTCGACTTACTTTTCCGTCCTGACCTCCATAAGAACAGTGAGTGGATTGGGTGCCCCAATTCTTTTTAATATTGATAGGTGGCTGTTTTTCAGAAAAGATGCAAATGAGCAAAGTAAATGCTTATTTGCTGAGATACACCAAATTTGACTACACTGTTTTCCAAGGCGATGATTTTCTACACCGATTGCAAAATTCCCTTTCTGTCTTCAGTTAGCCGGTATTCAAATCGTCTAAAGGTACTTTTCATTCCATTTCCGTCTATATCACAATAGGTCCAAGATTTCTAAATATGTCTACGCTGTTCCTCTTTCGCCTTACCACGAGGTGCATTCAGATATTGGAACTGAACTTGTTTGCAAAGTGAGCTGTGCAAAATTCTCAAACAGCCCAACGATTCTGGTATACTTTGGTTTTTATTTAAAAAATGTTCTGGTGGCACTTACAGCCCAGTGTTGTTTGATGGTAAGCCAGGGATTGCTGCGAATATTAAGCACACAACATTGCCTATCTAATTAGTTAGATTTCCTGTTGTCTAATTCTCTGGGCCACACTTTAACCAGGTTATGAATATCAGATCAATTATTTTGAGACATTTTCCAAGAAAATGCGTACGGGCTACACTCGGATCCTCCGAAGCAATCCATCCGCTTGTCCCCCGGGGCAACCCACTGGTTCTAATCCTAAAATCACTGTCTATCTCGTATCGGTATCTGGCGGAATTGTTACGTGCTTCGTTTGGTTTACATTCGGGTACAAAAGAAGAAGTCACCTGCGGTTGGCCCACAAATTTCGGTTACCCAACTAGTTTAGGCAATTGCCCACGTTTTGGGGCTGAATGCGGAAGTGGCAGTCGCCAGTTTGGTTCAACTGTAAGTTAGTGAAAATACTTTATCTTTTTCAAGTTCGCCACGACCCAAAGTTTTTCCAAACTTGGGAAGACTGTGAACAAGGTGAACAATCGCTGCCGTTTTGCTTGTAATTTCGGTTAACTTCATTAGCTTCCATAACGATATTCCAAGCAACTCTATCTTTAAATCCGTAGACACAACGAGACTGCACTTTGACGTGGTGTGACGGCTTGCGTGCCTCCATGATCCAACGAACTATACAGGATGGTTTATCTCAAGCCGAAGATCCAATCATGCCTGGAAGGTCAATGGGTAGAGACCTGACGAAGTAGTCTCATAGTCCTCCAAGTCGGGGTTTGATGTGAGTTAGCGGCTCAGTCAGAAAAACGAGTGGAAGAATAATTGATCCAATTAGATGGACGCCCACTCAAGTATGCCCCGCTGCCTTGCAGTCAGGTTCTTGTCAGAACCAAAGGTTTTGGTCGAGAACCCTAATCGTTCTTCTGCTTAGCGGCTGGACTCCCTAGCAGTACCCGTCCATTATTCCCCATGAGTTACACGCCTACAAATAATTCCATACTGCATCGGTCGTCGCGCAGGATAATCAGGA
>LUCM01003396.1:71373-307777 GCA_008360955.1 Fasciolopsis buskii
GCGGCGCAAGCCCGCAAACTTCAGCTCACCGAGACGCTGTGCGTGTGTTCGCTCCTTCCCCGTTATTTTTAACGACTTTCTGAGTTGTTAACTACACAACTATCTCCTATCTGAACTCTCCCACAAGACTATCACCAATGCCGGACATAACTGCGATTTAAAGCAATTATCTCTGGTTAGGCATTTTTTAATGATTCCAAAACTGGATATTTTTTGGACGATTCAGCCTATATATAAAGATGAAATAAGAAAAATGTACTGACAGCCTAATTTCAAACTGGGGGATATTAACGACCAGTAAGTGCAATAGTTTGGTTTCCGAAAAGATTGCACACGTATCAATTTGCATTGCAGGGCATAAGATCTGTATCGGATAAGAACGTTTAAACATCTGAAAAATAAACATATTTACAGAATAAAACAAAGTAAAATGCGCGACGGTGAGTGGACCTGGGGCAGGTCAGCACAGAAGGCACATTTAGGTGGTTAACCAGATTCAGAATTATAATGGTGCAAAATGGATAATAGGGGCTCAAGATCGCGGTCGATTCGGAATGATTGTGGTAAACGAAGGTGAGGTAATAAGATTCTCAAAAGTCGATAAATTTGGGTTCTCAGTGCATCCACACAATGAGCGGGATCCGGACATAACGAAACCAAAGGAACTGCATCATCCAACGGACTGCAAGTGGCTGCACTTTCATAAGTATTTGTGGTGAGTGCTTCAGCAAGCTGAGCCAAGAATCTGTCTGTCAGAGGCGAATGAAAAATCTAACCGGCCCTCTAAGTAACCGTCCGGAACAAGTTGGTCTATCAGCTGGATTATTTGTTTGCGAAGTGAAACAGCTTCCTCATGAGCTGACACGTAATACCAAATCAGATACTCTTCTTGAGATTTTTGCCGAGCTATTACCCGAGTGTATGCAAACAAAACTCGTAGAGTTGATTCAGGCATTCGATGCCAACGTGGACAAGCTGCATCGACATAATTCCGGCTCCAGAAAGAGCGGAGGTAAATCTGCGGAAGTGCATCGGAAGTAAACACTAAATCGGATATGTACTTCTAGACGTCAACAAATCGAAAAATACAACCCTCCACAGACCTGGATCAGATGTTGGATCGAAGTAGCCAAGTTGATATGTCTCGTGTACAGATATCGTCCGAGTTGGCTTGGTGCATTCTAGATCTATATTCGGTTCCATTTCCTCATTCTGGTGATATAACCGGTGATCCATTGGTCCACTTTTTTGTGGTCTTCTGACCTCGATCAGGTTCTCCTTTGGAGAATTAGAATCACTTGATATTCTGGATTCAGTTTTATCCAGGAATCCATTCAACTTTAAACTCGATTGAGACGTCTTCGATAATCCTTTACTGTGACGGAAAGTCGTGGCGCTGCGTTACACCCTCAGATTTCTCCTGGGGAACTTGGACGCGTAACTGCAGTTCTGAAGACGAACACAATGGACAACGAGGTCCATCATTCGTTGACATAATGACTGTCAAAGTAAATCTCGAAACGGAGTATGGTACAACGGAAATACGATTATCGTTGGTCTGTTAGCAGAGAAGCACAATGTAAGCACTCCATAATCAAAAGAAGACTTTGCGGACAGTTCAATGAAATAGCAAACTTGACATTGGCGGATGCAGGAAAAGCAGACATCAAATTGAATCAGTCAGGCTTCTCTCCATCGGATCAGTTTATGATATTATTCGGACATTTAAATGGCTTGGCCGCACAAAACCCAGTGCTCTTCTGTTCGGTCTCCTCACTTATTCAGCATACATCATCTCATCACTCATCACCCAAATCATCGTTCAGTCAGTAACAACCACAAGGTAAAGCCCTTACTGACCGTGCCGTTTGCCTCCAAGGATACATGTTTCGACAAAGAAAGTGCGATATCCAAGGGAAACAGGGGATGACCTTACCAGCTTGGCGAAAACATAACATGCTTGTACTGTAGCCACACATCGGAACACAGTCTAATTGTACAAAACGCACGTTGTTTTCAAATCAATATTCTAAGTTCTGATAAAATGTTCTAACTACCTTTCGCCACTGTTCCAGTCCAACTGCAATTGATCCCTCTAGCGGTGTCTACAGTCAGCTAGTTGACGGGTTTTCTCCTATACCCCAACCAAGAAGGACGCACTAATCTTTACCGTCCCCCGAACGTCGCATTGCATTTCTCACTCCCACGTCTGCCACATGCTTCCTTTCGACTTTACGTTCACAAACCCAGTTGCTGTCGAACGTTTGTTCTTGAGCTACGACTGTGTCGCAACAGCGTACGAAACAGAACTATCGATGAACCAAAGAACTCCGACGAGCAAACAATGTTAGCGAGCGTGGAATCAAATTAAGCGGCTATGCTTTTGCAGCAGATTTTCGCCTGTGGTTCCTGATCTTAGCGTTCATCAAAGACACTGGATCTCGCAAGCGTCGCTGGGTCTAGTGGAGCAAAAAAGCCAGCTGCCTAACTGCAAGGAAGTAAATAAGGTGCGTCGACAGTTGCAGCGTCAGTTGACAGTAAACTCTAAGAATGACCGCGAAAACTGGTGGGTTAAGGTAGCCGAAGCGATGAAGGAAGCGTCCGCTTCAGGTAACGGTCAAAGACTGTTTAAGCTTATACGCGACAGCGGTAGGCGGCGAACTTCGGTTAGTGAAGTCGTGTGCAACAGAAATGGAGAGCTCATCCATTGTAGACAACAAATGCTGAACCGTTGGGTAGAGCATTTCAAGGATCAGTTTAGCTGGCCACATGCTAACGTATTTAGTCCAACGTCTGCAGTTGTAAATCATTGGGAGGTGTCACTTGATCCCCCAAACGGAAGTAGAAGTGCAGTCGAATATTCGGCTTCTGAAGAGGGGAAAAGCAGCCGGTCCTGACGACCTTCCCCCAGTTCTCTTCAAATTCGGTGGGGAAGCTCTGATGAAATCGCTTACCTCCTTGCTTCGCGATAGTTGGGACGAGGAGCTTATTCCGTTATCGTGGAATGAGGCACTACTTGTACCCATCTTCAAGAAGGGTACATGGAGTGACTGCAACAATCATCGTGGGATTAGTTTAATTCCGATAGCTACTCAGGTGTTAGCTTCGATAATGCCGCGCCGTTTGACACCGATTTGTGGCAGTAATATCTGCGAACAGCAGGCCGGATTTCGGCCAGGTTGAGGTTGCATCAGCCAGATATTCACTCTCCGACAGATACTCAAAGCGCGCCACTCGCGCCGCCGTCCTACGATCGTAGTCTTCCTCGACTTGAAAGTTGCTTTCGACTCCGTGGATCGACCGGCTTTACTCAGTGCTCACCACCTGGAAGGGTATGCCAACGAAGTTTGTGAACCTGTTGCGAGCATTGTACTTCACACCTATGGTCGCGTGAGGTATTAGGTGAACTCCATTACCTGGCCAAAACGAATTTTGAAGACAAGAATGGAGAGATGGGATGCCGTTGTCCGACACCGCTTGCCGCTTCGAATGAAATTGTTAGTTCACCGTATACCTTCACACGACCATAGGTATGCAAGTACAATGCTCGCAGGAAATCCGGGAACTTCGTTGGTACCACCATTCCGTTGAACAGCAGTGGATAGGTCTGTCCGATCCACTGAAACAAACGCGCCTTTCATGTTCAGAAAGACCACGATCGTAGGGCGGCGGTGTCCTAGCGCGTCCGAAGAGCTGCCGAAGAGTGATACCAGGTCGGTGCAACCCCGACCTCGATGAAATCAGGCCTGCTATTCATAGACGCCATTCTCGCGAACCGGTGTCAAACGACGCAGGCTTAATCGTAGCTAACACCTTAGTAACTATCGAATTAAACTGATCCCAACGATGATTGCTTGACTAGCACTCGTGTGCCTTGCTCGAGGGATGGATACAGATTGAGTGACTCACTCCAAACAGAAACAGAATGCGTTGTACTTGCATACCTATGGTCGTGTGAAGGTATACGATGAACTAACAAGTTCATTCGAAACGGCAAGCGGTGTCCGACAGCGGCATCCCATCTCTCCATTCTTCTTCAAATTCTTCTTGGGCCAGGTAATGGAGCATGTTTTAGGAGGTCGAACTGGGAATTGAAAGAAACCTTGTGCTCTGGATTGCTCCGATGAGGTCGTGTGCCAGAGCGGATCTGCGGACCCTACACAACATGAAATAGACAGACTCTCGAGGTCTGTAGCTCGGTTCGGCATGTGCTTTACTCCTTCAAAGTGTAAATTGATGTTACAAACCTGGACGACGATTGTCCCGAACGTGATATTGCATAGAGGGGAATTAACAAATGTTGACCGTTTCACTTGCTTTGTTCGCGGGGTGTCGAAGAATGGTAGCACGGCATCGGAGGTCAATATGCGTATATCAAAAGCTCGAGCAGCTTACGTCGGACGGGAACACTTGTGGCGTCGCCCTGATATTTCACTGAAGTTGAAAGGTCATGTGTGCCGTACTGCGCTCAGTTCTGTTGTACGGTTGCGGGACATGGAGTATGCTTGTCGAAGATGTCCGTCGGTCGAAGGTTTTCGGTCGCCGATATCTACCTTGTATCGCTAAGATTGGATGGAGTGACCGGGTGAGTAATGTGGAGGTTAAGAATCTAGTACTAAGTGCCAATTCTGAGAGCATCTTATCTCAGCGTATGAAACTTAGTAGACTACGCTGGTTGGGTCACGTGTTGCGTATGGCGAACACTCGCCTACCATATCGTGCCCCATTCTGCGTTCCTCCGACGAAATAGAAGAAGGGAAGCCATGTGGCAACGTGGAATGAGAAAATGAATAGCGGACTTACGTAGAGTAGGTGTCTCACGCTTTCGTGGTTGGATTCCGAAAGACCCATCAACTAGCTGGCTGGAGACACTGAAGGATATGACAGTGAATCGTTAACAGTGGCGATCGTGTTGTCATTTTCTATCGAATCTGAATGATTGAAAACACGTGCGTTTGTACAGTTAGACTGTGTTCCGTGTGTTGGCTGCAGCGGCATGTTATCTTTTCCCGCCTGTGTAGGTCCACTTCCTGTTCCCCTTGGATATTCACTCTTTTTATAGAAACGTGTAACTCTGGGGATAGGCAGCGGTCAGTGAGGTTTGCCTTGCTGTTTAACGCTGAAGGATGATGATGATAATGATATTCATTTTCAACCTAATTGTGAAACTAAATTCTCAATGAAAATAGAAACTAAAATCTTCTACTGTAAATTGCCGATAAAAACCTTCCCCATTAGCTTGGATTTCCATGAGGTTTCTCGATATTTACTTGAACTACTTTGCACATTGCCCAAGGGTGAATGCCATCAAGAATACTCAGAGAAAACCGCTGCTCGAAAATAAAAGTATCTTCTAGTTGTTATCGGCACTAACAAAATCGGGGCCTATGTCGTTCTTTCATATGGAAGTCCCGATCGTTCTTTGTGAGTATGTAATATGGGAAAAATCTCAGTGATGTGCATTACAAATACGGTTGAAAAATTGCAGTTTACGATCCAAAGAAATGAGGTCAGGTTTGCATCCTATTCCTTCCTAAAAGCAACCATTCCATTCTGATTTATTCCCAATTAATGTGTCCACTGCATCTTTGGACCAAATTCCAAATAAGTGGGAAGAAAATGTATTTTCTTTAGTCCGTTAAGTGCTCCCTGAAGAACAAGGAATTTTGATTTGGTATTACGTTTGCATCCGAGCTAAAACACTAATTTTTCTAATGTTCGCTGTCACCATTTAATAAGAGTTCCTGAATTCAAATCCTTTAACCACTAATTAACTTCATGCACTATTTCCAATTGCGACGTAACAGGATGCTTCTCGAGTTTCGTTGTTCGTTGCCTCATATAGAATTCATTTTATCAGCTCAACTGTGAGTTTTTATGGTCTTTCTGAGGCCCCAATTACAAATATAACGACCACATAGTGCTTCCAGTTAGGTTGACCCATGTTCACCACCGCCTCTACCGGACCATTATATACATTCATTAGAAAGAAACGAGGTGCATTTGGAGGCAGAATAATAATTTCCATATATTTTTGTCAATCGCTAACACAAACCAATCTTAAATTTATAGGAAATCCTTTTGGCAACTGAGATAGATGAAGACTTGGTGAAAAGTATGCACAATTTGTAGAACTAATTGCGGATGGAATTGCTCAGATTGCTAGTTACTGGGTGCATGGAAATCGACTGCGCAGTTAATTCATTAGTGTTTCGCAGATTATTAGTAGTTTGAAGAGTTTGTGATACGTAAAAACGGTTTGGACGGAGAAAATAGATCAATCTCGTATTTTGCCATCAACGGGACTTGGCGATAGATAACTTGGATTTTGCCAAGATAACCACCGTTTGTCTCGTGTCGCCTACTCCACCAGTCACTTAACGACAGCTCTGAAATGCGGGACGTTAGTTGCTAATCTGTCTTACCAATGTAATCCCCTCCACAATTACCAATGAACTAGAAGAGAAAATGCGGGAGGATTTTTCAGAAGTCTGAATTCTCGATTGTCCAGGTCAGTCCTTCTGCTTGTCGGAGGCTACTGGTGGACTGTGACCAAGACGGTTCCTCCCAATGCAGGCGTGAGTTCTCGTCGTCGATCATTAAACAAATGACTACCTTCGAATGGTGCCTTAAGAGGCACCCGCTCATATGGTCCTAACTGGACCAGATCACTTTGGGTCTGCTCCCTTTGTTGACTCCACTAAACTTTTCTGGTTAGTCTCTTCGCAGCAGTATTTCTGACTGCTTCACGCAGCTTTTCCGTTGATCGAACTTTGTTGTGTCCCATCCGATTCAGTTATCATTTTCATGTCCAGAAAATTTAGTCGATCGTTCTCCTTCTTCTCAGCTGTGGCAGAGAAATAAGATGCACAGAATTAAAAGAAGTGCAACAGTTGGGAAATTTTGTGGATGCAGAGAAGTACTATTTCTAAGGCTGTGGGCTTGTAAGGCAAAACAACGACGGTGCGGCGAATCGCTTTATCAGATACTGATGCATTCCAATTGAATTATCCAAACACCCCACCGAGTAATATCCATCGTAAGCCACAGGGCCAGGTTAACGAATTAGTACTAAAGAACCAGACTAATAAAATAGTCTGTTAAGCTCTTGGGCAAATGTCTCCGCAATAGCCATCAAAATGTCGATGGTACAAAATGCCTTGTGATGTGGCGTGACTTCCCTCCAATCATTGATAAAACACATCAGCCAAAATGGGACCAAGGAGGGCTGCTCATCGCTATACCATCGATTTGTCTGCCATTTTGCATCACTACGCATGCTAACTGTTCCATTCTCCAAATCCATGTTTTTGGTTATCCATCGGGATCTGTGGTTCGTCACTGAGCTGAATTATTCCTGATTTTGCTGACCTTAGCCCAAGGGTTTTAGAAAAGATTCTAACCTAGCCGGCAGTGAAACCATCCTGGCTGTCCAGGACACTGGTTCTCTTCAACGTTTTTACACTTCATGGCTTCATTTCGGTAACAGCACTGGGATTTTGCATTCGTCATCGGTCTTCGGTGAACATACCTCCACCTTATGAAGGCAATTCGCTGGATATCCTCAGCAGATGCTACTTGAGACGCACAGTCATATGGGAGCTAGGTTTTCAGGTTGAGTGGCCGAATCAAAGCCCGAAGTGCAACCTCACGACCGCACTAAGCCGTCTGGAGGATTGACCGAAGCAGACAGCCAAATGTTAAAATCATCCTTCATGCATTTTACAGATAACATCTCACAGTTTTATCAGGGTTTAATCAGATGGTACAGAAAACAGCTGCAGATATAAAGAGGATTCTTTAAAAGATCACTAACTCGTGCACGTAAAACCTATCAGTTCACCAGAATCTAGGAAAAATATGTAGTGCTACAAAACAAAGGAGTACCGCGAAGCGGAAATATTCAAAAGGATTATAAGTGATGCACCCTATTCGATACTTCGCGACAGCCAAACAGGATCTATTTAGGAGTGTGAAGTACAGAATTCAGGGACAGAAAAGGTACCTGCTGGTGAAGTAGTCTGAAGATGGATTTTATTTCCTTGACGCCTTAGATGCGGCTTGGTCCATAACACACTGTCAAGACACATATTGAACCAGAGAAAACGTTGAACTGAGTCTACATTATGCATCAACATTTGGACTTCAGATTGAACAAAAATGACTAAAAACAAATCTGCAAAAATCGGTCGAGAGTTGACCGATGGCGCCAGACGGTGCACAAGGAATCCAATAGAGAATCTTGAGGGTCCAACAATGGACGAAAATCGCGCAAGGAAGAATCAGAGGTTGAAGTTCCTCCAAATGGAGGATGCAATATGTCTATATCTGGGTGGAACAACACGTCGGCTGTCACATCGTCATCCCTGGGAACACAGCATGTATCCGTTGCAAACTGGTAGTCCGGAGCTTGCGGTTTTGTTGTCAATATTGTGTATCGTTTGCGGATGGTTGAATACAGTTCCGCCGATGCACACAATCAAATGCGTGGTTATTGCCAATCGACAAGAGTACGTACCACACATTCTCCTGTCTTGTTCCTGCATCAGAAAGCGAAACATACTATTGACAACGAAAACCTATACTTCTCGACCCTGTGTCCGCTTTAAGGAGGTCAGTTGTGTCGAACCGACGAGAAGCTTCCTTTAAGTCATCATGTGCCAAGGTTAATCATCCGTGCATTCTTCTACTGATTCCCATGAGATTCTATATGATTTCCGGAACTTTGTTTTCAGAATTATGTCAAAATCATTTGGGTTTATGTCGCAGATACTTGGAACAGGATAAGAACATGCTTCTGTTTAGTATGAATTCTCAACATTTTAGAACAATGTATAAGTAATCCATGCACTCTACAGTACGTAGGCACAAATGTGCCTATTTATCAGGCATCCGGCTTATGCAAACAGGATCTCAACAGGTCAGATAGATGACATTGTCGGGTAGTTCTGGCATAATCCCGAATGATGTCAGTATATTTTGGAAATAACGTAGAAGATGGTACAATGCCAATTCAAAAGACGTATAGTTACCGGGATGCTTGCGTAGGAGCACTGGATACTCTTACTAAGGGACTCGCAATAACCACGAAACTAGTTGAGCGCTTCCGGAGGAATTTTGTTCATCCGTCCTTATGAAAAGCCTAACACTGACAACAGTAGAAACACCAAGGCTGTTTATTGAGATTTGATGCGATATCAGTCTGTTAGAAATTTCAATTACTCTGAATGTGCAGCACATTTAAATAGAGACTCACTAGCCATTTAGATACATGTATACATAAACATATACATATAAAAATCGATATGAGTGAATGCAAACGGTAAAATGCGGACAACTTCATTGAAAAGAAGTAAGAACGTCTTGTCAGTAATAAACAATCTAAATGTTTTGAGGTAAACTAAAAGCTAAGAACGATATTGTGATGGATTACTCGAGAATGTCGACCACATTTATGGCGTTTTGACAGCATGTTTTCGTGAGGTCAGTTTCTGACAAAACATTTAGACCTGTGGGATTGTTTGACATATGATCATATACGTATGGGATGGGGTAGAGGTTGAGGACAGTTGCCGACACTCTGCAAAAGGTCTCCAGTTGCCAAATAACTTCGAGAAAATGTACAACAGGGGGGGGGCACGAGAAACCAGGCATGAATTATCCGCACGTGTGAATCCTTGTCCCACAACGACAAGCCCTTCAGGATGACGACAATGTGGTCTTGAGTAAACTGACGGCTGCAGTGGTTATGAGATGCTGCACCTACTGGGAAACGAGACTGGTGAACAGATATGGTTTAGCGAGAGGGAAAATCTTTCAAATTTTTATCAAGGGCCGTTGAGAGTTTATCGATCGGATAAAGAGGAAAATGATGAGCCGGCTATTTTCGAGTTTGTACCTATTGCGTTTTTCCGATAGGTGGGTTTTTGAGGTCGAGAGAGGTAGTTTGACATACGACGGGATCTCTGCCTGAATGAATATCAACTGAAAACGCTAGTTCCAAATCAAGGATCACTTAGGTTACAACCGTAACATTGTTGGTCGCCTGCACTGTGTGCTAAGTCTGTTTGAGACCCTGGTGTTTGGTCGGCGGGATGACACTGATTTCTGCAACTGTGTAGATGCGAAACCGACTACCGATGAAGTGATCCATGATGCAAAGCAGGGGACATTCAAGTAGCGTGCAAGGGACAGTCATCGTCCATACTATCTGTCTCGGTCGTTTGGCTCCTGCGGTTTGCGGAAAGAACAGGGGGGGCACAGTTACAGACTTCGCGATCAAAAGTGTGATGAAAAAGTCACAAACATTTGCAAGGACTGGGATCAAAGGCGGCTGGTTGACATTGTCGGAAGAAATCGTCCATAGGTGGTTGTACCTATCATGGTGTTTAGTTGTGTGCACAATGCAAACGCATTGCCTCCTTAAGCCCGGAATTGTCATTACGTATGTTCGGTTGGTTCGGTGTGCTGGGAGCGTGACGAGCTACTTGCCTTTTCAACGGAACCTGCAGAATTGTATTTATTTTGGGTGGTACATAAGATGGTTTTTCTGCTAGGTTCACGGCTGGTATGCATAAACTATCAGCCAAATTTTCGGTACCCTCAACAGGTTAGTAATGCTTTCTTGGAACTTAAATCACAGTAAGACTGGGTCAGAAAAGAGGATCCAAGAAACAAACAATGTTATGACAAGCTACTAATAAGATGATGTCCTGACCGCATTCTTGAGAAATGACAGTCTTCTGGGGCTAGACTTGGTAACTTGAAGTGCACTCATCTTTTATTATACTATGACACGGGCAAAGTATTGGATTCATGGTCCATGATGCCAACTGTGCGGATTTACGTATTACTTTGTAATTATCGTAAAAAATGTTTCTTGAAATGTCCCCTGCTGCTAGGAGATCAGTTATTTCCGATGAAGGTCTAACTGCCCGCAACCTGAAATTTTCGAAGGTAATATTTTAGTTTTCACAATCTACATGTTGCTCATGCACTTAATTTGCGTTTTGGCAGTTTGCGGGTTCGTAAGTACATATACACATGGAGTCATTTTTCCCGTGTACCCTTCCGTATTCTACTCTACGTGAAAAATTTTCTTTAGGAGGGACTGGATTAGTCAGATAAAAATATGGGTAGGGAAGGGATTTGTATTGTTACATGCATAACCTGAATACACAAGAATGTGTTGTGTTAATTGTTTTGTTGTCTAGGGTTTGCATTGGGACGGAGGGTGGGCCAGGGGAGTTAAAGAGCAACCACAAATTGTTTTTGCGAGCACAGTGGAGGACTGCGATGACTGATCGCGACAGCTTCCGTAGTGCTCAAGACGCGACACTTTGCCAACCTAGACTGTTGACCTCTGACCGTATGCGGGGTCTGGAAAGCTTGCGTCACATTCACGGTGTGATTTGTCTGTCAAAGATGTGAAACGACTGCGCTAATAAGTGACTTAATTGTTCCAGTGCCTAACCATGCCGGATTGTGCTAACGGATGCGTTCCGACAGGCGCCTGGTCGTGCGGCCGATGTGCATTGTCCCACAGGAACATGTCAATGAATAGATACAAAACAAGGCTGTAGAATCAGGAACCTCGTCTTTCAACCGTAATGACACTTCGGGGTGGGATCTGAACGAGATTCGAAGCTTGGATGCTTAAATTGTCAGTCTTCGTCGTGCTATCTCTGCTAGTGTATCACCTTTGAATGGCAGAAATATGTATATTGGGTTCTTCTCCACCGTCACCCTCATAGGAACTTCCTTTTCTTCAGCATTTTATCGATTAATCTACTTGGGAAACCATTTTCGGTGAATACTCTTCTCTGGGTCTGCAGTTCAGTTTCAATAGTATCTTCTGTGCACATACTTTTTGTTCTGGTTGAGACGTCTTATTAGGTTCCTGTTCACATCAAGAAGTACAAAGCTGCGGAATTTGATGTGGCTTTCCCGTGTGCCCGTCGCCGAATCGAGCCGTCTTCTCGACGACGTATTTGCTATTTCATTGCTTTACTCCATCTCTGTTGTGAATTTCACATTTGCATGAGCCGCGTTGAACTTACTCAACAGTTGGTTAGTTCTCGTCGAGGGGTTGAGTACACAGACGATGTCATCTACATTTCGTTTGTATAGGTGCAGCGCTTTTAATGACGACTCGAGTGGTCGATGTTCCAGCTTTGCCATAAAAATGTCGGCTAGTAATGGACCGAGTGGGGACCCCATTGCTTCGCCCTCCTTTTGGCGGTAAATTTGTTTATTGAATTTAAACTGGACGTTGTAGACACAAAGGAACAAAAATTGTTTCCAGTCCATCCTAAAGAAAATTTTTCTGAATATATAGTGATGTAGTGGTATGAGTAGAAATCATTGAAAATAAGCTTGTTCGCCAACTTGTTTTTTCTCAATGTGCTCAGAGGGAATTTTCAAGGAATCTACCGTGTTAATACAGATATTCACAAGTAAACGCAAATGATTAACAAAATGCCTTTGTGACCACGCAAATTTACGTAAAATGTTTGCCTGAATGCATGTTTATTTTCGTGTATGTGCGTTTAAAACAAAGTGCACGTTAGTAAACGTAACACCGAAATAATTCTGCTAGTGCAGCTTCCTACCTATTCCGCTGCATCTTAACCATACTTCTTAAATCCGCTTACTCGTGCTACGTCTATCACCTCACTGCCAGTGAAAGCTTATCCGTTGTACGTTTTCCTAACGCACGATGCTCGCCTGTGGGCAAAGGGTTTTGGAAGTCCCTTCATTCTACACAGTGACCAACTTGCACACAAAATGTTTAATCCCGCAAAAGAAAGAGTATACTATTGTGTTGAATGTTCTCAGTTTATACAGGAAGAATATAGTTTCTGGTCACCGAAATATCCGCTGCCGTCCACTAAGGCAGACTCATTTTAATTTTATGTGTAGTGGGTTTGACAAATTGCTACTGAGACAGCAGGGAACATCTCACTCAATTGCCTCGGTCACTCTTGAAGTAGGAAACTCAAAGCCATGGATTGCGCTATTTCTTCTATTAACTAATTCCATTGAATTTTCCAATTTTGTTTAGCTGACAGAATGACAAAAATTATGCCTATTCAGAAAGCAGATATAATTTAAATAACTGAAAATTACTTAAATACTGATGGATTTGTAGATGGGCAGAATGTTTGTAATTTGTTTTTGTACATAATATTACCATGTTCTGTGGTAGTTTTTCCACTGGGATGGACTTGATAAATGAAGTATTCCTTGCTTTATCTTCAACGGAATGCAACAGAGATGACCGGTCAAGTCCGGATGCAGTTTACATCTGCTGGGATAATGAGTGATCAGAATCCGTTGTAAGCAAAGTGGGATATCTGCAATTTCTGTCATCATAGACGAGATTTTTTGTGAACTTCTCATAGACACCTGTGTTAAGCTGTAAGTATAGTGACAAATGCAAAATTTCCGTTGACATTCGCAGTTCTTCCAGATTTCAACACATGGTAGCTTTTACGAATTCTCTGTCGCCTGGAGTTGACACAGCTTATTCTTATCCGGTTTTTGTTGCCTAGAAAACTCCTTCAACTAAACCAAGAAATCCTATTAAAAAGCTCGTCATCTAAGAGAAACGGATCTTTACCGCTGTGTGGATGTTAGTTTTCTTCGGGGAAATTTACCGAATCTCCCTCTGTCGCATTTCGTGCTGGCAGACATTGAACAGAATTGCTTCTATGAGATTTTGATCAGACCCTCGTGAAAGTCGACAAATCCAGCAGCAACAAACGAATATCTTTGATGGACTTCGAAATATTGAACATTAGAAAAACGAATCCAAGCCTCAAGTACAGAGAATGGAATATCTTAACCGGCTCACAGTCGAACATATTTGGCATCAAATCGAACTAGTAGGTTCTCACACTGTTGAGCACTTCTCCGTTATCGGGAAGGTTAATTAGGTTATTATTCTTCCACTTGCATGCGATGGTGGCATGGGTATTATTAATTCATGATGCTGTTGTATTGTTTCCTACGAAGTCCACTGTCACTAGCATCGTCATTATTTACCTGCAAGGTAGCAGGAGACTACCAAAGTATGTTTGTTTTATTTATACCTTTTTCTGTGCTCATACATGAAGAGAACAAATTAACAGAAAATCGCCCTGCATATGTTAACTTGCCACCATCTAGAACTAAAACCAATGAATTCTATTTTCACGCTTGTGATAACTAATTAGGTCCAAAGGACATTTACTCAGTTATTCCTGAAATTCAAACGATTTCTCGGGGAAACGAATTCACGAAGTTTCAGTTCCCCAAACATCAAGACAAAAGTGGTGTAAACAGAAAGATCATTTCTATTAAGTTAATAGAATCAGGAGTCGTTAAAGGAGGACAAAATTTGTTGATATTTCGGTTGCTTCTAGCAGGTTTTATGAAAGTAAGTTCCAACAAAATTAACCATTTGTTGCATGATACTTTTGAAGTTTCATTTTAGGGATACAGTCTAAAACATGATTTTACAGACCGTGTGTACCTGAGATTTTGTATGCTTGCGCATTCCGAACCAATTGATTATGTGGATGTTCTTTCAAAACCAGGTCTAAATTAAAAACTTCGGAATACCTGTGCTTATTGGGATATTTGTGGCCGAAACGTTGCGAAGATTCGAGATCTTTTCGTTTGTCTTATACTTTAGTCCCTTCTCGTTGGTCTTATATAATGACGAACAGATATAGACGAATGGGATTCATTCAGAAGGAAATAGAAATCAAATATTTGAGAAACTTTCCGTTTCGGAGCAGACTTTCAAATGACCACCTTTTTCGTGCTTACCAATTCCCTTAATTCCACCATCAGAGGCATCGATTATGATGGGTTTGTAAAATTCATCACAAACTACTTGGGACCGGCATACGGACGAATGAACGGAATTGAACAAAAAGAAGCAATTCAAGAAATCAAAGAGAAATTGTCCAAAGCACAACCACAATTGAAAAATACGACGGTAAAGTTGCCAAATTTTTTCACTTTCAGTTGTTCAGCCACTGGTTTTTCTGGCTGCTGAACATCATATTTCGGTCACTTTTTTGGTAATCGAAATGGTGCCCGTGGAATGACTATATCACGACCATTAGCAAAGAAACGTTGACTCTCAAAATAACAGTCACAAAAAAATAAGGAAGCACATTCGGAAGAAACTGAGATCAAATTCAAAACCGTTAGAATCATTGGCAATTTATTGCCGACCCTACTCAGAAAAGCTAAGCAGCACGCATATTAGTCTGTTCTTCAAATTCCTTAACACCGGTTTATCAGTAACGTCATCGTGACTGGAGTCTGGGCAATTTTTCACCGGCCAGCTGCATTTTGAAAGCATCACAAATAGTTTTGGAAATGCAATGGATGTTTAGAAAAAAGACGTCTACCGCTCTTCCAGCCTGAAATGATCCACCAACTGTGCCGACAAGATCCGTTGAGTTCCAAACTGTGTTCCTGTTGCTTAAATTCGTCATCAAATTTCTAGTTCCATTTTCTGCAGTAGGATGTGTTGATCTGAGTGCGTGTGTGAAAAGTTACACAACTTTGACAATGAAATCAAGCAACAAATGCAGCCAGCCCGTAGAAAAATGTAATCGAATTTGGCAAGCTGCGTTGTTTTGACTCGTCAAATTTTGAGACCGTTACATTGCACTTGAATCCCCCAGAGACCCATTGCTTGTGTAGTTGGATATCTTCTCCGACTGAGTCCATACATCTGGCACTTGCTGCCTGGAGTTCTCTGAACATGGATACTCGAATTTGCTCTGGGGGTATCAACGACAGAGATTGTGAAGTGCAATCCTTAGTCAGATCTAATGTCTCCTGTTTGAGTCCATGGAGCTTATGCAGACTAAGGTGAGCTGGTACGCTTCGAGAAATTCCTGAGCTATCCCGAGAATTCTGTCCGGGTAAGACAATACCAAAATCAAACCGTTTTGTGGGTATTTTTAGAGACAGCAACAGAATAACGCTTGCCAGGACGAATTTATCGAACCGAATAAACAAAGACTTGTTTCAACAGACTGAAACATTGTAGACTGCGAATAACCCCGAACATTTTCACCGCTTTCTGCCGGTGTAAATATAATGGACAAACACGTGCACTAATTAAAGCCATCCTATTGAGAACACATCCCATGTCCTGTCCACAGTTTCATTCGACCAACATCCTGCTACGAAAGGACAGGTAATTGGAAATTTGACTCAAGAGTTTGAATTAGCGGATGTAAATATTTAAAACCAAGATACTTGCTAAGTGGAAACACTTGAAGCTAGAGGTAAATTTAAAGAAGCAAGTCAGGCGTTAAGAAAGGAAAGTGACTGTTCTCACACAATCTCGTCGGTTTCGTACTCACGATATCAGACAAGAATTTCTCAGATTTGTGAGATGATAAAAATGATGAGGAAATAGGATAGCATTTCTTTTCCTCTACTACGTTCACTCAACTGCCGAACGGAGATAAATTTTGCCCAAATAATTATTCGATTCCGAATCGATGTACTGGTTGACGCTTGACCATTGGCTGTTGTCGTCTGACAAATTTGGCTGCGACTGGTTCAGTGCAGTTGTTCGTTGTCCTGAGGGCAGATGATGGCCTAGGTTTTATTACGAAAAATGATAGGCGTTAGATTTGTGGTATTCGCACTAACGGGAACTTCTTGTGCTGATTTGGTTTGGGAAACCTTGCCAGAGTCACAAACATTCCCTCAATACGAAATTTTACGCTACCGGAAAACTCTGATTCCCATTAAAAAGTAAGCCATTCTGAGTTTCCTGGTTTTCTCGAATCATTCGTGCTCCACGACTGCTTTATAAGGATTCGCGAAGTTGACTCACAGAACCTTGCTTTACGCGTGTATTCAAAGGAGAAACTTGATGCTAGGTATCTGCGAACTTGGCAAACCGCTGCTGAGGAAACATGTTACCGTTTTTTTCCCAGGATATTCCGAAAGTAGACTAATTAAATCACTGATATTGGCATGATAGGCCAAAGTCGGTCTAACGGATAGAAAAATTCATTAGTTGCACTATTCGACACATGGTGATTAGTTTCAAAATTGAGAGTTATCTTGATGTGGTGAAATCGTGATGCTTCGTTTCTAATAATAATGTCCTTTTCTAGAAACGTTCGTTTTAGGAAAAAATGCTTTTTTAACTTAAATCATGGCAAGATGCTCAGAGAAATCAAAAGATCAGTCTAAGCAGCAACTAAGCAGTTCATTTAGGAAATAATACCAAGTAGAATAAAAATTGGAAACGAGAATCAAGATGCTGAAATTGGAGGCAAGTAATGTGGAATAGCGGTTGGAAAATCGCTGTTTCACAAAGTCCTTTATTGCACGTTATCAATGCTCATTGGGGGTGTTATACATCCGAATGCCATCTTTCATGTCTTTCGCTGCAAACACTAACCTATGTAATAAGATTAAATCGAAGTTTTGATGTGTTCCAATGCTTACCTTTACATTTATAAGCAAATAGCACTTATATTTACTTGTTGCTTCTGGTTGAAGAAGTGAACATTTCTCACACCACTTTTTCAGAAAGTTTCAAATGATGCCGTGACGAAACGACTAGTCGATCCGAAAAACTTTCCCACAGCGAGTAAAGAAAAATTTGATCCAGAATACAGACGCACCGGGAGTCAAACTAGCTCTGGAAGACCGATATTCAACAGAAAACCATAGGTGGAAATCAAGTGAAGTTAGACTGTTTTATTGACTCCTTGATATGGGTTATGTCAGACCCACCTATATTGATTTTTGTTTTGTGACTTGCATGCTAAGTTTGATCGGACTGAAATTTTGAAGGTAACATTTTAAAATGCGCCGTTGCTTTGTGCTCTCTGTTGTTGTTCTGTAGTTAAAGTCTCTGACAAAAACAAATGGAAATAAAAAAAACCCTAATTGATGCATGGTTTGTTTTGTTCTTGCCTCGTACCAACAACACGCGACCCAAAATATTACCTGTGATGTTTCTGTTTTAATTTTTAACACTCAATTAAGTTGCAATTAGTGAAAGCTTCTAGGCTCTACTTTTCTTGCTCCAACAATAAACAGCCTTCATTCGTAATTTACATGCTCTCCCAGTATTTATTTCAACAGATCAGAGATAAATTTTTGGAACAGACAAACCAATCGATGTGTAGATTACTTAGCTTGTAATCAGGAATGCTTGTCAAAAAATGGTGATGATCGGGACATTCATAAATGGGCTAGTGAAGTTTATTTTTCTTTTGAGTTTAGTCTTTTTTAGGCGGTAAACGTCAACCTGCTCGTTTCGAAAGTTTTCGATCCTTTCAGCAGCTCACTGATTAATGTCCTCTGCATACGACATAATCACCATGTCGTTTGGGACATGGATCTTGATTGTGCACCGCTAATTCTTGTTTCGGCTTTATCCGTATGTGCTGTGTCTTATTGCCATTTATATATTGAGGCTTGCGTCAGATTTATTTATTGTTCACGTCTGTTTATATAACAAGGATGAGTGGCATTCATTTTGAAATATGTCGTTTCATTGAGCTATCAACGTTGCGGTATTCCACTTGCCTATGAGATATACATGGATGACTGGCCTATAAAGAACCAAATGTGAGCCAAGTATTCAACAAGCGAAATTGTCAACTCACTGTTGACAACATCATTAATTTAACTGTGCCCAGCCATCGAATGGATGTTTTTGAACCAAACCACGGGAAAGCGAGCCACCAAAGTTATCTAATTTCTCTCCAGATTATCCATTCAAGGATGCTCCAGTTTTATGTATGAGGCCACTGTTGAATGGCCTGTGGACGCAAGCCCAGGCAAGCAAACGAGCTTTCCGGTTAATATTTGATTAATTAAGGCTAGCATCCCCGGTTCACTAAGCGTATGACACTACACTTGGTTATCCGCGCAAACAGAAACTCTGACCGACTTGCAACTATGCAGACTACTCTGCATTATTGAACAAAAAATTTGAAACCATTCACCCTATGCATCTTATGAATCACTGAACTGAATTCATTTCCAGTGTCGTAATTTCTATTTTTACCTTATTTTTCAGCAATTCTAGCAAAACTAATATAATGATAACCTAGTTCTCTGCATTTAGTTTACCGCGGAGTTTGTCAACATTACCCGTAGTTTCTGCCATGTTGTTCATCCTCGACAAAGGTACGACGTCCTGCAACCTAATGTGCTATCATAAGGCTGCAGCTGGAAACATGAAGTCAATATCTCTTCCCTCAAGAAGCACATAAGCTTATTGCCAGTTTTGTTAAAACTACCATCTTTTCATCAGTGACTGAAATTAATAAAATTCTCACTGGAAATATGAATAAACGAGGAAGCGAAACTTTACTTGGCATTTTCAAAATAGTTCTCAATCGACGTTGTCGTAAGAAACAAGCGTTTGTCGTGGTCTTCAACTGATTTTGTGGTCACATAGTTGTTCAAAGTGAACAATACTTTAAGAACTCCGATGAAAATGCCAGCAACAACCCACCTCACTGCTGTTGGATAGACTGACAAATGCGTTGGACTTAGTGTCTGCCTGTCTCTTCATCATTAATTTATGGAAAATTTCTCTCCAAATGACTGAGTCGTAATTGACTTGAGCGAAACAGAATACCAGCAATGGCACGGTATTTTGTCATAACCGTGAACGTTACAGATCGATCGACGTTGCAGAATCTGCCTGCAAGTAGCAAAAGTAAGGTCCTCATCGGCTGCATTCAAGAGAAATCTGGCAGCCTCGTTTATAATTCAATGATCTAATAATAGTTCAGCATTCACCTCGCGGCCATTTTTTCCAGCAAAAAATAAAGATGAACTAGATTCTGCACTGGTTACAGGCGGGAAAATTCGTCTGACCGTTTTTGGCGTCTGTCGATAAATTATCATACAATGTGCTCCATCATCACCTATATCATTGACCCTAATAACAAATTGGACCACAAGGTAAAAATCAACCGTGAGATCAATGCGTGAACAATAAATATTTCAGGTCAAGGAGGCAAACCATCGAGCCGGTAATCAAAGATTTTCAACTTGATTTTCCTGGTCCTTCACAGTTTATTAGGTCAAGAAAGAGATGTAGATTTCGTCCCAGCAGACTAGCGCGCCACAGGGATAGGCGATATCTAACGGCAAAGAGTGAAAATTTAGCAGAGCTAGCCCATTTCTCGAAAACATCCTACTGCGAGCAATACAGTTGCCAATATATAGGTGAGTGAACTAAGACCATTGTTAGATTATGCGAAGAATCAGACTGATGGACTGACAGTTTGGAAAAGGAAAACCACAATATAGAACAGCCTGAGAAAAGAATGGGGGTGTGTGTGCGTTATAAACCCGACAGACTCATCTGCCGAACGGAAGCCTATTAATTTTACTTCGTAAATGGAAGGCGGAAATTCTTTTTGTAGGCCGTTTGAGAATTTCAAAAGGCAGAACCACAGACTACTCAGCCATACTATTTGCTATTATCTGACCTGAATTGTTCGGTTTCTAACTGAAGAGACAAGCAAAAATAATCTGATCTGTTGTTGCTGTTCCCAGAAAAATTTGCACGGATGGCCACCTTCCTTCTCAGATGGGGTTTATGAAACAAATGCTTTTGAAGAACAGTGACCCCAAAAGATTTATTCGGAAGAATCCGCTAAAGAAAGTAAAGAGAGCTTCAGTATCGACCGATGGGCGAATATATCCATATGAACATTGCTGATTATGTTGAATTCGAAATTTTTACTTGTTAATATTTTTAAGATTTCAATAATTTCGAAATATAAGGAAGCATCAGCGACTGCCAATAATTCGCTTTCATGTTTTTCTCAATATATCTGCTTGCACACTCTACTAGGGCCAGTTAAACGTGAGTGACCTTGTTTGTCAAGGTCGACTAGTCTGAACATGATAAATAAAAGTATCGGCACATGAAAATCTTATGAATATTTTTGGAATGGTCAAATAGTATTTCCTAATTTGGATTCATAAAGGATAATGAGGTTGCTGCCCCAACAAAAGCACCTTATCCAGTTTTCTGCCCTCGATCACGACTGTATTTATATACCGTATTTATTTATTTATTAATCGGGAGATTTTCCGTTAACTGTATCTAGTAATCATGGTTGGTCATAAACACGAAAGCTTATGCTCGAGAAGATTCTCGGCTTAAATCAGAGTTGGACTTGCGTCAAGGTTATTTAGGCTTGCTGTATTGATTTCTTAAGTTGCTATAACCAGAGGGAAACAATGAAATAAAAACATTAAAATACATTAGTACTGAAATGTAGATGATAATGAACTGATCATATGACCTCGAAAAAATTATGTTTGTGCTGAACCATTTCTACCTTTTAAACCAAACCAAATTACCATTTCCGTCCCTCTGAACGAATAAACTCTGTCGAATGCATGTCTTTCATGGGGCAAGCAGTGACTTTCGAAAGCCAACACACGCTTACTCACGTCTTCGTCAGAATAGTGCGGCAACGGCTCATTTCGCTAATCCTGACGCAGATTATTTCTGATATTTTATACATCTTTGTCCGGACAAGATGACTAATATTTAAACGCTCCAAGTATCAGAAAATATGGAGTTTCGATTTATTATGCAATAAACCAGGAAAATATTAGAGCGTTTCATTCTGGCGATTCGTCACTTCTGATGAAATTCGGATGCCATATGGCGACTTGCAGAAGGCTTATTAAATAAACATTTCTAAAAGGGAATTCTCCAAATGAGTATTCCGGTTTTCTGATTCCTGCCAGGTTGTCTACTTTAAAATGAATAAAATGAGGGAAGTCATGAAAGGGTACCGGAATGAAATGGGCGACGTATAAGGAAAATTTTAGTTATTTCTTCTTCCATTGCCTCTTGTTGGGCAAATAAAGTGGGTGATACGACCAGGACGTTACCTCAAAGAATGCCCGTTTAGAGGCGCAGGCAAAGTGGCCAACCGCATTGCTATTCTTGAATGTTCGGCAGATATAGGCCGTCAAATAGGTGTCTTCAAATCCATGTATGAGGTAACGAGAACTCTATAAGAGGCTGTTCATACAAGACATCTGGCGTCATCAGGAGCGGTGGTCATAAGATTACTCCACCAGCCCCTTGATCGCCGAAATGTTTGTTGATCAGTTTTCTACTCTTGCCAAGATTTCCAGCTGACACCATCTCATAAACGGAGCAAGAACAAATCTCGTGGCTCTTTAACCTGAAACCAGAAAAGACCGATCTTGTCCACTCACTTCAATTATTCACTTTTTCTATCACATCATTTTAGAACCACTCACTGCGACTTATTTTTGTCCGTCCGTGCTTTCTGACGGCCTGTAGACCTACGGATTTAATTAATTTCATATTGTGACATTACTCTGCTCAATTCCTGATTTGGATAACTGCACTGACCATAAGAGAAAGGCATTCGTCGTACCTAGGCTACCTGCAGAGAAGTCACCAATCCGTAGGGGGTCGGTTGCTTTAGGCTAGCGGCCCGTGGCTGTGCAAATCAGTGACGGATAGGTGTAACATCATGTGGTAAAGTTCAGTGCCTGGCCGGTAGCATAATGCCTAAGATGCTCGACCCAAAATCGTTCGTCCTGGGTTCGCGTCCCAGTTCGGGCGCGGTGGATATGTACTGCTCATTATTCTTAGCAACGATGAAACAGCTGTACAGTGCTTCCATGGTTTCTGTTCATAGTGAGTTGAGTGATGATATCATCCGGTGAATTATTTATTAAAAACGAATTCGTCTTGTCAATTTTTTATTTTCCATATACCGATGGGAATTTTCAATGTGATAAATCACTCCAACTCCTGTATAAAATTTTCAAAGATAAGAAGCACTACTTCGTGTCCGAGGCTGAACGGAAATTTACACGCCTCTCTTCTTTTGGAGGTTTAATCTGCACTATTCACCTAGCAGTTACACTGCAATACCGATGAATGTATTTTACTAATGGGTTTTTCAATGTCATAAGTTACTGATTTCTCAGAACAGAGAGAAGTGAATCATGCGGCCTGGCTAATCAAGTGGAATCCTGGTGCATGGGGACCTAATGGATTGAATTCAGAATGAAAAATACTAACTGTAACGTAGTTCTTGACTTCTCACTTTAGTTGGACAAGTTACAAGTCAACGAAATGTTTACGGGGCCAAGAACAAAAAACGGGATTCCGGGTCGGATAATAGTTATCGATCTCATCGGCACCTGACTAACTGCGCCAAACCAATGCACTTTTGCCAGAGAAATTGAAGACGATGGGTATTTTTCAGTCATCTTAACCCACTGTGGTTTACTAGATCTCATTTCATGGATGTGTATTAAAAATTTAAAGGGTTAATTTACAGCGGAATTGTCCTATGGTTACCTAGGCAGATAAAATCACTCGAGAGAGGGGATTCGTTATTCTTCGTGGGATACTGCTTAGTAGTTCATCGATCATCCGCGCAACCAGTACTTCCGTTGCACTATACTTTGTTTTTTGTTGTGTTCTCTTGTACTGCATTGTACTTCTTGGACTGGATAAGAAAACAGTGATATGCTGAGAACATCAGCCTGTTCTGCTTTGCCATGGTTTGGTATCAGTTTGCTGTAAAAACAAATGAAACATTAAAATACATTTGGTGGGTAATAAACCAAATTCACCGTGCGCACTTACAACACCTAAGATCATTGTGACATTAAGCAAAAAGTAAAATCATGAAATTCAAACTTTTATGTGATTTTCCAGGTAGAGTCCAGACGAAATAGGAATGAATCGTCATTTTGGAACGATGCACTGACATTTTGAAGCTGATTTCAGCTAAAGAAAAAGAAACTTCGATTCTTCCTCCCCAGGAAGGTGTTGTCAGTTTATTCATTTGAATTATACTGGTCAGCTGGTTAATATTATGGTGTTCGGTGAAGTACCCCGTGGCCAGTCACTCATCCTTTTCATAGTCTTCAACTCGCAGCAAACTTCTTGGAAATAATCTGAGTTGGCAAACCGTTTACGAGCAAAATCAATATGTTAAAATTAAAAAAGAACAGTGATAAGTTGGATGGAAAAAAGGAGGATTTCGGCGTGCTGGCTTGACCTTCAGCAGGCGGATCTGTTTGCGCCCAATTTCCGGAGGGTCTTGACAGACACGTATTATAGTTACTTGATGGAGTATTTCTTTGGATCCGACAGCTTGTTACAAAAAATCGTTTGAAATCCTAGTCGAAATAACATCCACTGTGGATAATTTTCTGTGTAACGGACAGGGGAACTGCCATGAATTCTAGATGATTCAATAATGAAATTTATTTTTAACATTGCTTCGCTTTTTTAATTGTGAAGGTTGTGGTCTCCCCAACTTCTTGTCTTTGCGAGTACCGCTTTCAATCCATCAAATCCATCAGTCTAAACTGCTTTCGGTCGAATGCATTGCACGTAACTATCCGTGACATTCGCAGGCTTTGAACATGGGTAGTCTAAAGAGTTATGGACGGAAAAGAGAAGGTCAAGTAACTCGGGTCAGGGTAGAAGCAATCAGTAAGTGGTAACTTCACTCACGGTCATTCGAGACAGTCGGGAAACAGAGATCAACAAGGCCCGATTCGTGGTTTGTCCTGATCTGAAACGGTTTGTGATGGCTTATTGCTGTGAGACAACGTGCAAAATAAGAGGAATTTAAGCGGATTCTAGTGTATTTTTTATTTGGGCGTAAAAGCGGATCCGAATAAATTGTGCCGAAACAAACGGCGTTTTTCGCAGCTGGCGCCAGAGTAAACCAAGACGCGAGAATATTAAGCAGAAGGTGAGATCTTCAAGCGTGCCTAATACATTTCTAAACGTCTCGGTAGTGACAAATAGAAATGCCAATTCGCGTTTTTAAAGAAAAGCTTTTTGCTCAGCTGACAGAAACATTTGTTCTTTCCTAATGTCGTCGTTGCTGCAAACATCCACGGTCTGGAAGCATATGAGATGGGGTCAGTGTTCGGAAGTTATGGGCCGAGGCTTAAGCCTGATTTCTTTTTTATTTCGAAAGATAGAATGAAGATTATGATAAGAGTCTTAATGAGACCCAAATAAGTCATTTAATTATTGGTGTTGCGCCCACTGATCTCTGTGTCTTTTGTGACATGCCCCGGAGTTTCCCAAGAATTGTAACTGAAACGAAGGATAATTTCGCAATGCCAGAAGGTTTATCATAACTGCAGTAGTGTTAACTCGTGGTCTCGTTTCCCACTGAATTTAGAACTCAGAAGTATGCCTGCAGAAATTGTGCAGCATGAAGTCAGTGGCTCATGTTACTTATACTAACAATGGATATATATAAGGTAAAAACTATACTTTCGAAATTCGTCTGCCGCTTTCATTTAGACTCAAATAGAGAAAATGGAAGAAGGATTTAAGGAAATGATTATCCATCCCAGCACAATAGCATAATGTCAAGAGGATCAAAAGCCATTTAGAGTGCATGTCAGTATCGTTGAGCGAATGAATTTCTTTCTACTAAGTGACTGGCTTAACGATTCAACTCGTGCTTGGAATGACAAAAGTTAGCTGGTAGTTGATGACAGTTCATCCAGTCGGAAGAGAATGAACTTGTTCACATTGACAACGTTTGGAGATTTGCCGCTCCATGGCAATAAATCAAGCCAAAGTGAGATAACAAATGGAGCTAACACGGTGAGGTGGAATAAAACGGACCATTGGTTAGATTTTACTAAATCCTCTTCGTTGATCCATATGGCAGGGTCTTTGCAATTAATCACTAATTTCTTTCGTTTAGGACTAAATGCAATAATGGTGGCATACTCTTACTCCCTTTTGTTTAAACCAATCTGTTAGACTAGAATTAGTATTGTTTTGACTGTAACATTCTAGAGTGATAAGAACAGCAAGGCGTGGCAAATAATGGAAAATCCACGGGCGATTTTCTTATCCAAAGTTAATTATAGATTATGCTGTTTTGATTGATTTCAGTGGTGCAGTGTATTTTCCCGAATCCTTTCAACACACGTCTGTCTGCGTCCGCAAGTATGCACGCACCTTTTTCTACTTGTAATGCGTGGGGAGAAAATCGAAACCAGATGCTAAATTTACTCTGGACGTAAGCTGATCTGTGTCTGACGTTGGACTCAAATCGAACAGTATGACCGGCAGGCATACTAGTAAGTCTGTCGACGCCTAATGACTAATAGCGAAATTTTCCAAGCCACAATATCTAATCCCGTTACAAGCATTTGTGCTTGTGCATTTTGTTACTTGGGTTTGTCTTTTAATATTGAGAAGAGTCGCTCATATTGTCATCATTTGTTGTCAAGGTTTTTATCTGATAATAGAAAGAATCTGGGTTAAATAGCTGTAATATCTAAGTGAAGCATTCTCAGTCGCACTTACATTGAGAAAGAAATTTTTCATCCATTTTGGAAACGAAAAGTTTATAATAAAGAAAATATTGCAATAACGTGACTTAAATTTCATAACTTGAATCGGGTATGTGCAAACTAGTCGTTGGATGAACTTCAAAAAAGCACGGTCACAAGAATGCGTCTTACATACGGTCTAACGACATTCACTCATTCTGCTGTCCGTGTGGAAAGTGAACCAGGCGAATTAATAAACGTGACACAGAATGAATCAAAGAAAACTGTTTAAAGCCATCGAAATAGTGGCCAATTAAAGGTTGGTTACAAAGGAAACTCAGGTAGCAAAGTGCCAAATGGGCAGGGATACTGAGGTTCTGGGAAGGAAGAACTCATTTGTCGACGAGGATCGCATCAGCCCGAATGGATTTAGAGGTCTTATAATGATTACTAGTATTATGCTTGGTGACTCAGGGTGTCGGTGTTCTATTTATTTATTTTTTCCGACGGGGGAGTGAAAATCTAAAACAAACTGACGGTGCTGATGAGATGGACTGAAAACACTCACGTTAACCTCCGTTTTGATCACCAAGCTAATAGTGTAGGCCTATTCACTCAAACGTACACTGGTATGAAATGCTGACAGTCTTCATCTATTCTCTTAACTTGAGAGTTCTGAGAAATCAGTCAGTGATGTCTTGACATTTTGGGAAAGAAAATTTGCTTTAGATCATTATATACAAACATGTAATGCAACGGTTCTCTTTTTACTGAAAATTGTCTTCTTTAACTTTTCGTAACCAATGCTCCGTTCTTAAAAGAATTTGAACACTTAGGAAACCCAAGTTGTCATTTCATGAGGGTGTATTATAACTTCGGCAAGCTCTCACAGGTTAAAACATCAACTATCACAAAAGATTAAAAATAACTGCGCACAGAGTTATCTCTGTAGATGATACAGTCTGCCGCTATGACCAGCATTGGCACTTTTAATGGTGAACAAAGTACAATCCATGCCAATCACCAGTGGTGTATTTTAACCACTTAGTCAAGATCCATCTACCATGCTTTGTCCCAGATCACGCAAGATACCTGCTGTCCTTTCTTGTCGCGCCTGGCACGGAGGATTTTTGTTAATACTTTCCCTCGAAATTCACAATACATTTGCATTAGAGAACAACCTTGGACCATCGGAACCCGTCAGAAATATTCAAGGATATATTCCTGGTTTCCTTTCACTTGCTTTCCTGATAACAAAAAGAAATCAAGGGTGCTAGATTTCTTAATCGTGATCCCCATAGTCCGAAAGTTGACTTAGTCCAATTTGTCCGATGCGGTCGATACTTGAGAACAACAGTTTCATTATTTACCGTGCAAACTGTGTTCTACTCAACAGATGAAATCTTTTGTCATGACTGCAGTGAAATCTTTCCAGCCATAAGCTTGCCTCCACTGATGCTTCGTAATCAATTCAAACAGCCAATCGTGATTTAGTTTCTCGGCTTTCTTTGGAGGATGTCAAATCGCTTTGATAAGATATTTGAAATTTTGTGAACTGGCCACCTGTCATCCATTGCAACATTTAATCATTACCTGCTTTTAGGAATAATACATACTAAAGAAGTTTGGAGGTGGATCGGCTCAGTGCACGTTCCAATGAACATGGCCTACCCAAATTCTTTGAGTCATTTGTATGCTCAAGTCTGGACCCAATATGTGGCACCTACATTCAAAGTGGCTGACAATGGTTCCCCGAAGCTGTGATTAAAACTTTGATTAACAGTGATTATACCGTCATTCTTGCGATGTTTCGATGAAAAGAATACCGAATCGAATCCTCCCAGAGTTGGTAGCTTCCTCACTATGCATCTCCAATTGTCAGCGACTTTGCCATGTTATTAGTGACAGAGGAATGAGTATAATTCTCGTTAATCCTGTGAGCTGCACCATGCAACCCGAAAGAGGTTTTGAACCACTTACGGATGACCGGCTCAGCTGTTATAGTGTATTCCTGCCATTTGTTAAATAATAGTATATCACGAGGACGTCTCAGAGACTGAGTTAGTCAAAACAAGTGAGTCATTCATATATGTGACGGCACTTCAACCAATGTGCAAACTATGGGTGAGATACAAAATTCCAGTCAGCAGATTTCATCTAATGTTTCTGTCAAAGCGAGGTTCCACCTCGAGCATGATGACTAATGTAAAGGGAATTTGAACTTCGGGGTGAAAAGAGCGTCGCACGCTTTGAAACTCTGTGACTGAAACTCTTGTAAGAGGTTGAAGGAATCTGTTTGAATTTTACTTAAATTTGTAACGGCTTGGGCCTAAAACAATTCATAGTTTTTCAGGTAAAACTCCTTACTACAAACAGCGATTTCCTAAAAATATGCTTAGTGTTGAACCAAACTGACAAACCGCATCCTACAAACTACAAAATCACAACTCAAGAGGTGAATATTTCAAGCATAAATTTACTACATACTTTAATGGGATAAGTCTGTCCATGTGTGCGTTTTGGTGATGTGGTCGACATTTTCTAATGCATGTACTTGGGATTTCACCCGGTACAAATAAAAAATGAAACTCGGAAAATATGTTCATCATTCGCACAGATCATGAAACAAAAAGTTTCATTTCACACAACACTTGCATGCAACACTAAGGAAACTGTTTTTCTTTTACTGTCTCCAAGCATCCAGCATCAAGTATGTCCTACTAGCGTTGATTCGGATGGGTAGATTGAGGGGCTGCTTGTGTTTGTGATGGAGCGACTGGAAACGTTCCCATTGCCGGATTCTAGGTGCGTGGGGAGAAACGATGCTGCTTACTTGAGATTTATTTGGATTGAACGCACAGTCTGAAGAATTTCAGTACGTCTCCAGCCCAGCCAAGGGTATCCGGATAGCGAATATCTTTTGTGTCCAGTCTTGACTCCCTTTTATTCGATTTCAAATTTCAGCTCGAATGAGACAGAGTAAGACCGAAATGGCTAGCATCAGTTAGGTGTCCGTAAGTCAGAAACAAACAAGTTGACGCTGGGCAAGTTCAAGTAGAATTTTAAGATGGAGCGAATCAGGTTTTTCTTTCGTCCCTCGTGTGTGTGTGTGTGTGATTATTTTGTGTTGTCAATAAAAAACGAATAAATCCACTCATTTTCGTGTACCAAATCGACGAAATTCACTTGTTCAATTGGTTGTGGTACAGGCGCTCCATGGATGAAATAGCGGATTGATCAACCACTTTGTCAGATCTGATCTGTTAGTTATACAGCAAACGGGACTGATGGGCAACTAAAATGTGCTGCATGGATTTGGCGAGAAATTCACCTCACTTTACGAGCGTGTCCATACATTTTGATCTGAAATGGGTCATCCGTTTCAGGTTTGCATAAACATCCATTTGGAGTTCGTTCAGTTCAAGAAAGAATGGCCTATTCCAAGCCATTATAATAAAGTGTAAAATTATTGGTTTCTTGTGAAAAATTCGGCGGAGTTAGACGGAAAGATTGATAACTGCAGACTAAGAGGAAGGAAATAAGCACACACACTGACTTATGCGTTTTCGGGCATTGGTGCAGAAGAAAATCAGGTCCAGTTTGTTGTGAGTGAACGGGTTCAAGTACAGGCAACGGACAGGAGAATACGGTACACGCAGCAAACAGGTCACACTTATTTTGTCGTGATTAGAAACAGTACAGGAAAAGAAAAAGTGCTAAATTTTCCGCGACACCTTTCTATTCGCAAACCACGGCCGAAATACTGGCCCAAGATCGGACCCATTAGAAAATGCCCATCGTAAACACACGCAAGTAATCCCGCTGATCTGGTATATCTGAAAAAGAAATCCCATCACAGTAAAAATTGCGCATCGAGAGTGGTGACTATTTTTCACTTTTGCGTACATTTATGTGCGTATGAATCGTGCATTTTTACTTTTCCTCTGTTGTGTGTGTATGGGTGTGTCACTAATCCGATATATTGTCTAAAAACATTTTGTTTGGGTTTTTCCAAGTGTAGTTCACATTTGTGTAGAAACGATTTGAATGCTGGTCCAGCCAACATAATTCGATATGCTCGTCTTGTAATGTGTCGTTGGAAAGGGAAGATTGGCGGGTTGAATAACGATGCAGTAAAAATGACCTATGTGTCCGTCATGCTGTTAACAGATACAAATAAGCTTGCGCGTGCATTTAGACAGATTGCTGTTGTTCCAAAGGCTTGATTTTTCAGACTTCCCTCCATCACACTCACGGGTGCATTGGTCCGTTAAACGGACCGGATTACAGGAGCAATATCGAGTTAATTTGAAAGTACATATACTTACCCAGGGATGTGTAAAATGAAGTTGTCAGATATACGCATACACACAGAAAGAAACACACGCATACATTCACTCACTCGTGCCCACGGACAAACGGACACAGAAGATGACCGATAGGTACGATTTCATGAAAGTTGAGCAGAAAGGATTTGTAGATTTGTTTGTTTCATGAATTGCTTTGAAATAAATCTTTTCTCTGGAGATTAAGATACAAAGTGTTTGGCTAGTCACGCGCTTCTGCCAGTGAGGCGGCGCATGGTTCTACTAAACGAGTCTTGAGAAAATGTTCCAATCTGTTTGCTTGCCTGCAATGATATTTGTATGTGTTCAGGAAAACATGAATGATATAGTATTACTGCAAATATCAGATGAAGCTGAAAGGAATCAGACGAAAATAATTTATGGGTAAACTGATCAGATCTAGATGCCTCAAGTGATTCGTTTTGATGAGTGGAGCAAGGCGCAGACTGACGAGTAAATTAATCATTTGAAGAGGATGTGTTTTTAGTTGATCAGTTGTTGATCGGTTTTCTTCACCAGATATTGCGCGATTACATGTAGCAAGATCGTTCGTCGGAGATCACGTTTGAACTATTGTTAATTTCAAACCAGTGGCGCTCATTTTGCCCGAAAAGGACCAAAGTTCTGGATGCACAGAATGATAGCTTAGCTCAGTTAGACCAAGCCTTGTCGTCAGTTTTGAGTATCCCTATGGGTATGCTTTTGGGGGTTTGATGGATGTACAGAAGCTTCACGGTGTAAATAGGCAGGGGTGATTACATAGGGTTATGGGTAGTGTTCACGTACTGGCTTGTGAACATGGTCCCGACCGTAGGCAAGTGTATGAGTAGATGAGTGTGCGTGCGCCTACTTCAGTGCGTTTACGAGTCTTCGAAATGGGAGGGAGGACAATGCCATTAGAGCAGGAAGCACAAAATGTGTGGTTCCGTATTTGCCATCTCATCGTCCGAGTTGTGAAAGGAATCAGGTACTTCCAACGGCTCGCAACGGACACCAGTAAATGCAAGAGAAAACTTCAAGATAGACAAACAGATAAATCTATGTTAGTTGATAGATCTCTCTCATGGTAGGAATAGACCGGTGATCTTACTGACGATCTGCATATTAGCAGTAGTTGTGTATAACAAGCAGAACTATGAAATTCTTAGTTGCGCATGAAGTGGGAAGGAAGCAGGTAGAGTTACTTAATGATATAAGCTATTACTCCATAGATGGTCTTATACTTGACAGTTTCATGCAGACGGACCAATAATCACGTGTTGGGAAAATAGCCGATAATTCCATGCCGACTTAATGAAGCATGTGTTTTAATTAGAAGAAGCGGCAAACATGGGGCGACGAGTCTAGTCCGATGACGACACAAGAGACAGAGGCGGGAAGTTCGTTTGTCAAAACAAAAGTTTCATGCGGAGAAAATCTGTTTCAAGAATCAAAAAAGAAAACGAGATCAGTAAAGAAGTCCGACTAGGTCCTATGCGTGAATAAGTGGCTTGATTTTGGCTGATGTCCAAGATAATATCATATGTGTACAACATTTGTGTATATGTAAGTAGGTGCACGCATATACGTATGTTTGTCTCTCTGTTTGCTTGACATCCTGTTATCAAAAATGAATGAAATATAGTGCTATTTATTTATTTACTAGTTGCTCACTCTGCCCATCATCGGCGAGTTCATCCAATCTAGAAGTGGGATGATCTAAGGAAAACGCTTCTTTGTTCGAGTTAGCGAGATTTGGTGTCGGACAGCGCCCTTTCATTTCTTTAGTTGCAAGTTGGCCTGTCAGCTCCCCTTTAGGTGAATGGATGCGAATGATGCGATGGACGTGGACTGTGTGGATAATTAGGTCTTTCTTGGCTAAAACTGCGCATTGTAGATCGTGACTTAATGGAACTGGGTACCGGTGTGCGTGAACTGGAGGCCGCAGTCATTCGCTGTCCTCCGGCCGACAGACTGGACCGTGTGCCGCTATCTGTCGAGCTTGTCGTGGGAATATCGTGAAATCGAGGGTGTCTTGTTCTGCGTGATTCCATTTGTTCCAAGTTGAGTACATCTCCTTGGGAGTTGGCTTTACGCTGTGTCCGTGACCGAAAAGAGGATAGTCCAGACATGCGATCGTACGGTCTCCGTGGAATGGGTTCTGGGCCAGAATATGTTTCTGTAAGTGGAACAAAACGTGGACCAGATCCAGTTAGGGTTGATGTATTGTACCTGAGGCGGCCGGAACGTCCAATGTATTCTGCAGAAAAGTTAAAAGCAAGTGAACTTATTTTTTTCAAACGGAAGCCTTCATCAAATTTCATAACAAGACTGGAAAACATTAAGTCTGTTGAACTGGATCTTCAAAATGGATACTTTCCCCCAAATCAATTGCTAATTTTCATGCCGGTGAGCGTTGACACCATAATTTGGATCGCACAGTCCTAATTAATAGGCTCTGCAGATGACATATCGAATCAGTGCCTACTGAATTTAGACTGCTTCTTGTCATTTCGTCTGAAAAGTACAATCGCGTGTTGCGGTGGATTTATGTACCTAATTCGAAACAGTTTTCACTTGTTATAAATTACTGAACAAAATTCCCAACTGGCAAAAGCAAGAGCTGTGTGCCTGCCGAACACCACATCGGTAATAATTGTGTACAGATTAAACTTACTTCAGGGGACTTCCACAGTCTTCCTGTTTATTAGGAGAAATTAGGTAACTTCATGAAATTCTCAGGAACAGTTCGATGACCAGAGCTGCATTAGCTCTCACCATGCCACTCGGAGAAAAATGATCTGAACATATGCGAAAATGAAACACTACTGCCTTTGTTCTGTTTCAGTTTCTTTAAAAACAACGATGTTATCATACTTTGCTTGAATTAAAGACTTTTTAGCATTTTTAAAACACAATGGTGATTAATCGGAAGATGAAAACAGTGATGAGGGGCGGCTCAGGTTTTGAACTTGACGATGGCTAAATCATAAACGGTTTAAATAACCTTCCTGAATCTGAGAGAGAAACAGCGTGATGAGGTTGACCATAGGTGCATTTTTTGACCGCAAACAAATGAGAAAATTTTCTGCAAACAACTCCGGCTGCTGTACCAACTCAACTCTACATGTCAGAATAAAACCACATTTCAAGAATATCAAACCTAAATAATTTTCTTTTATTAATTTCTACTATTCTTCTGATATGAGATGCAATTCACACATTGAAACTGGTTTAGTGATTTGTATTTTTTGTCAACAAAAACTGCGGAGAAGTTGCCGCAGAAAACTAACTTTTCTCTGTAAGATTAACCTGACCGTGGTTCAAATGACGGAAATTGACTACGGTGAAACGGAACGAGCAAATTCACTTGGTCCACACGGTTTAACAAACGGCGCACATGTTGTGGAACAAAAACAGTCACTTGAGGTGATTATCAAAGTTTTGATAGTAAAAAAAGGTCAGGGAGGACACAATGAAAGAAGCAAAAATGGCCTAATTGTTCCTTTCATTCTTAGATCCCGGTCTCGGTAGGTTGAAACACACAACACAGCAGCGGTTGGGTGAGGGATCGTTCGGCAGGCAGGAATAGGGACAGTTGAGCAGAGAGCCAAGTGTTTGGCCTATAGTCACCCGATCTGTCGGTGTCGGTTCATTTGATGGGGTATCTTTCTATCCGGGTGACTGGCCTTCTGTTCGGCCAATCTTTCTGACGGTGTTCTGCACACGTACCTACTTGATCTCAGTTACGAAGTGTTTGTGTGTCACCAAATCTACATGCATACATACATATAAATATATATGTCTATATACATGTAGTCTCAGGCTCATGCGTGCCTCTCTTCTTGTGCTATATCGGTTATTTTTTACACATAGCAGACTTCCATGTGCCTTTTTGAATGTTTCTAAGGTCAACGACTGAAGTTCACAACAACAACAACAACAACAGTAACAACAACAACAGTGTGAGAAAGAATGAAGGGTTTTTGAAATTACGATCGATGGGATTGACGTTCGAGTTGCTATTTGTCCGCGAATAACTTTTTTTCGCTAACTATAGGGTTAATTGATGAAAACTGTCCTTAGCTCCGGGATGTGCGTGTGTATTCGTGCAAAAAGGTTTGCCTTTATGCAGGCATGTTTGTGCATTTCCTTGAGTGGTGATCATTGTTTATTTGTCTTTCGCGGTCAAATGGATAGGAATAAATAATAAAAAAGAACGGCCATAAATTTAAGTTGTTTGCGCGCATATAATAGTCCGCAGTGGCAAGGCGACTCCTTACCTCATCTTTATTAACGAGAGACAAGCTATTAATACCTAGAAAAAGGTGAACTTGCTGTCCAAACCAAGATCGTCACTGATCGTGGCAACCGGAGAAAAAGTGATGTGCATAATGATTTTAACATCAGTGCGCCAAGGTAATAAAAGAAATTTTCTATCAATCACCGTGAATATATAGCTGCTGCAATGTTAATCTTGACGATTGATGGTTTTACGTTTTGTCCTGGTGAACATGCTTCTGCCGAGTGGATTGGATTCTCGTATTGAGCGGGCAAGATATTTTTTGTACTGCAGTTGGGCGTAAATTGCAATAATGAAGTGTTCCCAAAGGAATGAGCCAATTTTCGATTTCTGTTGCAAGCATTATCATACACTATTTTGTTGACTACAATGTCTGCCGCCTATCGCTCTCGCGCGGTCTGATGCCCTACTGCGAAATCTATCGACATTACCCGACCAATAAAACTGTTAAGTCCATGGAGTTTGTGGTTTGATCTAATTGTGTAAACAGTCCTACTGAACATATTGTAATCAATATCAAGTGGCCAACAAGCTCATTTTCAGTGATTCATAATCATGCCAGTTGATAGCAATCAATTTTAATCTGATGCAATAGCATTAGTTTGAATAACCAAAAACCAGCCTATTGGCCATTTGGTATTCTCATCTGATTAAGCAACGTTTGATTCGTACTGGAGCCACATGCTGGATGCTAGATAAGCGTTGAAAATTATTCAAGTCGAAAATGTGCATTCGATCCCCCCCCAGGGTTCATGTATCTCGTAGAAGATTGACATCAGGTGACAAACAACCGACTAATTAAGGACCCACCTAGGGTGGGATTCAATCCAACCGATTTCATTCTGTCGAAACAAGAATATCCTTGTGCTTGTGTACTAGAAAAAACCATCCGATAGATAAAACTTGAAGGCAGAAATCCAATCGCGCCTCTTGAGAAATGATGAACATCAGAAAAATACTCGTCAGAAGTGAGCACAAATATACAGTTACTTCTTTTTTTTTCTCAGAATACACGTTGGAAAAACTACTGCAAATGCAAATTATTCCTGTCATGTTAACAGTAGATAAAGTACATCCACGAACCCACCAAACATTTGTGAGACAACCAATAATAGATCATGTATGAACTGCACCGCTGCTTCATCCGTGTTAGGAATAATTAGCAGCATCCCATGGCTGTGTAAATTAGTGAAGGATAGGTGCAATATCATCACCTGATGAAGGTCACCAAAGGGTTGAGTGTCTGCCCGGTAGCGCTCGACGAACGGTTATTCGTCCCGGGTTCGCGTCCCAGATCGGGAGCGGTGGATATGGACTGCTGATGAACCCTAACATGAATGAAACAGCTGTACAGTGCTTCCATGGTTTCTTGCTATTCAGTTCAGATTTGATGCCACATGATGAATAGTTTCGTGATAATTCCTTTTCGCCAAACTTGCTGAAATATTGTCTTTTTAACACTTACGTTGCGGCAGTTAACTAGGGATTTTGCAAGGCAAATCAATTAAACATCTTCCCAACTTCGAGAGAAATCCCATCGTTGTTTGTGAAGACCAAAGCTTACTGTAAAAACATTTCAATACTTTCAATGATCCTATATCCTCCAACACCTTGATGAATAAACTGTGAAAATTTTTAATGGGGATATAGGTATTAGGGGGATTATTGTTTTATCAGGCTTCAATGTTTAAATGATCTGCGCGGAAACAAATGTCTTCTTGAGCTTCTAACTTTTACGAACTATATGCTCCGTCTACGAAAACGGACTATTTGGAGAGCACGTAAATAGCAACTATTGATTCTACGGTTCTCAATAAATTAGAAAACTGGAACGACAAGTCGTAAATGAAAGCTAAGAAACCTCGAGTTTGATTTCAGAAGAGAGCAACAAAACTGGTCTTACTGGCCCCACGACGAACACCATTTGGTAACTAACTAACATCAAGGGTGACCAACAGATATCCTCGTACACTTGCTAGGTCATTACCTGACTCACGAATGTGAGTTGACACTTGGAAAGGCCGAATTTTTTCTACGATTTTTCACAGACTCCTTCTTTTCGCTACTAGTCTAGTGACTACTAAGCCGAACCTACTAGTACAGCAAACCTATTGTACAATCGGTTATTATGTGGTAGGTAACAGACAAAACCGGGTGATATTCCATGACATAGAACTTCGTTAAATCCACCCAATTTGACGGTCAATCAATCCGTCTAACACAGGGCACAGAAAATAGGAGAGGTCACATCACATTGTGTACCTCCGTGCAAGTTTTAAACATGACTCTCATTGGGGTCGGTGTTGCCGCTTTACAACATATGGAAACAAGAGAAAATGCAATGATGAAAGATGGACCAGGAAATGACAGCGTATTGATCCATGCTTGATTTGGTAAAGAGACCTAAACTGTATTGGGGTTCGAAATAAGCACATTGCTGATTAAACGTTTTAAGGAAACAATTTCTTGCCTTGGCGGACATTTTCAATGATTTGTAAATTAGACAGCCAAAAATTCCGAAATAAAAGCCCGTTATTTTCGTGACACACCTAAGAGGTTTCCACGGGTTTCCTGCCCATCATAAAAGCACAACACATAGGACTTGAATATGCGATAATCTCCCTGTTGGATCTACGACAGAGATTAACTCATTAAGGAATCAAAACAACTTTATAAACTGTAAGGTCACATTTACTAAATCAAATCTTATGGAGGACATGGTTCTAAACTGGGTCAGTATTACTTCCTTTGGAATTTAAAATGTATTGGTAGGTTTGATTCGGTCCCAAACTCAAAAGCTGCACTGAGAGCACACAGTGACTGACAAATTACCTACGACCAATAAAACCTATTCATTTGAAGGTTTCGTTTGATTTGATTGCGTAGGTACTCATCACCAAAAAGCAAACATTAACCATTTTGAAACCAGTGAAGTCGAATAGTCACTTAAAGACGGCGTGTGAAATACAGTGCTATTATCTAATGAATTGTCCAGAGTTAGCCCAGACAGGATAAGGACTAAGAATTTAGACCCATGATTGTTCTGTTGCAGTTTGAGTCCCAGATGCTGGTCACAGGATATTAGCAACCGATGGACTTAACAGGGACAAAAGGGAAGTAAATGTCGGTTTCATGGTCTTATGAGTGGAACGGGATTGACGTTACGCGCTTAATAAACGAGTCCACTGATTGGCTTCGTGGTTGAAGCGAGCTCTGCCATGCTGTTCGATCTGTCATCGCTGGTCACATTTATGTTTCAAGGGCTTCGCTGGGGGGGGGGCTCATTTTGGTCAAATCAATTCCCAGTATTTTCATCTTTCAACTAGCCATTAGTATTTTGATAGGGCAGTGATGAATGTGCTAGCCTTTAGAGATAATACGCTTCCGTAAGGAAGATAGAAATAGCGAGTAAGAGGATGCACTTAGAATTGAAAAAAACAAAATACAAAACCTCTGTCGCTCTACCTTGTCGTGGTTTTATTGACAAACTCGCGGAACGGTGTCCAAGTTTTGGCGAATGTTCTTCCGTACCGGGAGCTGCTGGTCCTGACAATGTTGATCGTGCCGCACTCGGAGTACGATGATGGTGATGATGATGGGGATGATGGTAAAAGGGGAAAGTTGACTGCTTCAACCGCTGACCGCGACTGAAGAACGGATAATCAATCCACTGATTTTCGTATTGCCTTTGCTGCTGATGCTGTTGAAGCTGTTGTTCTTGCTCTTCTAAAGTAAGTGGACTGGATGGAGTCCAACTGTCTACAGACGTGAAATGAGCAAAAGCAGAACGTTCGTCTGGCCAAATTTCCAGAATAAATTTTAGTATATCTGTCATACGTCGTGGTTCCAAAATTGCCGGATCCAAGGTACGAGCAGCGTTCGGGGCCGGATAGAACAGGACAGGAGCGAGGCACGTCGCTAGGTTGTGCGTATTCATCTTGTTCAGATCACTATTGTTTGTCACCCGTTTGAAATGATCGAGCAAGTAGAGCAATATCTCCTTTGATTCCCCAGTGTTTGTTTATGGGGAGTGGCACATTTAAAAAAGGATTGGGCGTAGATGGTCAGAAGTTATAAAGTTGTAAATTGTCCATTTTCTGAATGTGAAACAGGTTTAAATCATTAACATCACTTGCAGTTGCGTTTACAATAGCCACGGGGTGATAGGTCTAATATTACGTTGTTATTTCATCAACTAGAACAGAGTACATGTCAGCATGCATTATTGCGTATAGATAAACCACCTTAAACCGAAAGTAAAGTCGTACGATGGCTAACCGGTGATAAAATGCCAGTGGGCATTACAGATAAAGAAACCAGATACCATTGATTGGACGTTTTATACCTTTTGACTTATTGAATTCATATGTTGATTTTCTATGCAAGCTTTTTATCAATTAATGTAGCAAAATCCTGATGATTATAAAATATAATGACCAATTATTCGCTCTCTGGTGGCACATTTTAGTCTACATGTTTGTTTTGTTTCTGCACCGTCATCAGATTTAAAATACAGGGAGCGATTCATATTGTAAAGTCCCAAACCACATGTACAGGTGCATTTTTATTTCATTTCATAAGTGTTTTAGGAACTGGCAAACTAGCAGAAATTTTTTTACCAAATTGCTGATGGTTGAATCTTATGGTTGCGAACCTTGCAAAATAGAAATTACCTTATGTATGCAATACATGAAATCAAAAATCCATTCAGGTTAGTATTTTGGAAGCAAAACCTAATTCCAATTTCTCATAACCTCAGCAGATTGCGCAGACTATTCTGTTTCCATTTTACTTTGCACAAAACAATAGCTCACTCGTAGCTAAATGCCCATTTTGTTGTCAGGATAAATTGCTAATCACAGCGTAATCAAACGACTTTGTTTTGAACGGTAACTTGTGTTGGTATTAAAGGAAAAAATACAAATTTAAAATGCCCTCATTTGCATTTAGATGACATGCAACCAGTTATTATTTTAGCCTTTCTAGTTTAATCGCTAAGTAGATTTGATCCGAATTCTGAACGGGATTTCTGACTTGAAATGTTCGCTAACAAAGTACACCAGTATTGTCTCCTTCTACCAGTTGACAGTCTTGACCAGTACTGACATTTATGGCAACCTAACGTGGACTGATTTCCGATAATGACGGTAACACGCACGGCCAAATCGGTAAGCTGCTTTGCAATACTTGGCAGCGAATCACACTCCGTTAATGCTGCTAGAATATGAAATAATTAACAAATTCCGGGGAGGAAATCCATATCACTCGCCAACGAAGGACTTATAAAAATACCTCCAATGTTAACTATGTGTAACAAGTCATCCATCATATTCAACTGACCTGGATCCAGTACAAAGTGAAGTCAGGAAAAAATTCTCAGTTGTCTTTAACTATGCATCATCGCCATTCAAAATTCATTAAAACTTTCAAGTGTGCTCCGAAAACCTGTGTACAACAGGAAATGTTCATATGCTGAGGAAGGCGAAAAGAATTGATTTAGGTAGATTAGGAGGTGAACAGGAAAGCAGCCATTTTCAGAATGAGAATTCACTAGAAATACAGCACCCATTCTCATTTATTTGAAACACTTTCAGACGTAGCATAAAAGTGCCGGACTTTTTCTGAGCCGTGTCTCAGTGTAATAAACAGACCGATTTACATATCATTTACAACCAGTATCGAACTGTTTTATTCCTCTTCCCCGGATAAAACTAGCATTTTCGAGCTTAGATACAGATTTTTTAAATACTAAATACCACAAAACAGTTCAATGTTGTTTTGGGTTTCTCACAGATTTGAGCCCACAACAGAGAATATTTATTTCAGACAAGTGGCTTAGAATCGGAAAACCTTTCCCTCTTGCTGCTTGGGGACGTTTAATGCAAATAACCGTTGACTCATATGGAAATGCATATTCGTGATTACCGTAACCGACGTCTCACAATTACGAGCAGACATTCTCATCCATGCTTTTAATCAAATTAAAATCTATGATATTTTTACCCGACTCAAGCTGAACAAACCACGAGTTTACTTTGGCTTTTCGATTGTTATTACCTCGCTACGGTTTTATTTTATTGGGACTGATCACTTCTGCTGCTCTTATCAGGATTTGTACGAAAATCTTTCTGCTTTTGTTCTTTCATTCATTATCACTACTTCTGCTGGTTCAACCACACTGAAACTACTCGTCTCTGATTTCGTTTGTTGACTCGCTAAAATCGCAAAAGAAATAGAATTAAATATTTCAGCCAGTCTATTTGTCAGTCAGCCAAACCACAAGGGCAGGAGGAATAAAAAATAGTTGTACTTATATTCGTTAGATGTGAGAAAGAAACACTCGGAATATATTGTGCTCCGTGCCCGAAAATGACATCGGGATCGGGAGAAAAGTTGTTTGTTCGAATACACATGGTCCGCGGCAAACGAAGTAACATTAAAGACCATGTGCTAGACAAAATTAAAAAATGATACACTGACTACTTATCATCTCCGCTACCGTGGAAAAATGTAACAGAAATCAGCAGCGTCATCGTATCAGAATTAACAATTCTTATATAATATCGTAACCAGTTTTCTTGGCCAAAAGTTTCACAGCACTGAACCTGACAAGTCCAATCGTGTGCGGCAGTGCTTATCACTTGCGTGGAATTTGTATTTAGCACGATATGATCAAGCTACCGAACAGAAGCTTGCTTCCCTACGGACGAAAAATCATTTAACTGCAGCCAATTCAGTACCTCTGGAACAGAGCTGCATGATGGCAAGTTAATCGATGAGTACAAAGTGGTTCCAAAGGTTCTATATGTAGTATACTGCCAGCCGAAATTTCTCAACCGTAAATGAGCGACTACTGCTGATGTGAAGCTGAGTTTTTAGATCAACGCTTTGTAAAGCTATTGGCTAGTTTATTGACTTTTTGACGTTAGCGGTGGGCAATTCTGTATAGACCTATGGTGGGTCATTTAAGGCCAATTAATTACTATTCCATAAATCTGCTAAACAAATAAAAATGGAAAATAATGGAAACTTGAACGGAAACCTTGTGTTACTTATGCCACTAACTAATCAAGGAGCACGATTACAATACGTGGGAGGGTGATAATTATTCAATAGTTTTTCAAATTGCATCGCTCTTCAAATTCTAGTGTATCAGACCAGTTTGCCAGCCAGATAAAAACAGTAAGTGACATTTATTTTATATTCCTTTACAACATTCAGCAAGACATTCGTTTGCCGGTCACAATTGCACTCATTTTTGAAGTATCGTCTCAAAGAAAACGTTTTGGTCTGCACAATGTTGCCTCACGTCAGACGAATCAAGGAATCGGGGGGCCATTTCGTGCTCGAACGAGAAATCTGCATTAGATGACTCGTTACGAGGCAATTTAAGATGACCATACAAACGAATCTGTGAAACCTAGAAATAAATATTGTGATACTTGCTGACAGTGATGTCTGTGTTTATGTAACTGGATACTAATCAGTATCTTTGCGATAGTTTATCAATCTCGGACATTTTTTGGGCTTAGCGCTACCTTGAAACAATGTCATTTAGATGATATACTAATATTCTTTAACAAATTCATGTTTTCTTAGCGAGAAATCACTAATCACCAAATGGTGAACTTTGACGGTGGGACGATGGTGGACCAATTGAAAATCACTTTCGGGTGAATTTGCCTTTAATGAGTCTGATTTTGCCGTCTACTGGAATGGCTTTTGAAATTCTGTCCATTTCCTGCCACATGTTGGATTTTTCGCGAATTTAGTTAAGACCAAACTTTAAATTGCTGTAGTAAGCAGCTGCTTCATGTACTTAAACTATGTTTAAAAATGCTGACTTTATGAGCAACATATTTTTATGTATGGTTAATTATTTTTAGCTGTATGTGTTGAATATCGCCACTGTGGACAGTGCGCCAGTTTTAGCGAGTTAAATTCCGATCCTCCTCTAGACGTTTCAAGTTTATCACGCTCCGACCGTAATACCGACCGAGTCACATAACGTGACCGCGGCGCATCAACGAGAGCGAGTGATTGTGGTCTTTCCAGCCATGAACTGACTTGACTGTTGTAACAGCGCAAATGATTTTCTCATTTCATACCTACATTTTTTTGTCGTGATTTTTATACCTTGTAAATTAGTTTTTAGTTAAAATTTGCCCTTTTCTGCAGACGGTTATTTGTAATTCAGTAACCTCTTGTCAATACGTTGTCAATAAATCTTGTTGTTAAGGACTGTATCAAGGACAAGTAAATGACAATACGAAGTCAATAAATTCCTTTGAATAAATTCATGTTTAAAGTTATCGCTTTTATCTGATCAAACTTCTTCTGTTCTCGATGAATAAGTTAGTTAGTATCTGATTATGTAAATCAATCAGAAAATTTCGACCTAACATGCATTTTTGCTCCATTTTGCCCCGGTTGTTAGTTTACCCCGTAAATCATTACGCATCACGCTAAGGAATATGTTGAAATTTGTAAGGTGCGCTGTACAAAACGCAGCACTCCTACGTTTTGTCGGTTTTCGGGGCATGTCTACCTATCACGTCCTGTCTTGCGTTCCTTCCCCGGAGGACAAAAAGCCACACAGAGGCCAGCAGATAAAATGAAAGCAGAGAATGAAAAATTGTACAGCAAACCTAGGTGGTGTAAATGTCTCCACCCAGTTGGTTGGGAATCAAGCAGTTGGCTGGAGGCACGGAATTATATACCATCGAACGATAGACAGTGGCGATCCGGCTACCACTTTCTTTCGAGCCAGAAAAGTTGAGAAAACACGTATTCTATATTTAGATAGGGTATATTTTGTGTCGGCGTCTGCATCGTCCTTTTCTTTTCTACTCTGGTAGGTCCCCTCGCCGTCCACTTTGCATATCCATGCTTTCTTTTACAACTTGTTACCTGATCTGAGAGGGGAGACGATCGGTGTGGTTCTCACTATGGTCTGACTCTGCGTGACAGTGATGACGCTGAACATGCAATATCACATTGGGGTAAATTCGTGCTTCAGCAGTGTAACTTACTGTTGAAGACAAATATTCGTATGTGGGGCGATTTTCTTACGGAAAACGGAATTGGGATCCATTTGACTTTAGTTATTCCGTACCCAATCATTTATATATCTCTTCTTAAAAAACTATTTTACAGACGGAAATTTAAAAAAAATAACTAAATAACAAAGTAATCTACGAATTCGGTCCGCGGCAACTAAGTTGCATCCTGCGGTGAGGAAGAATGGTGCACGCAGTAACCCCCTCCAAATTTCTTAAGATCCTTTTATTCGGAAGTAGGTGTTCCCTGGTGGTTATCAATAACTCAGCAGTTGAAGTATTTTTGCAATAATCAGATGAACGTCATTGTTCCGCATGATTTACGACCAGAAACCTTATATCTTAAGCCTAGTAATTCATGCATTGTTGATGAACAAGGATCACAGGAAATAGTATTACAACAGATAAGATTGCAAAAATGACACAAATGGGACATTGTTTGTCTCGTTTTTTGCGTCTTGTTCACATTAGGTGTAGCGTTCTACTTTTATTGTTCACAGGCTGATATTTTAAGTTGTCTTTGATTTGCAATCATAATGAATTTAGTTTAGTTCTTATTGAAAGAGATCGTGCAGTTTCTTATAAATGCAACCCATAACGGCATCGAAAATTCAGTTTTATCAATCGTGGATATTAGATGCCACCGCCTGAAACTTAACTCGGACACAATCATGATGCGAAGAGTTTTAATTTTCTAATTGGGCTGGATAGTTTTATCCGAGGAAGCCAATATTTTATTTCCGAAACTCACTTTGGGTTTACAATTAACTGATGGGACTTTACCATCCAATATTGACATTTGTGGATGGCCCGCCATACGAATGTTCAAGGCTGTTTGAAATTTTTCCTTCTCTTAACTAGAGCCATTCGAAAGAAGAGCGTACAACCGCGTTGCCACGAACATGTAGTTCCAAATTGTTCCAACTTAATATTCGTATAAAAATAATCGGTTAAGTCACGACTTAGTCGATCGTGCATCAGGAATGTCACAAGACTCAGAATTCAGAATTCCCCAATTCGGTGAATCTTGAGGGGTTCGGATAAACATTAGGCTCTTGGAAAGTACTACGAACTTTGAAATGCATCGTTCGGCATACACGGTCTTGTGTTCGCTTTGCGCAATAACTCGACAGGATTACACAAATGATACTCAGTTTGTACCGGACAAATATATTCGGTGAAGGATAAATTCAGTAGGTGCGATAAAACCTGCACAACGTATCAAAGTGGTAATTGAAATGAACTCAGCAGTTATTTAACCGAAATGATATAGATCTTTGCTTTACAGGTCATCATTACTATTCACTGTTCACCTCGACCATAAAGTGAAACCCGTAAATCAGTTAGCAAACTTCAGATTAACAACATGCACTTGACTGCTTTACCTGTATTTCAATCATCCACCCTACGGCCGTCATGCAGATGTTACCGTTATAGTAGCGTAGTAATTTTGCGTTTCAACGAGATTATGCTAACAGTTGGGTTCGTTTCAAGTCATTTTTTGCTCACCGGAAAGTTTTTGGTGTATTAAGATAGACAACTTGTGAGTCATTGTTTACTTCGGAGAAAAATTTGCCATTAAGAATATTTCATATACGCAGACAATGAAAAATTCTGGTATTTCAGAAGAGTCTACTGTCCGCACGGGTGAGACTGGTGGGAAGTTTTGGGGACATGAAACATTCAAAGCTGGGTGCAAATAAAAATTCTAAAATCTATACTTCTAGCCCCACTGCTTCTAGAGTTGCTTTATTTTGTTACATCGTAGTCCATTATGCTGCAATCTTTGCAGATTCTGCCTACTTTAGAATACAGCAAAATAGAGGATAATTGTTGTCGAGAATGTAAAATTCAAATATTTGAAAGAAACGGTGCTTTCTTTTTGCCCGGCAAAATAAGGGTAAGAGGGAAAGTCAGCTTGTTCCATACTGTTGCATCGTAAAAACGCGAAAATGACTGGATAACAGCCTAAGCATTCCGATTATTTAATGTGTCATCTACTGGAGTGAGTAAACAAGCAAATCTAATGGAACGGTCGTCGGGTTAATTGTTTATCAATCAATTTGTAGAACATAAACATTTTCCATTTGCGTCCCCGTGTCTCTGTTCTTGATCTGGTGGCTGCTTGACCGACGACTACCACTTAGGCAGCACCTTGCCGAATGCATCTAAACTTTGCGAATTCGAGTTCCCCTATGGACGCCTCTCGGTTCCATTTTCAACGCTTATGGACCATCATTGAAAAATGTTGTACGTGTGCTGTACATGGATACAAGAAAGTCCTAAATGATTAGTACGGCTGCTACGATGGGCTTACTTGATTACATGTGGGCAGACAGTCCAGGATGTTCAACATCAACTTTGCTCCGCTCTGAGAGAATCCGGGAAGAGTGACTTGCATGGCATCATAGAACATTGGATAGAGTGCACTGGTAAACAGCGGTTCCGGTAGTTCCCTCAAGAAATCTTTGAAAAGTGCTTAAAACAGGAAAAAATAGGCAGACAAAAGTAAGAACAATGCTGGTGACATAATGGGAATATCCTAGCAGTTAGGTAGTGCAGTCGCAATCAGCCAACAGTGTACATCATACACACGAATTCAGTGCAAATTCGGTGGTTAGCGGGACTTGTATTAAAACCGTGTCCTTCATCATATCACGGAAAGGTGCTTCTGTCAAAATCACAGCGCTGTTGGTAGAAAATCCAGTAAATATTCGACTCGGCATAACATGCCTTTTCATCTAACATTTTCGAATCACTCCGTACATTGCTCGCCTCCTTTTGTTTTACGGCTTCTTGTCAACAACACGACTAAAGTAGTTTTAGTAAGCCAATTATCTCACCCGTTGTGATTTTTCGGAAATATTTTTGTTGCGAACTATGAATACTGTGTTTTCGGGAATGACTGTAATAAACCGGCCCTCTCGATTACGGTGAATAATCCTTTTCAATACAGCCTCGTCCATGACAGAATAAAGGTCGGCACATTAAAAACATTCCTGATTAAGCCGTATGTTCACAGTTCAATACAATTCAAATAGCTCTTGGCTCATCACGTGTGCGATGCAATCCAAAATACCTTCGAATCTGATAAAAATCGTCTCAACCAACTAAGGTTTTTTGACAGAGTGGTAGACATTTGCAAAGTGGTGATGAAAAATTTGATTCTCCTTCCTGGAAGATGGCAGTCTTGTGCTTCTGTATGATTTTTGTCAGCCAGCTGGCGCAATGCTGCTGATATACAAAACGACATTTAAAAACGGCAAACTACTGGGTGGTAAAGAAGGAACTGAGAAACCCACGAAACGTAAAATAAGGAAACATCAGTTGATAAGTAAAGAGAGGAACAAATTGAATTATCTGAGTTTGAAGAGTGATGTTTTGAACACCCGATGGGGCTGACCGCTTTAATAAATAAACTAAATATAATCATCTGATTCGTCCAGGTCACTTTATCGGCACAATCATCAGTCATATCTTTTAAATATCTGATAAATCTTGGAAACGGAATCAAATCATTGTAAATGATATTAAACATTTTCAATGGTGTAAAAATAAGCATTCATAATAAAGAAAACTGAGCATCCATTGCTTTTCGCCCGCTTTCTTTTATTGGTAAATTATATATTTGTATATATGTGAGTGCGATCAGGAATATTTTTTACTTTTGTGAATGACAGTCACATAGCAAATACCTTAGAGGCAATCGTATCGCTCCTTCAGTGAATAACTCCGGTGGAAAATCACACCGGTCTTTGATTCTTCCGCTGACCCAGTTCTCTGTGCCCTGGCCGTTTCTTCGTAGAAATTCGGATCGCAATTCCAAATGTCTCATAGCAAAATAACCGGAATCTCTAATTAGGTATTTTTTTTACGAAAGCCTGAACCTCAATATTGATTAGCTTTTCAGCCTGCTGCTCACAGCCGAAGCACTGTTGTTGTCGTTTAAATTGAGGTAGTGAGCTTTTGTGAATTGGTCGAGCTTATGGACCTTTTTTTAGATTATTAGGGAATTTTTTCAAATCAGTAAATCTGCCAGCTTCATGAGTCTGTTACTTGGAGAAGAATTTGTACAGAATATGTTATGTTCGGGAAAACTATCAAATCCTGAAGGCCAGGCTAGGTAAAAATGAAACTGTTTTTCGGCTGGTAGGATGGTGACAATGGCTGTTCTTTAACGGGATGCACCTCACTAAACGTACAGACCTGAGTAGTTGGTCATTTGAACATTTTTAGAGTAATTTGACAAGCAGTACAAACTATTTATCCACTGTTAAAGATCCTTCAAGCATCCTGGAGGAGATCCATCTTCAACAGAATTCATCAAATGTGAACATCCACTGTAGCTCAACCGGTACTTGGACCATAAGTGAGTTAGACATCATAGCGGCAGATTTACGAGTAAGTCATAATGGTCTTATTCAAGAGCTACAAAACAATCCTTATTACCCCTCATTCTGACAGATATTGGTATGATGGAAAAAAAGCTTCGCACACAACCACCGCATTTTCGGCTACCGATATTTTTCGTGTAATCAAAACTGCTTGCGTACCCAATTTGAGTATATCTGATGAGTTCATTTACTGGTCATCGGTCATACAATGCTACTGCGCCAGGGTGATACAAGCGAGCTGTTTAAAAGCAATAACAAGAGAAACTACTGCGTTTGCTTCGGAAAGCACTGCAGAGCAATATTTCGCTGCATCGGCAATCCATACCTTTCACTGTTTATTAATTGTGAACTAATTTTCCGTGAGGTTTGTTTTCTACTTCCCCAACGACCTCTGAGGAGAAAGCAATTTTCGTATTTACAAGATGGATAATGGTAGGATCAACAACTGCTTGCACGATAAAATTCTACAGCGAATTTGGTATGGGTCAATGAGATGAAACCCTCATATAAGAAGACAAAATCACTTGTGAATGACGAAGTGCTAATCCTATTTGTTCCATTCTAAACAGAATCCGTTTCAATTTTTCTCTGGTTTAATATTCTCGGACACTGTCTGCATTTAAACATAAAATGTTTGGGGTAAAAAACCTCGTTATCGGTTGGCAATATAATTTTCTGATCTTTCTCTTGTTGCGAACACAAACGTTAGCAAATTATACGCGGATCCATGATGTTCACATTGAACGAAACACAAATTTCATCCTTTTTTTCGATACAATTCGACCCCAAGTTCAACTTAGTAAAATTAAATTTATGTTAACTTCATATCGGTTCTCAGTCATAACTCAGCGTGTGTTACCTTATGTAGGTTCCTGCTGTGTAGTGTTTACAAAAGCATAATTTGTATCATAAACAATCATATGGGTCTGAAGTTTTGAGTATAAAGTTAACGGCCGAAGAACGCGCGTTCTATAGTATATTATTTGCAATAGACGGGTAGCAACAAATTATCCAGTTTAGGGGAGCAAACACTATCGTGAATACCTTAAAACAGTTGCCCAGTCGAAATCTATCACAAAAATCTTTCTGACGTAATTGCTTAATAATAAGTAGTTGAAATTTGTGGTTAGACAAAATACCGTTTTGTAGACAAAAATGCCCATTGCGCGAAACTAAATAGACTTGCAATTTCAAAGTTCGAGTTCTGTACGCCAACTGGGACTAAAAGTTTCACATCTCAACTAGTCATTTTGATTAGCGGAATTGATGGAGGAGAATAATATCTATCACCACTATCAGAACACTGCCCCAGACTAATCTCTGCCAAATAGTGTTACAGATTTACCTTATTAAGTTTAATTTCCAAGTATGTGATAAGCAATACCAGCCCGCCGTTCTTCCTCATGCTCAGAATGTTCAAAATCGAGCCGCTGTGGGTGCTGACTTAACTTGTGCAGTCCACCTTTTACAGGTTGTGCCAGATTAAAGTTGTTAAACAAACAGCTTAAATTTGATATACGAAATTCCGCTGCTAGGGCCGTATAAAACGAAAACAAGAAATCAGAATAGAATTTTTCTAACGTTCCAGTGATTTGCTAGGTTGTCTTGTGGAATCCTTGGGCCAGAAAGCAACGTTGTGCTGACCTCCATAGTTGGGGGTTTGTCATTCGTCGTTGGAAGTAATCGCTGGCCTTTTCGTAAAGTGTGGTCTGGAGATAGAAAACAACGCAAAGCTTTCTGCCGAGACAAACCGTTACGAAGCCTGAAGCACTGAATCTTCACCGTAAATTTGTATTGGTGTTTGAATAAGTGGCCATTACCAAAGATTCTGATGAGAATTAAGGGGTAGGCGTATTTCGATTAAAAGGGAACATTAGTGACTAGCTATGAACTAATCTTGACACTAGCTGAATTACATCAAAATCGTGATTTTCCTTTGAATTGACAGGCGGACTGGCTGCTTCCATGTTCAGTTCCCAACCTAGTTTTGCAGTAAGCATTTCAAGCATGAATTGTACAGCTTGTCGAATGGCATCTGCAAAGCATATTACTATTTGACTGATGTCGGCACCATGCAGAAGTCTGTTAACCCGTTTGGGTTTCAACAAGTTCGTTGAATCGGTAATTGTTTTACCTAAGTTGACATAACTAGACAATGCATTCGGGGCCGCTTTTTGTCAGGACATCTGGAATTGTGTGGATCTCGTCTGAATTCCAGAAAAGCAGACCAACGTCTTTGCCCGTGCTGAAAATGTTACTCCATTAATTAACTGTAACCTTGACCTAGTTTGCCTTTTGCAAGTGCAGAAATAACACAACTGATTCAAATATATCAGTTGCAAAGATATTTAAATCAAACTTTTGGGAGCTGCTCAGAAGCGACAAATAAATAAACTTCCTACGCCGAATTCTTACCAGCTGGTATAGACTTTAAACGTTGCGGCCAGAACACGTTTCACATGCAAAACCGCACAAATCTGTTGTTTATTCTCACGGAACCGAGCGGAAAAAGAAACAAAACATTCCGCATGCTCCCTCCACTAGTATAACCATATTTTATTGTAATGACAAATACTTCGCTTATACCGAATTGTCGCTCAGCTATGACTCAGACGGTTTCCGTATCAACTGGGTAGAAATAATCAGACGGTGGCCTGGCGCGATAAGCTACCGTGCGAGCTCAACTGTGGCGAATAATAATTCCTTTACCACGGATCCTGTTAAGAACTGGGAACATAAGAGTATTCACTGAATTAGCAACTAACATCAACAAGAATATTCAAGTCTCAGTCCCAGATCGTCGGATTTAATACAAAAAAATAATTAGGACCTGAAGATACAACACGGGCCCCTGGTTTGAATGACGAAGACTGTTGAACAGTAGGTTACTGGGTGAATCATCACCTACCCAAAACAAGTTTTCATGATCGCATGGAACCTTGGGTTCGCAGCAATGCGTGCTAACGATCAACCAGCTGACGCATCCTACTAAATTTTTAATAACAGATAAATGTTATCCGAAGACAATTCAGTTTCTTTCAACAAATATGGAGCAGATTAGAACTAGCAAGAATTTTTGACCAGCAAACAAACTAAAAGACAACTATTTTATCGATTCTGCCAACGGCCAGCCAAACGTTATTTGTATTAACAATTCATGTGTTCCTCTCAAAGTAGTCGGACATTCACGAACGTAGAATTTATTTCTGAATTCCAAACGTGGAAAACGTGAGTGTTCAGTTAACGTTCCTCCTCCCTAAGTCTTTCGACCTTCTGTTCACTAATAACCTACGGTTACGGTTTCCTGGGAACGATTAGGATAGAAAAAAGCAGCTAACAACGGACAGCTCACTCAGTCCATTTCTGGCTGATGGTTTTAGTCTTGGTCAAGAAAGGATTGATTTCAACAATCAAAAAGACAAAGGTGCAAAAACATCACGCTGGCGCTGCACTCATTCAGATGGATCAACTCAAAGACATCCGGGCGCCACTGGACAAAATCACCTGGACGCATTTAGGCCCACAAAACTCTCCTATGTAGTGAAAGGTAGACACTAGCTAACCATTTCCCCCACTGCATTGCAAATCCCAAACAGACGGAAAACGTGCTCAGTAGTCTATTTTTAAAAGATAACTTTCAGACAGCACTTCCGGTTTAGCAGCTTCTCGACATATGAACCTAAAAGTGTTCTCTGGCCTTCCGAGTGGGAGAAACTCGCAAAGAAGATGTATTTGAAACAAGAAAAAAAAATTTATTGCCATACTCCTGCTGAAGCCAAGAAACAGTAAACAAATTCCACCCTTTTGTGCTTTGGATGTGAAAGTCAGCAGCAATATATTTTCCATCTAATGTGGATTCAAGATGCAGCTTACTAGTTAAAATATAACAACTCTGCTTGAGATATCCTTCTTCTATGAAATGAATTCCCACTCTTTTGTACAAAGCTACAGCAATAAGAATAATAAGCCGTTTCTTTAACAATCATTTGTAAAAAAGCAGTCTCCAACTGGTTAGATATTCGCCGCAAATGTCTAATAGGAGCTAAATTAACCACACACACACACCAAAGCAAATCTTCATTTGTAAATCGTGTCACCCATGCCGCAAGCTCATCTGGGCTACTCATGCTGAATCAAGAAAACGTGCGTCAGCTTTGCTTATTACAAATACAACTTAAACTCCCGTTCAGGATACTCCCGAAAAGCACACACTTCAAAGGAACTCAATGCTGCTAGTACAATGGAGATTGAAATTATAAAAGTTTGCATTTGATACTCTTCGTGTTTAATATAAAAACCCGCTCAAATGTCCGCTGAAGAAGCCCAGCCTAAATTTAACAGGTGATGTATGTTTTGGACTATAGTCACTCGGTTGATCGATTGATTCTCTTTCCTCCATCGGTGAGATGACTTGATGGATTAGTTTTTAAGAGAGGCTCACTATGGTAAATCTGAAGGGTCCCTACTACCAAACATTGGCTGGATTTATACGTAAGGAGAGCAAGCACGTCAGAAAAAAGCTCGAGAAGAGGTTAACTCTGAAGACAGTTTCCTGGTATCAATTTGCATATTACTGCTGAAAATTCATCCAAAGAGCATAATTCGTGCAAAGTGAACAGATTTTCACAACCGCAGATATGTTCGTTCTTGAGAAGGAGCCTATAAGCATTGGGCACCATGTTTCGAGGCCAGTATGCGTCTACACTGGTTTTGTTACACTTCATCAACAAAAACTTGCGGCAACACTGGTCTTTTAACTAAAAGACTGGACATTAGACAAGGACGTTTTACCTCATTTTGACAAAGGGAAATTACATGACCACTAAGATGTTAAGTGTAGTTACATATTCAAACTTCCGGGATTTATCACATAATAATTTGGAAGGAAACCATAACTCCTTAACAAGTTTATTTAATCAGGAATGTAGGTATTTCGGAATATTCTTCTACGTCAAAAAGTGTAAAACGCATAATCTTAAGTATAGTTTGTTTGTTTGTCATTCATTATTCTCCCTTACTCACACGATTCTTTACCATTTGTACAAGCCGGAAACTTTACTTTCCCAAGGCCTGTAAACCTGCTTTAGGCTTGAGAATATTTTAGTCTTTCGCTTCCTTCATTAACGAAAGAAAAATTTACCAGTTTTCAGGAAGGGGGCCGCGACTAGCAGCGGGCTGCTAAGTGAGGAAGTTGATCGGCGGTGGGAAGATTCGAACCCGTGACCACATGGAAACGCCACGACCCTATCCGCTGGGCCACCGCCGGCGGACTATGTAAGCAGACATAGTAATGATTACCGTAACCGACAAATGAAGTTACTCTGAACTTTATTGTAGATTCACCGTTTTACTGAAGAAGGAGAAATGTATCGGGTGTCTTGTTGCAATACATAGTAGTATTTAGTATACCCGCTTCAGGATTAGTAACCACTCTTGGTTGTGTCCATATTAAGAATGAAAGGAAATGTACTCTTATTAACTTTGGTAAGCATGATTGCTGCGCATATGATACCTCGGGAAGTCTCAGTGACACAGAGACAGAAGAATAATGAAAGAAAATCGTGAAACTTAATCTTAAAAGGGCACGAAAATACGTATATTTTCAACAAATCAGAACCTGCATACATACTGGTCCACAGCAGGTTACCGTCTATTCTCACAGTGACTAGAAGCGGTACATAATCAAAAGCTATGATCCCAGAGTTGGAGGTCACTCAGTGCATTCAACCATTGTCTTTTGATGCTATTTAGTTCGATTTTGACCTAAAGATACAAAATATTGATTTCTAACAGTTGTCAGCCCAAGAAGCATTCGTTATAATAGGTGATGGATACGAAATCACTGTTGTATCGAACACATTTAGGTGTTTCCTCAATCCTGAATTTGTACGTCCTCTCGTTCAATTAGTGGTTCTTCGGTATTTGTCCACTCATCCAGTAACAGCCGCACACTGCATTCTTTGGTGAGCCCTGGGTGATGGAAATCTACGTTGTGATAGCGGATGGACACGTTAGAATGGCTTGCTTATGACGGAAGGGTCAAGAAATCCTCAAGACTAGCAGCTCTATTCTCTTCAGTAACGGTTACATTCCATTGGCAACTAGTCAAGAACGGTATTGTGAATATTCCAATATTTCACCAGGTAGAATCTACCCCGATAAAGTTTTCCAGTGCTATTTGGTAACGTACAACAAGAACTAAACATAACGATTTAAAACGTTCATTTGTGCAAATTTTCAGAGTGGCTGAAATCTACAGGAAACAGAATAATGAACACATACACACTAAGCGTTATTGATTTAAATTGGCTAAGACTACCTCGAGACATATCCATCAGCCAACTTCATTTCTTTTCTACGAGACATCTTTTCAAGTTTGTGTACTTCGAATTTAACCAATTTAAATGGAAGCTGACGCCATCATAGCTAATCAATGAGAGTCTTGTCATACGAAGTTCAAGGGTTCGATATTTAAATTTAAAGAGGTATTTGATTATCTAGTAGGTAGGAAACTTGTGGTGAATCATCAACCAAGTCAGCTTTGGTGTGGAGCTTGATCCTATGAACCAGAATTTCACTACCAAAGATAGTAAAACCTTAATGCATTAAGCTGTATTATTCATTTCGGTCGTAACGATGCTAATGGTCTTTTCCATTTCACAAACGTTTGCTGAAATCATTCATTTTTAGCGGCTCACTAGATCAGTAGCCTGTAATGAAAAGTTGACTCCAAGGATTTCATAAGGTACAACAAACTTAGCAGCTGATCACAAGCAATCTGATGAAAAGTTTGCTTCTAATACTTGTGTACTTATAATTACAAATCATAAACATTATCTTTTGGTCTTCCAAACTCGGATATAACCAAATCAAAAACCGAGCTGTCAGACACACTGAGGTGGAGCGTGCTTTCTGTCACAAAAAGGGGTCTTTTTGCTTGAATTTCAGAGTAACCCCGATCTGATTACCACCGTCACCCTTCGCACTATTGTTGTTCACTGACCCTTGTTGACATCACGATTGGTTGAGAAAACGTTTTCGCATCAACGTTCTCGTGCTGTTCATTTGGCAAGAAGCAATGGCTCAAATATCGCCGCGTGTGTGTTAAAATAATAGGTCTTATTTCTGAAAATAAATGCTAAGTAACTGCTGATTTGGAGTACATGGGATGTTATAGAAGATGCAATAACTAATGAAATCCAAATGGCAGATGACAGATCACCAACGGTATTTTCCTAGCATATTCGTTTTCTGTCATCGTGCGTTGGGGTCCGTTAGGCCAGTTTTGATAAATCAAAAATCCCAGTCTGGTTTAGATCATTATTCTAACTTTAACTACGGAGATATCCGACAGCAAAAAAGATCCAGTTATTCGTTTATTGTGACAAGAAATTGTCATGCTGATGCAACATGATAATGCAAGGGTAAGCAAATGTAGATCAAACGCACCTGTGATGGCATGGATATCGGGTACACGCTCAGGCGACAGGTCAATAGATCCAGTAATACCTTCCAATGCTTTACGATCCCCGTGAAAAATAGCCCTGAGTGTGGTCCGTGTAACACGATTGAATAGTTCCCGCACTTGCAGTTTCATCCACACGGAACCAGCTAGTCGATAAATTCCAACCACTTCCGTCCCGCGTCGGTCTATTTCCTCAATACATTTTCGAATAAATAGAGGAATATACACACAGTTTGCCCCCGGTCTTGAACTGCTACCAGTGGCAGAATTTGGAGCCGTGGTAAAACGACAGTTGGATAATTCCGACACGATTCGTTCTCGTTCAATTAGTTCTTCAATGTCCACACCAAATAACACATCATCACTCACCGAGGGAGGTGACATACTCGCAACAACGGGGGATTGATATCGATGGAAAATTTTCTCAATGGAATAATAGCTGAATTCCAGATACAGTACTCCTCTCGGTTCGAGCTGCAGCGCAATTTTGTCAAATTTCGTTGGTAATACATTTAGCGAGGGACTAAGGAGGACGTGACCGTTGGGAGGAGATTTTATGCACGCCTGTAAACCGGATAGACGAGTGACTAGATTGCGCAGATCAATGCCACCGTAGAAACACAGTCGATGCTTGGTACGAGGATCCCACTGATAGAGAAGAAATGCTAAAAATCGATTATCCTCTAAATCCAGTTCAAATACCTCATTCCATTCGAAGTAACTGGTACTAGTTCTGATCATTGATCGCGCTTTTCTTATCGAGTCCATTTCGATGACACAGTACAAATCCCGCAAAAGAATTTGTGAGGAACTCAATCCATTCCCGGCTACCAGGTGCACAGCCAACAAACCATTCAGGGTTGTAGCACGGTGCGAGGGAGTCTTGTGACCGTGATCTGGGTTGGATGGATTCCAGTCGTAGGCGGACAGAGGATCCAAAACTGAAGTTTGTGGTGTGGCTAAGCAGCGCTCACTCTGCAGCGTTAAAAAGTCGCTGAATCGTTCTTCTGGAGTTGGTTCTTTGTCATCCGTAACTAGACGACCGTATACGTCGGGTATATCCTCTGCCGGTCCCATGTGCGCCGAAGTACTCGGTGCAGTTCTTAGTCCGGTCGGTAGATGAGCAACTGATCCGCTCATAGTAGAATGTACAGATGTAAGTTCCTCGGTTCCTGTGCCTTTTAGTGCATAATTGGGATCTAGTTGGGCGAAAAACGTAACAAGAAAAATCAACCGTAAATAGGCTTTTGAGCAAGTATATTATCATATAACAAAAGTTAAACCGCAAAGCAACCAACCTATACCCCGTTATTTGGCTCGCTGAACAGTTAGTCGTGAACTGAAAGCGATCAGAAGCTCATGCAAATCAAAAACCGGAGCGCCGGTTAAATGAAATTTTGAAGATTGTGTAGTTGGTTTTGCGCATCAGTAATAAAATTAGAAATACTTATTAAAGACAGTGAGGTTATTTCCACATTAGTATTTAAAACCTTATTTTGGAGGTATCGTCGAGCACCCATTACCAAATAAGACCTTACCTCTAGGGAATATAATCCTCGGCATGTAGGTAACAGTTTTGTGCATGCTTTAAAATCTTTTCTAGCAAGTACCTTATCAAACCGAATGAATCGATCAGGGCACAACTGAAATGTTCTTCATGGGGATTTAACTGCAGACGTCCTTGTAGTCCTGGGTTGCCTCATCTACTAAAAGATTTATCCGTATTTAGGGACGGCGGTAGGAAGATTTTAACTTATTTGCAAGTGATTCTGTTAGCTTCCTTTCAAGCGCGACGGTGATCGGTCATACTTCGGAAGTTTGAAGAATCAATCGGTGAGATAAAGCAGAACATACTTTAAAACAGAATGTGCCTTGTTTGCAACAGCTAAAGGGCTGTTACCAGTTTGATTATATAGTTTAAATTTCCTGCTTGATAATATCTATTTTGACCAAAAATGTCCCACCCTGTTCAACCCATGACCTGTGCTGGTGCTTCATTAGCTAAGGAGTTACCTAAAATAATCGATAACTAGTGAAAACCTTAACTTTTATCTTTACGTTGAGGAAGCAAACAAGCCGTGATATCCTCCAAACGTGGAGAGATAAACTTACTACTTCTCACCAAGCAAACTATGCATTGAGGAAATGAAGAAATCACTGTTCTTCAGATGATTTCTTCAATAATACCGACAAGTTGATGTCACGCTTGGAGGTGCATCATAGCATAATTTACAAATTTACATCGAGCTACAATTTTGCTGCTCCTTTGGGCTTGTTGACAAGTGTATCTACCCACATACGCGCACACACAGGTTATGCGCGGAATCTGAAAAATAAACCCAATAGCATTCACGAGAACTTAAATGAAGCATTGACCATTCCCTATTCGGAACGGTTGCGGGTTGGATACTGGTCGAATGAGTGTAAATTATTGTCGCCCATCTGGGAAGTTTAGTTGGTTTCCGCCTGTGGAATAAAAGTGGGTTAACGGGATTTATCCGTAAATGGCGGGAGAAACTCTGATTGATTCACAACTTGTGCATTTAGTATAAAATTACTGGACAGAGTTGTTAGAGTTAAAGTTAGGGGTTTAGAAGCCAATCTTTCTAACCAAGCACATAGTTCATACATCTGCAGCCTGAGCGATAAAACCAGATTTGATAAAAATCGGTGTTATTTGAAGATTCTGGTGCTGCGTTTGATCTTCACTAGATTACTTAAGTAAGCTAAACACGTCTTGAGTTGCAAAATGATAGCGATAATATATTCGGCACTGAGTTGTAATAAAAGTGAATAAGTTGATATGTATAGAGATTGGCTTTTACAGCCGATTAACAACCGGCCATCTTAATGAAAATATTTTCATATCCTAAAGATGAGTAGGATAAAGGTTGTTTGTTAGTTAATGCCACGTAAATAGACACAACTTGCTAATGTAGTCTAGTAAGTCACTCTTTCGACAAATTCACAGCGGTCATGCCGCATTTCCCGGTCCATATCAAACCGGAAAAGGGCATGCGGCAGAAAATATTTTGATTTACTGAGTAAACATTCGATGTCCCACAAAGCATCTTAGTTTCGGCCGACATTTTACATACCTTAGGATTCACAGTTGTTTCTTCAGCTTACAGTTTATTAATCATGGTTTTCAGATCCCTTTTGCGAACCGAAATCCTATCCGGTTTATCAGTTCGCTAGGTGTATTTCTACTTTATTTGTTAGGTTCAGAAAATCAAGTTTGAAAAAAAGAAATTCAATAATTGGCACGATCAATCGGATTGAAATCCAATGCGACGATCGAACTACCATGGAATATGCCTTGTTTAGGACCGGAGTTTCTTGCCACTGTCGTCCTACAGCACCATTTACATAGCCACTAATTGCACTTGGACCCGGAAAGATAGTGCAACTGGCAAGTTTTATAACAAAGGAATTAATGGTTTACTTATCTAGGTTTCGTTTAGTTTAAGCAAGTTAGTTATTTTGTTGCACTCGGGGCCATGCCTAGCGTTCATTGATCAAAATTCACGCAAACAGACAGGGTTTTCGTTGGATGCACTAAGTAATGCGCTGCTGAAAAGTAGCGATGTCATTAACACACAGATAAAAATTGTTCTGTCGTTCCGCTTGCTACTCCACTGGATATAAATTGAGCAAAGATTGGTCAAGTTTTCGTATTCGATCGCCAGACGACAAGAGACCAATAAGGGTGCGAATAATGGTTGTTAGGTTGGATTCATTGTGATCTACTCCAACTGAACGATGCCCGTCGACTTTAAACCAAGGAGGGTTGAGTAGGAATAGTTAGTAGGATGCAACGAACAAAAAAGGGAATGTAAGAACCCAGGAAATGATTCTGGATTTGTTCTAGGAAATGGTAAAATAGAGGAAACGGGAGCGCCAAACCCTTTCTCCAATGCAGAAATCAAGTCCCTATTTTGGAAAACGAATAATGTAATGAATTCCGGTTACAACTATTTTCAGCTGTCCTAGTAGCTGAGGTATTACTGTTATTGTTTCGAACTGGTAAATGAAAAATACTTAGGTTTTAGGTGTAACATTCATTAAGATCCACATTATTATACTTTCTAACTGTTTTCAATCATTTACTGTAAAGACTGCTAGGACTGGCAAAGATCTGTGTCTCGTTATTTAAACCGCAGTATGCTAGCCAGATAATATGAACTGAACAGTGTGGCTGGACACAGATCAACTGGTCGTCTTTCATAGTTCTTCAGCTGAACTAATCCAGAAGCATAAAAAACAATGTAGCGCTTTCCGGATCTAACCTGGTTTGGATTAAAACTATGAGAATGTCAGAACTAACCTCATTCCCACATGCGGAAGGTGATCAGCAGTGAAAGACTCGAGTCAGCACTCCCTAGGTTTCAACACCCGAATGTTGACTCCTAGAATAACTCTTAAGTATCTAAAGTTAATATATCGCAATTCGGTTCTTGGAATTAAAAACCTCGGGTGAGTGGCGGTTAATTCTGGTTTATTTCTGAACTAATTCCAGCAGAACTAACGATGTAAGCCAGGCTAATACACAACACAGTGCGTGATTCAAGAAGGAATTCTTTTAGCTGTATTTGACTAAAAATTAATTCGACTGTCTATCGACATCTGGAAAAAGGAAGTTACATGAATCGCTTCTAATAAATTATTGTTACTCCGCCGTCTGAAAGGCTACTTGGAGCGGTCTAATTCGGAGCTCAATTTCTCATTTTGCATTCACGGTCGCTTTGTGAAATCTTACCAACCTGACGCATTGAAATTTCGATGCTCTGCTAATTATTTGTTAATCGGATGCACTTTAAGTTCTATTTGCGCCTCAGAATATTTGGATAAAACGTTCGATGACAATTGCTGCTTCCGAAGGATGGGCCGTAGAAAGGAGGGCGAAAACGTGCACGGTAACGAGCGTTCCATGCCGCTCCACCACACCAGTCCGTTACCAAAGAACGGCCCCCACCTCAAGCAAGTTCAAAGTGCTGCCTCAGATGTTCTAGCCGGAGATAACGTGTGTGAAGGGGGAAGCATATTGCTTTGGAATCCCTTCTCGAAAGAGCACCATTTTAGTACACCGTAGTAGATGTAGACCGAGCCAGCAATGACAAATGGTGCATAGTAACGCAGTATCTACTCCAGACTGACTTCCCGATAGGACCGTCGGCTTATCATAGAAGTGAAGGAGACCTTTATAAACGATAGTAAACTCACACTGTTTTGCTTGAAGATACTTCTAGACGGGAGAAAGTGCGTAAAACATTTTTCAGCAGGCTCAATTCATATTCATGAGAAACTTCACACTCACTCATTGCGGATCATTTGTTTTTAAACTTTTCTAATCTAGTGACGAATTAGCATGGTGACTAGGTAATTCATTTATTTAATAGTCCAATGCAAGTGACAAATTCTCGATGAAAATATCAATAAAATCCGTCATGCAGCACTATGAAGGAAAGTCAAGCCTGCGGCGCTTGGCTAATGTACAACAGACGCATATAGACATCTAGAGGGGAAAAAGCGGGTGACTTGAAAGGCGAACGTACAAGGTCAGTGGCGAAATATAATCGATTTTATCGGTCAGCCTTGAGTTTGACGGGCAAACAAATAAGATATATTTGTGCAAATGGACCTTCGAAGATCATTTGGGATGAATAACGTTTTAAGTGTGGAGTTTTCTAAGCTGCATGCATGTCATTTGGGGAAATGCATGTGCAACCGGTCTGCCAAATCCACCAGAGGTTTACCGAGAAGTTGCGATATATGGATATCTTTCACCGAGTCAGCTAGTTACTGGGACATGGAACCTACGTTCATGGAGCAGTCTTACATCAGTAAATATTCTAACATTAGAACTGGCCACTTTGAGACACTGCACCGTTTTACAGGATAAGTTGTTTATAGCGCAAACCTCTCGAATGACAGACGAAAAGATTTCCAAAAAATGATAAACCATATTTATTGTAGAAAATAATGAGCTCCATGTAAAGCTTTGAAGTTATTCTTATTACCTTAAAATAGACAGTGAGTAGAACGGTTCTAAGAAATGAATTTCGACATGATAGATCAAGCGTGTTTAATGAGGCTGGAGTCATTGTACAAAGAAATACAAGAAACGTAAGTGGAGAAAGGACAAGATAATGCTCTGAGAAATGCTTTGTGAGAATGAATGTATTTCCTACTTCCACCCTAAAATCATGTCATTCTTTTCTGGCCATAAAAGCAACGCGACAGCTGACGATGGAAACTGAAATAAATTTCGTTGTAACCATGGATTTTCAAGAGACTGAAACTGTTTTATTGAGATAAGGGAAGACAGTGAATAAGATGTGGGAACAGCGGTATTGACTAATCCGAAACGATTGGAAGCAACTTTTTGGAACCGGAGAAATTGGGCGTTCGAGTTTGTGTTTAGAATGCTCAACTTCAGGTCTTCTTGAAGGCTTTGAAATCAGAGGCTTCAGGATGAAGTACAGTTAGGCTACCCTTAGATTTGCATCTACTATGATTCAGACAAAGTTGTTTCGTGTCACTGTTGCTGCAAATTGTACAGCAGGGTCCGATTACCCCAGGTTACTGCGCTCAGCCTCCTTGGTGTTCGGCCTCCTTGCATTTATCCTTCGAAGCTACTTGCATAACTCATCTTTTGTCTTTTACTTCTTTTGTTAATGGAACAACAATGTACATTAATTTTCAAGAAGGGGGCCACGGCCAACAGAGGGCTGCCAAGTGGTCAAGTTGGCCGGCGGTGGGAGGATTCGAAGCCGCGACGTTTACTTCCAAACGGCAAGACCTAATCCGTTTTACTGATAGGAACCGGTCCGAACTATAGTTCAAAATGTTGTAAAGTGTCATGTGGCTTATAGTGAATTAGGGCTGACGTTTGTGTTTCTCTTCTGTAGAATATACCGATATATATGATTTTTTAGGTGCACATTCGCCCTAGTTCCTGTTCATCTGATGAGCATCTGATGATCGTTAGTCTTGAACTAACTATCATACAAGACGACAACTTCCAAATGCGATTTGTCACGAGGAACCAATGCTGAATCATTATTTACTAGAAGCTTCAGTCACCTGTAGTTCTACGCAGAGGTTAGTGGAAAGTGAAAAACTGGAACAAGTTTCAGGAAGATCTTTGTGAAATAGAACTTTAAAGAAGTAGTCACGGTCTCTAAAAGAGCATGTACCTTTTATTAATGCGCTAATCGTATATTGTTGCATTGTCTATATGATTTATTTTCTAGTAATCCAATGCTTTATTCTTATGATGTTATCTTCGTCTGTTGCAGAAACGATTGATCACAGTTGTGCCCGAAAACGTAGCAAAACCATGAGCAATCATTAGTACAGATCATATTTAGTTCAGATCCAAGTTTGAAAACCCATTACTTTTAGGGAAAACTTTCTCCAGTCAACAACTTTCTGTCTGACGTACGGGAAATCGATAAGCGCTATTGGTCAGTCATGCAAATGATAACTTTCTCTTCTCCTATTCCCGTTTACTGGAAGGATAAATCATATAGCAAAAATCTCCAAACGAATCCTTTGGAGATACTGCTTTTAGTCCAGAATAGTTTATCGAAGCTTCCAGTCTCATTCTACTTGAAAATGACAGTTATGCTACCATACATTACTACACCAGCTGTAGAAAACCTAAGTTCCGTATAGTTAATAGTCCTGGAGAATAGTTGAAACCCTTTGACAATATTTACAAATTCCTTGGGAAGTTGCCTTGGAGTTCATGAAAATCATCGATTATTTTGTTTCGCGGCCGTAATTCAAAAATTGCAATGTTCAAGTTGACACCCACACTAATGAAGCACTACCTGAATGTAGCTGGTGCGGCAAATAACATTTCCTTGAGTGACGCTAAGAAACGGTGAGTAGGGCACCCAAAGGTTTGCCGATGTCATCTATACTTAAAGGTGACGCTACACAATAAAGGACTTGCGTGGTTCAGTTTTGAGTCGTGCACAGTTAAAAGCCTTCTGCTAACCGAGATTTTGTTGCATAATTGGAAATAATATTATATCCGTTCCCTTTGAGTTCAACAAACTCCAATTCGGAACGGATTCAATCACAGTTTCTTTAGTACAGTTAACTCTTGGCATGCTCCGGTTTTGGTTAGAATTGTAGAAAATTGTTAAATTTAAAGGTAGGTGGAGAAAAGGTGACAAAATAAACCAACTTATAATAACGCACGCAAAAGAATGCTCCAGGTAAGTACGTATTCTGAATAAGTTGGAGCTCTGAATGCTACATTCAGTCCCACAAATTGCTGCTTTAACTGTCTTCGTGAGGAGCTCAGTTAGACATCGACATGTTAGTCCAATCTATTTTCCTCGGGAGAGAACACTCTTAAGGCTTTCAAGCATTTTACCAGTCAACGGATGTTCACATCGACATGTATTCCGAATAACAGCAATAGCATAAATCAAGGGTCGGTATTTGAACATGCGTAACATATGTTCCACCCAGCTCTGCTACTTAACGATCTTAGGAAACTGATAGCGCTCTAGTGGGTTACTCTGTTGCAGTTTGCAGTTTCCAAGCCCCGTATCATAAACTGTGACTGAATATGAAACGCTGATGATTTTCAGAAATAACTTCCTGACTGCTCGCTATGGACTGACAAAACAGCCCGTTATACTCACTGTGAAACCCCCTGTAACACAAACGGTCATTGTTACTAGGATCTTGTTTTTCTTAGACGATGGAAAGAAGCAGCAACTGTTTGTCGAAACTATATATCTGCGGAAGACTGGGATTGTTGGACATTTCAAGCACTAATCAGGTCACACCATTTATCTTTGCACTCTGGCTCAGGCTGAATGGTGTTCAGAGGGTTTTCCGGTCCTAAAATAAACGACAACTTGACACTGAAATCCAACGTGAATCATTAAGAATGTGAATAGAAGATGGTCCAGCTGAGAATTACTTGTCGAACCCTCTCTGGTTTTTGTCCGTCAGACAAGGCGAAACCTAATGAGACCTTATATAGTTCCATGCCACTCGGAGTTTCATGATCATGACTTCCGTTCTGTGCCCCCATTTAGTGGATATTGAGCACACCTCTTCCAATACAATGGTGCCTTAAGCATGTAGTAAAAAGAACACAAAACTCAAAGTAAACAAACGATAAACTAAGGCCCGATTAATATCACCTACGAAATATGGTGAAATGGTCCCGTTCATACAAGTATGCAGAAACTACTCCTTACATCTGTACAGGTATACTTGAGTGTATTTTGCGCATGACTAACTTTTCTAAGAACACTGTGCTTACCAGCCGCCTAAAGCCGCTCTTTCAGCATAGCCTCCAAGGTTATATAACAACGAAATAATAAATAAGAACACAAAAATTCGATGACATGAAAGGATAAGGCCAACCAAAGAAAAGCTGGAAGTACACCAAAAATTGAGCTTGATTCGATAGGTGATTTATAATCGCCGGTTGGCTTATTCGATATAATTGAAACCAGAAATTTGAACGTCACCATCAGTGAGAGGGGCAGCCGGGGAGAATGTTGGGTATCGACTCAAGTACGTTACAATTCGGTAATCAGATATGCTATTGATTCAGCGATTTCAACTAAAAATTCGATCAAAACAGTGCTGATATTTTTGACTAGCAAGATAAAGCTCATCAGAATTTTATCTTGTATCGACACTAAACTTTCATGTAGAAACAGAGTGAACTACCTGTGCGTCACTAGATTGAGCACACAGAAGCCTAAACACAATTGATGTTTTCGGATTACCCTGAGATTTCATTAATGATCCAAAACAGGAATTTTTTTCTCCGTAAAATTTTAGATTACTAGTTCGCCATTTTCAGTACAACCTTCAGCTCTGAATTAAGGTGCGCATACGCCAGTTTTCTTTCAATTTTCTGAACCAGTCAGCAAGTTACACTGAACCGCTATAAATGAAATGAGGCATTTCGTGGCATGTAGCAAGTCTTTAATACTGATGGATGGACGAAATTTCCCCGGAAGCATATGGAGAGGTTACTACAGCTCGTCTGTTAAGCATACCTGGTGCTCGCTTGTTTAGTCACCTTCATACTTGAACACTAATAAGTCAAGTTGATATTAGAATCACCTTTTAATCATTAGGTATGGGAAGACATGACTGGTTTATTCGGGAATCACACGATGGTTCGTGGGAAGTTAATTTCGCTCAACCGAGGAAAGCATTCCAACCAGCCATCATTAGGCTCTTAAATGGAATCAGCATCGGTGAGTTCTCCTACGGATTCCAGTGGGATTCCATTACCAAAAAGAAGGGGAATTCAGAAGTCCTCCATGTTACCGACAGAGTGGTTGTGTTGTGTGATTTCTCAATTGACCGTTCTATCTTTTTCACATCTGGATTCGTAGGACTTATATCTTCAATGTACACTTTTTGATGGATATTTGTTGGAAACCTGTAGCTAATCCTCGGAACGCTATGGCTCTAGCGCGAGATTCCATGCCCAATGGACTATAAGGCATACTTGGAACGTAAAATCATTTGTGGCGTTTACATACCACACTCTAAACAATGCATCCATTCAGATACAGAATGGTTGAGCGAAGTTTGCTAGTCAGGTTTAGAGGCCTCTGCCCCGCTGTCAGATAGGTGATATCTTTTGGAGCAACTTAAAGTAAGTAAATGGTTGCAATCTATCGGAGTCAAAAAATTTTCTCTATGAAGTGTAAGATCAACAAAGAAAGGAATCCGATAATTGGTGGAAATTTCCACTCAGTGGATCTGGTACACTATGAAGAATGGGGTAACAACGATGGTAGTTTTTCCAAGTCTATTATTCGGAAGCTTACAGGGATATTTGAAGCGAAGGATACCCCAATAATTCAATTGATAAACGAAACCAAAGACAGGTTAAGGAACATTCATGAAGGCAAATGGTTCGAGTTATCTTCGCAAAACTTATTCTTTTTGCTACCATAATTTTACGGATCGGAAAATTTAAGCTATTCAAATGCATGAGCATAGCCGTTTGGAATGAACCCAGGACCACCGTTCGATGTAAACTACAATCCTTAGAGGTGTAACAAATTACCGGCTTTTTGTACAGAAATGGTGTTAGTTCGCCAGTTATAGGTCACCTATGAGATCTCGTCAATATACAGAGCAAACTAGTACGGGATCTACCAACAGATGAACGAATAGATAGCATGCTGGCCGGGCATGCAATTCCGGAAATTCATTGCATCCAAATTTGACATTTTACTGACATTATTTGCTGGAATAAATCACCATTAAAACCATGGAAATTCACTTGCCTCGGCTATTCTGGCCTTCGGAAACATTTCGTTATAATTCTGCAGGAGGATGATTGCCAAACTTCAGGCCACGTTTAGTTTTCCATATAATTTGATAGAATGTGATAATCAGATTGCTTACAGGAAACGACAGATAAGGCGAACTATGTTCTTTACAGTGAGTTTCCATACGGTGCAGTCAGGATGAGGGATGTAGCCAGAATTGACTAACACGTGACAGAAAATGTTGTATTAGGGGCTTTGTAAGAAAACTGATGAACTAGGGAAGTTAGATCTAAGCAAACGTAAGTCTGGGGTAAGCACAGGGCGCACACTTTTCCAATGCGTTTACAGCAAGCTTGACATTAGATAAGGCCTGAAAGGTGACCTAATCACTGGTCTTTTTATGAAGTACAGAACAACGTCTCATTGATATACACTACTTTTATTTTGACGACGACAGTTTCCAGCAACCTTTGTATTCACTGCGAAAAGATAGTCTTTTAGCTTTAATTTGGTGAGCTTATCTTCCAAAGAATATGCTTTTCTCAAAGTATTTAGTTAAATGGTAAAACGCTGAAGATTTTCACTTAATCCAAATGGTTGAGCAGCATTAATTACAAGCACACATGGTTCAAAGCAGTTTCATGCATATTTCTGGCCTACTACACTGAGGTAGTAAGAAAAATCAATATGACTAGCTTCTTGACAAAACAGCTTGGCGATTTAACGAAGCAGGTCAAGATGGCCTTGACTTTAGTACTTACTTCGTTTCTGATCGAAAAGCTTACCTTGTTAGGACTTTGCTGTGGTTCTGCAATAATTGATAGTAAAATCAAGGTTAAGAAAAAAAAATCTCAATCATTAAGTAATCTCTTTCGTCCTGTTCACTGAAGCATAATTTAGACTTAGACAATGAGTGAAAACGAAGCATTTTTGTTCAACCTATCTGGCCTACGTGAATGCAACCAAAGTTTAGTCGACAAGTTTTTTGTCTCTGTGCATACTACTGGCCTATTCGCGTAGTCCCGTATCTACAGGATTTAACATAGGTAACCAAGAATGAGTACCTTCAGTCACCCCGGGTTTGATATAAACCAAATAAAAATTAATAGTCACTGCGGATGATTTGTTTCCCCTTTCATATGTTAATGTCACATCGGAGGGCGAACCGGAAGGATTGATTTTGAGGTTTCATCATATCTATCTATATATCTAGCTATTCATTCGTTTCCATCTATTTATCTAACTGTCTATTTATGATGTAGAAAATAGTGGATTGTGTTGATCAAGTCCTTGACTGTAAAATTTAAACAGTTGATTGCTTGTTCACAAAAAGACATAAAACAGGTATTTTGTGATCAGATTAGACTTAATGTCACGAAGCATATGACGGCCTTTCATTCTGTCTTTTCAATTATTTACCCAGTTTTTAAACCGTTTATAATAACATTTAGGCGTCAGATCCCTTCAAATAAGGAAGCGTCATCATTCGCCCTTTTGGGCTCATAATTGCCCTCAGTAGTAGCACAAACTTGACATCTGCCAAGGCTGGTATCAGACGCAGGACCAGGAATGACTCAAGCAAATTAAAACACGGATTTTATTAAATCAATAAATTGAATGCCAAACAACGTTACGTTTATTACCCACTGTCTTCCAACCTCTTCTGCTGACTAGACTAACTTTGAAGTCTTAGACTTTTGATGTTTCTTTCTTCTTATAGACCTGTATATATAAGCTTGAGATCGAATTCACAGCAAACAAATTTTCGCAGCACTATTTGAGAAACGGTTGAATGAAACCAACAAAGGTGAGGCCACTGTCAAAGTGTACGTTTGGTCAAGGGTTTCTGATGACATGATGATCCTTTCAGGCTACTAGATGATAAAAGATTACAGAAACCAAAGTATAGGCTCTGTGGTATCACACGTCATTCTTTCGGCTTAGTCAGGCTCGGTATGGGAGTAAAATCAATGAAATTTCCGTAGTTGGTGGGTCAGTTTAATTTTGATCGCGCTTTGTCGAGGCTAATGAAGATTGGTCTGTTTCGACTCACTACAGGTTCTCATGTTTGTATTCCGAAGCAATACAAATGACTGATAGTGCGAATGGAACACGAGTTGCCAAACATTTTGGAGCGAAGTTGCGTATTCAGTTCCCTTGAACAAAACCTTCAATGCCACTGATCATTGAAAAGTTCCAAGGAAACACTGCATTCTTCGTTTACTTTGAATGTGCAGACATTCAAAAATAATTCCATGGACTCGTTTTTTGCATGCTGTCAATTGAAGATGCTTTGGTTTTGTGACCGCAGTGACGATCGTAATAAACGGGTACAAGTGCTTGACAATTCTGAGGATTTCTGATGTGCGCTTAGTTTGTCCACAACGCCTCTTTCGACCTTACTGTTCTATCAAATCTAAGACGCTTATTAGCAACGTTTATAACTCGCATTTGAACTTTTTATTCGTGCCATTCAGGCTTTCTAGTGTTGCATCAACTAATTTACCCTTACTAAGCCATGAAATCACTCCATATCTTATAGTCACAGTGACTGTCTATCTAAGATATTAGCTGTTCATTTGCAATCATTTTATTTTTACATGGCAGAGTATTTATACCGCATTTTTAGTAATACTTGTCGGAAAAAGTGTTCAATGTATACGCAACATATTAGTATACTGGAAGGGACAGGCCCCGTAGCTACAAGGGCCTATTACATTGACAGAAGAGACTGGAAACCATGACAAAGAAACTTGGATTGGAAGGGACCTCATAAAGTTCCAAAAGGTTCTTTGGTCCAATGAACTTTAGCAAGCACAGATTTTGCCACTAATGTGATAGCCAAATAGATTTCATGCAGAACTTATTAAAATGCATGCATGCATGTTGTGATTTTCAGAGATTGAATGATGCGGTCTTCTTGAGTTTTTGGACATTGGTCCTTAGACCTTTATGAGACACTCTCCGGTAATTAAAAACATGGTAGTCTTGTACTTTCTGCTATTTTAGCTAAATTAATTTTGATTCCAGCTTTTGGATAAGATTCTTGCCAAAACGAACAAGGCCACATTTAAGCCGTGTGTGAGTTTCAACCACAAAATTACCTTCATCCGTAAAACTTTACGAAGCATTTTGTCGAGTGGTATTAAAGTCCGACCCATTAGACCAGTGCTACAATATGAGCACCGTATAGCCACATTAAGCAAAGGATCTTAGTTCTAAATTTAGTCTGTGAGATGAAACCTAGTAATATTTATTATGTGCCTATGCACCGGGCTTTTGGTTCTGATCACTTTTTTAAAGAATTGATATTAACCTAACCAAGCCATGGTGTGCCCAGCAGCTCAGGTAGTGTCAGGTACAAAAGATCAATAATTGCGTAGCCTGAGGACAGTTTATTACGTCGTATACTTTGCGGCTATTGGCGATAATCCAAATTTACTTCCCTTACACGGTGATCAATACCACTGAGAAGAAGTGGTTATGCTTCCAATTTCCATTTATCTTTGTGGTCACAATGCGGTACGTGGATACTTTTACCCGTCTCACCAAAACTGCCACAGATTTTATTTGGATGAGATTTATGTCTCCCACACACAAAAAGTACCCAGATTATAACATCACTGCGAGGCTGCCCGAACGCTTGTCATATAAACGTGTATCGATGAATAAAATCCAAACGGTGGAACATAGAGTGATAAACGTTTTGTCGGGCTTCTGGATAATCCCCAGTTAATGTCTCAAATCATCATCATGATAATTGACGTTTTCACCGTCTACTCAGGCAATTGAAGATATCTGTTTCTGTGACAATAGGTGGAGTGGACTAGTCAGCAGTAGTTCCCAAATGTGAGCAAATTAATATCAAAAGTGACTATTTATGGTAATATCATTGCCGTATTATCTTGACTAGAGATTGAAATATATTTCGATTTATTTGCTATCCTGACCCAGAATGCAGCTAATTCAATGGATAGCACCGATCTTTTTCTCAAAACTTCTATTTTGCCAGAAGAAATGTGACGAATAACTAATCAGGATCCATTTTAAGATCCTTATGGTTTGCCGTCGAAAGTGACAAGCAGAAAAACAGTTAAATAGGTTTTTCGCATACTTTCTATTTGATTGTGATCAAAACATGTTACTGGTAACTCTGGTTTAAAAATTTTTAGACACTAGCATTTGATTTTGTGCAATCCTGCTTTTTCAAACTACACCTGCATGGCTGACTTTGTCCCTTTCTTCTGTTCACAGTGCTACTACTTACAAACGGATGCTTCCAGTTGCTTCCAGTAAACTTTTTAACTCTGGACCACAGCACTTGGCTATCTCACCTTAATATTCGACGTCATATCAAAAACAAGCAATTACACGAATACGAAGCAAAACAATCCTCGGTAGATTGGTTTTTCAGCTTAGAATTTTCAGCGTGTTTTCAGCCACTTACTAATTTCTTTGTGACAGCCATATGTTGAGCATTTCAGTAAATTCTTTATCTCAGAATTTTGAATTTAGTCATTAGCGAAGCAAGTTGCCTGAATAATTGCGGCATACCAATGCGACACAGCTGATACTATCTTGAGTTTGACTTTCTCGATCTCCTGGAAAGCTACTAAGGGAGAATTTTATTGCTCGATACGCGCCGAATCACGAGGACATAAAAATAGCTCATGCATAGATTTCAAAAGGTCTATCCTACCTGCGCCAACCGTATACGGGTGCCACGACAAAAACTTCACAAATCTAGGTTACAAATGCGCTTATTGAAACAATACATTTTTGGAAATAGACGTTGTGTGGAAGACAGGATACCCAAATCTAGAATGAATTCTCGATGTCGTTTAATATCAATACAGAACAACCATTTGGAAATAGTGCACTGTACGATGAAACTGTTTTACATTAAACTCCCGCCCACTTTGAAGACTTTCGATTTTTCCTCTTCGATGAAACTACTTGTTTAACAATGTAGAACGCAAGCAAATTGCTTTCTAGTGAACTTAACACATGACTTTCAAGCAGTGCAGATTAATGTAGGTTGGACGAATAGTCAAGAGAATTGGCTATGAAGATTTATTAATCTCCAAGTAAGGACGGAGATTCGCCAATCAGGAAATTAGCTTGAAGTGCAGAAAAGTGATTTTGTGCACTTGACGGTTTTCTTTGTAGCCCCAGAGTTATTGTAGGTCTTGACATCAGGATTATCATCCGCTAAGCAAAACGTATTTTTGCCTTTTGCTTTTCAATTTTCTTACGGTTAAATGTTGCTCACGCTTTACAGTGCAATCAGTTGATGGTTTTCAGCACCTACAGTAGTCCCAGAAACGCATCATATGAACCACTTGAAAGCTTTTCTTTTTCTAGCGTCTTTTTCCATTGGGACACGGTCAACCGTTGTGAAATGGAAAACGATATCTTTCCTGCTAGAGGTCAGGTCGTAAACAATACAAACAATTCTAACCACATTTGACATTTTTTGCCCATCCCGCAGCAGTTGCGTCACAAATACTGAAGTACACGTGAGCTAGCAACGGGCACTTGTCATTTTCCATTAGAACCAATGTTAACGTTTTCACCGAAACATCGTTGATAAGATGTGACACCGGACGTTCTGTGACCTACCGCTTATCGTACGAGCTCGTACCATAGTGCATAAGTCGACATAGATTACCTCCGTCAAGGGTCAGAGTCGCGTGTTGAGTAATGACAATTTTTTTCCAATGAATATTATTCGTCCACATTGAAGCGCTCTTGTATCTAGCTTAAGAAAGCCGGGTTTATTTCATGTGTTGACGAAAACCTTTCAAATTTCAGCTTACTTCGTCAATACAAACAACCTTACCTGATGTAGATTTGCTGTGATTGAGTGTCAGTCCAAACACACCCTCAAAAAAACGATTGCCAATTAGGGGATCAAAACTGAATGTTTACAATGACACTGCGCTAGGTAGGCCGTACAGTAAACAGTATATTAAAGCTTAGGACAACAAAAATTTAATTTTAGAAAAAATAATTATGAGAGGTGAAATAGCAAATAAAAAGAAATACATCACCGTGTGTATCACTTTTGAAGGCCATTTTTATTTAAAATCACTTTTTAATTACACCAAAGCGGAATAGTTGAATCCTTGTTCGAATGTTCTGTTATTTTCATGGGTTCTGGTCATTGAGTTTGACGTTTGGGTCGTCAGTGCGTATCACCTCGAATTGGGATGAAACGTTTGTGATTTTAACTCCAAGTTCAGTTATCAGAACCCTTATGTAAAAACCAACAATCTGAGACACGACCAATAAACTTTAAAATCCATTAATTTTACTTTATCATGCAGCGAAATGCGTGTTAGTAAAACGAGTTATCAACGACTAACAATTAATTATTTTAAAAAATTTACCTAATTACTTCATCCCGCTGCTTGTTTGGGGTTTCTACGAAAATTCAGACTGAAGCCCATTCTACATCCCGTTAATTTAGGGGTTACACAATCATTTGGCTCTTGACTTGTTTCGTCGTGCTTCCTAAGCGAATCATCAGAAATGCTAACTCATGTGGCAATAAGCCCCTTTCATACCTGACAGCCATTCAGCGTTATTCTTCGTTTTATTTCAAAGTTAATTTACAGTATTCAATTCAAGCTGGAATAATACCAATTCATTCTAGAGAAAATCGCATATTGTTTTGATTTGCATGTACCACTCATTACACAGCAGCTGATTTCAATGAGAACTGATTGCCACTTCGTATTTCTTAGTTCGCTTGATGCAAAACTGCAGTGTGTAAGTAGAGTGGATCAGTCACATAAGGGAGGAATCATTGGTCAGGCGTCGTCAATCTTAACTGCTGGGTGAAATCTGCTATTTTCAAGTTAGTGTTTTGTATTCAAATCTGAGTGACAGTTGTCCGACTTTATTCAGTCTTTTTCGATTACGTCGTCATAGTTCCTGAATTTTATCTCGAAATTGGAGGGCTATTCTATTCTATTCTATTCTAATTTCTTTTGTTGGTCTTCTTTGCTAAAATAGGAACCTGTAATAGTGGACCTGTTAGTCAAATTATCAGGGAGATGTGAAACAAACGTGGTATCATGCAAGTCCACGGGCTGAAATCATTACTAACTTTTAGGACTTCTCACAAACTTACCTCTGCCTAAGAACGTCAGTTGTCTCAATATCTTATGCCACACTCCAAAGTGTCGGATAGAAGCATCACGCAAGCATTTCATCATGTGTTCACTATAAGCCAATAAAGGTATTTCAACTTTCTCAATTTAATAGCTATGCTTAAGTGGGGAAGAGGTAAATATGGACTGTTTTGCATTTGAACAACTAATTTCACATGTCTAGACTGGATTTTGTCTTGTTTTATCCATCGGTTTCGTATCCATGCTGATCTGTTCCATTATGTCGCCAGTATGGGGGCCGTAAATCCTCATTCTGGTTGTAGATAGGCTTGCCAATTCATGATAGCAGTAGACGAGCTTAACGAAATAAACTCATAGGCAACCATGAGCCAGCTTTCCATAAAAGCAAATAAGGACACTACTGCAGTTTCTCTCTCTATGCGGTCCTAATCGCATGAAGATAACAACTTGATTACTGGTCACCAGGTAAAAATATATTTTCATTTGCCCAGTGTGCGAATCAATATAGTCGGTGTTGGGGCTTATTGTCAGGTGTTGCACGAAATGGTTCTGTGCAGAACCAGACGCCAGTGAGGACAGTAGTTACAACATTATGAATATCACAAACTCTACTGATAGCCCAGTTGACACTCACTTAAGATACCCATGGATTTTATGGTCTCCTAACGAACTACCAGATCTTCGTCCAGATTGGTGTTTCGAAAATCCGAAAAGGTAGAACCACCTCTGGTTTCCTCACGAAAATCGGCATTCGATCTTGGTTTTCGTTTTCACTAATTATGATAAGTAAAACCTAGTTAATTTTGTTTATTGTTCAAAATCAAATGGCTTTCTATGGTTTTTCCTGACCAGCACACACTCGTCGATTCTTCTACCAGGTACTTTGCCCCAGTGACATAAATCGACATTCCCGTCGGGCAGTTTTGTTCAGATTATCGAATGGTGTAATCAAGGCGAATTTACTGCGGCTCCGTTGATCTCTTGCCGGGGTAGTGGTTATGTCGAGGCAGTACTAGCTAACCTTAACTTTGGAACAACAGAAAAGTTAAAAACTATTGCACATGCAAGGCCCATCCACATTCTGCATCAGTAACCCTTCCCAGACTGACGGGACTTAGGCTGCGAAACTCAACCGGAATCATTTTGGGTGGCTACTAAGTGATATTTTCCTGCATAAATAAGACCGCAACCTTCTAATGGATGAGCTCATTATTCCCAAAATTTTCAGGCTTATGCTAACAGCGGTAACAAGCTACTGATTCGTTGATATTAGTGCAATGTTACATGTGATTATGCATTTAAATGCCAAATCCTACGACAACCAGAACCAATTTCATTTCCAATTCTTTAACCTGAACAAGTACAATTTGTTTCCAAACAACTAGCTAATTTAGCGCCATTTTCCAAGCGTCTCATTCGTCGAGCTTGACATCCCGATGGCGAAAACTAATTATCAGACAAAACCACATAAGTGCGGTGTCGTAAGCCGAAAAACGGATGACCAACAAAAACTTTAAAACTCTGGTCTCCTGAGGATAAAATACCCGCTGGTCGGCGATTTGTGGAGTAAAACCGTTACCAAACTTTTTGCTTCCTAAATCGCCGGCATTGAAATTCTTTTTAGTTATGGCCTGCATTCACTGCGGTAATCCGTTCTTGTGTCGGTGTGACACGATCAGAACAATGGCATTCCAACTATTATCAAAATTATTTAGATGTAGACCGACTTAAAAGGATGGAGAAATAATTGTATAAGGCCAGGTTGACTTATTACATCAGTCACATTTCATCCTTCAGTTGAAGCGTACAATCTGTGTTGTATCAGACTCGTTTTCTTCAAAATATAGCCACATCGAATAATCAACAATTTGGAAACGAGGTTTTGGTCTAACATGGAAACCTGTCACTGAGGTACCGTTCTAATAAGTTTGGGGTAGCAATTGCTCTGATGACCAGAAGCGCCACTTTCAAAATCCTAAAATATCTTTGTTTCGTGAGTAGTAATACTACGTTGTCATAGGAACAAATTATTGTCGACTGAAGAAAACTTTCCCCATTCATCTGGTTTAATGAACGAATTCTTCCTATGATTTATTAGAAAGAAAAACCACTGGTGGATTCTACTGCATAAAATATAATCGATCGTTTACAGAATAAATAAAAATAACGATTTAACCAGTATTTCTCTAATAGACTTATTTGTCTGTTAGATTCCCTGTGAAGTTTATAATTAAGACCTACACGAAGGGGACAGTCGTACAAATGACTTGAAAAAATTTTATTACCTGTGGTCCCTACATTTTTGGGACTGTATTTCTACCAATCTGTGCCGCTTGTAACCAGTAGTATTTTTATGCAAATCGTAAGTATGCTGTAGTGTGCGCGCATTCTCAAACCGCTCTGTTTTGTTTTGTCATTGATCGTTGTCTCATGTATATTTGCGAAAATAACGAGAGATTCTGACAGTTTGTAGATCTTTATCGAACCATCTCCCTCTCTTATCGACCCAAAAAACAAACATAACACTTGGCAATTTTGGTTTTTGGAAAACTACAATACTTGGCTCACCTTAATATTCTTTCTAGACGAACAAGTGAACAGATGCCTCAGTTTGTTCAAGGCATCCTTCTGTCCTATCAGTCAACACTTCAATATGCTTGCAAAACGGCATTCTTCATCGAAAGATTTGTTTGCATTAGGCCACAACGACAGAGTAAAACTCGAAATTGTTTTGTTTTATTGGTCACAAAATAAGCTCTGCAACAATCGGTGTTCGGCAAAATGTAAGCATTGTTGCCGTCTGGAACAAAAAAGGTTCCAACATATGCATAGTGTACGTGATGACTAGAATGGCTGTGAAACACCATTGTTAAAAACAGTATAAAAACAGATAACCTTGATTTGCACTGGCTTATTGCCAGTGTTCGTATTAGAAGTTCCTTAGTTTGCAATTAATAAAATCCTTAGAAATCTAATGAGGGGCAGTAAAAACATTGCAAACATGTGCAGAATGCTCTATTTACACGACTCCGAACAGGGATTTCACCTCAAATGAAAGGAATATGCCAAAAAGAAAAGACCACTTTATATATATATATATATATATATATATATATATATATGGACTGCTTGGTAATAGCTGTTTTTACGTGACACGGGCTTGTGGCTAAACGTGACTCTGATAACGAACCGACTTATTGGGTTATCTTTTTCAGTCGAAACGTTTAGAAATTGGTGACAAAACTTGACAAAATATTATTGTCTGCTAGTTGGGTTTTTATTTGTCTGTCCCTTTCTCTCTCTCTCTATCTCTCTAAGACTCTGTCTGCGACACTTGATGTGTTGTCAATCCACGGTGGACTTGGCACAAGCATGACCTGCTTTCGTTTTCACTTGGCGAAAAAGAGACTTAAGATTTCAAAGAAGCCTTCCTACACCAAGAATCAAACAAAGGATGACACTCGCTCATCACAACTGGATCAATGCTTTTGAGTGAGCTAATAATCAAAGATTTCCCCTGTCGGGATGCGTAATTTGCTAAAGCCGTGGTATGGGTGCAGAAATGAAAATGGAAAAATTAGGCGTTCCACTTGAACGCAGAAAGTTTATTTAATCAACTCTGTGCGTCGTGAATTGTAAATTATATAGCAAAATGTCAATTCTTATCGTTCCGGGCTTAAAATGTTTTGTCTTCTTTTAGCCATCATTTCAATATCCGTGGACTACAAAAGCCTTTTGAAAGATTGACACCTCCACTGTCATTCAGCAGAAGGTTAGCTGCTTCATCTCTATTCTCCCCTTTTATCCGAAACAATAGCACATCAGATTGCAGATAAGTTTCAAAAAAGGGTGGCTACGGTAATTCACTAGTAAGCTTCTCCAAAATATTCCCTAATGCACTGCTTTCATGCCTCAAACATTTTGATCTGTTTATTCCATCCTGTTTAATTGCATATAAGTGTGAGTTGCATATCGTTTCGCAGTTTGAAAGTCCTGGACTGGAGGTTGGGTTAATAAATCAAGGCGGAATTAGACTAAATTGGATAATTTTATCCATCCAGTTTCCTGAGTGATAAGGCATCCAAATCTTGCGGTGTACTGCATTCGCAGTTATCAAAAACTCCCTCGCACTTCTGTGAAGGATGAATATGCCGCCTCATCGTCAGTTGTCGAATACTTTAGAATTTTATTTTTCCAAAGGCTTTTCCAGTGTATGCATGCCTATAAATCAGTCCGTAGTTAGAAAACTGTCGTTTTTCTCCTTTGCATTACGTGCTTTTTCCGTTCCCCATAAATATATATTGAAAGTTGTGAATTCTTGTGTTGTTTCCATCTGACTTCAATGGTTACCAGTAGATTTTTCTTGGAATTTAGTAGCAGCGTGCCTCGATTCCACAGGATCTAGCATCCGTACACCTGCTGACAGATCGTAGACCGATTCGGCCAAACAGCGGACCTTAAGACGCTAGTGCAAAAAGTTGCATTTAGCCAGTTGGATGACTTCTGGATAATCTTGGGGCGATTCCGAATGGTTCTGACCCGCTACCAATATAATGTGGGAAGTGCTACTGTTTGACTTTTTGAATTCTTTAAGGTTTCCAATGTAGAAAACCGTTTACAATTAGTTATCCACGTATCGAAGTATTGCCCCATTTTAAACTGGTGAGATGTCCATAAACTGCCCGAAAGAATTTGAGAACGGTTTCCAGGATTAACCGTAATTCGGTACAGCTGCACTCTTTTAAATCATGCTCAACACAGCCACACTGGAACGGAAAGACAGAATTGGTGAAGGCCTTGGGGAATGTGACATGTTCCAGCATGACCAGGTTGAAAGACAGTGCATGGAAGGTCCTAAATTACTATGATTAGTTAGTGTGTGATGCCGGTATGAGTTCCATTCGAGATTAGCGGTTTTGTGCATGCAGCCACACCGTTGAGAGTATGAGGGTTTTTACCTGGTAAGCTTTCTCCCCCCATAAAATACCATTACAGTCCGCTGGTGCCACTGTAACTTAACGAGCGCTTTCTGTCAAAAGAATTTGGATGTAACCTCAGATCATGTTCCATTGACCCCGCAGTTTTCTAGATAAAGGGCAAGCATCGCTCAATCTCTTATTGGCTCCCTGAAACAGGATTGCTGTCTTGCACATCGCAGATGATTTAGTCTACAGAATAGGTGTACGAGAATAATCCGGGCCATCTCTGGACTAGGGAATCTGGCAAAACATCCCATAGAGCCACCATATGCGAAGAAGGACAATCAATGATTTGAGGGTGCAGTCTGAAGAGGCTGCCTTATGGTGAATTATACACAGACGTTTCTTTTCTCTTTCGGCTTTTGCCGTTGTTTTGATGGCTTAAAATCTGCACACAGGTTAATGTATATTTTTTATTGTTAGTTAACTGTGACTGATAAGCAAGTGACAGCAAACAAACCATTCCTCGTCATATATTTGGGAAATGATACACACTTCACATAACAACAACCAATCTGTGTTTAATTTTGCACTAAAGATATAGCGCAATACAAATCACGGACAAAGAGTAAGATCTCGAGTTTTTGGTAAATTTTCCCCGTTAGAAACTAATTCCGTATTTCAAAAGTCAACACAATTTTTTCGGTAAAATTATGACTTTTGTTAGTTGTCATTAGCGTTTTTAAGACCTCCCTAATAATAGGGGAATGAGAACTATTAACATTTGAATACTGGTCATTACTGAGAAAGACGTCAACTAATGACACTTGATTTTTCCACAGCAACTGAATGGTGCTCACAGTTGCTGTGCATTGTTTGCTTTTTGGGACAACTTGTTGTGCACTGAGAAGGTAACACGGCAGATTCTTATTATTATCATTGAAAATATAGTGTACCATCCTTTGCTACATTTCGAGGCGTGATGGTGTGATATGCACCTCGTGATAGGCCCTAGTGAAAGTGGAATTCAATCATAGTGCTTTCTGAATATTAGGACTATCGGATGACATGAGTTCCTTGTGCAGAAAATGTTGTCAGGCGGAAATCCAGTCAAACATGGTGATTTTAATCTCACACGCTGCTCGCAAGTAATTGTGAGATCTATGACTATCGGAAAACCTGGTATCATTGCTAATGATTTGTGCTCAGTCGAAAAAGGGGATAATCCCATCAATGTCCTCCCCGCACAAGTGGACTTTGCTGTAATTGCGTTTAAAATGTCTAGGCAGTCTGTGTCACAATAGGCTAAGTATAATCTTGGTACAAAAACAAACCATCTAACGGCCACCTTTGCTGGAGAGCGCGGCCGCAATTTTCTCTTCTGTGCGATTGGCTTCCTTCTTCGATTTGTGAATTCAATTTGATTTGAAAACAGTGCCACTGGTTTTCCAGTTAATGTGCAAGTTGCCAGTACAGTATGGCTTGGTGATGCAGTACTTTAAAGACAACAGGCGACTATATTTCATTAATATCTCATTAATTTAGGTATAATCAGTTTCTCGCTGACTGAATCCTTGTCATTTTAAGCAGTGTTACCCGGGGTTCGCTTCCAGTTAACCTCAGATCTGCCAGCCCGGAAACGGTACGAAAAATGAACAGTAAGATTAAGGTTACGCAAATCTGTGGAAAGCATTCCACTGTGACTTATACTTCAGTTAGCCACACATCGTGGTGAACCCTAGGGATTTCATCTATAAGTATGAACAAACACACACGAACGAGGATCATACATTGTAAACAAGGCGTTAGTTTATAAGAAACATTTTCCACTAGGCTGTTCTGATGTCTCAAACTTATACGTGACAAATGGTCAGATAAATCAAGTAGTGCATTTCACGTGAAGTTGATTTGCCAGTCTGATTTTCCACTAGTGATAGAGCTTACGTTCTTCGAGGTACGTGACATACAAGAACAACTTCGACGGACTAGATTGTGACTACACTTCTTCAGGTAGTTCTTTGTCAAATGCAAAAAGAAATGTATCACGCGCAATCAAATATGTCGCTGCTGACCCTTTAGTCGAACAATATTGCCTCAAATCTTTTTTTCGTGGGATTAGCTGTAACCAAAACTGGAAATGTTCAGTTCACATATATCTCTAGGGATTAATTCCGCCCGGTTTGCTCTGCTCGTTAGCCGATCACACCTTTGTTCTCCAGTACATCTGGGCCAACTATTGGAATTTTTTAACACGTGAATTCTACTGTTGCTACTGATTTACTTATTGGAAGCAGTCGGAGTTCTTCGTGGTAAGCGCTAACTGTGCCACTGAGACGGACGCAAATGACTCAGCAACCAAAAGCCAAACCAGGGCTTCTAATAGGCCCGAACGATACGGTTATCGCCCATGATAATGCAACCTGGTGAAAGAAAAAATTGGGGTCCTGAATTCTTTTGAATGACTGAATGTAAAATGTCCGGGGAAAATATTAGACGCTTCCTGGGTGGCCTTCGCACACGGACAGTAGAAATTACTAAACATCCGCAAAATCGGTAACTTATACGCCTAAAAAATCGAGTAATAGATCACACGCAAACATGCATACAAGAACAATTTTTACCCGATGATCCACGATAAGCTTGTATCAACATGAGTTCGCCTCAGTGCAGAGACCACATAGTTCGAGATGGCCGTAAGGTAGCACAATATGACACTTTTGTTGGCATATGGACAGCTCTTTTAGCAGATTGTCTTCTGTCTGAACCTGAGACCAGTTTATTGGAGTCCTCGATGTTTATTGCTTCAAGCGCTTTGTTCCTCTGCCTTTGTTTCGATCAATTAGCATACAAAGAGCATTTAACTTAAATCATACTGCAAGCTACTGTAGCCCTACGCTTGCAGTACGTCTTAATCAGCCTTTTTGCTACCCGGCATAAAGTATTTATTGCTAAACTGTATCATAACCGTTAATTTCATTCTAACTACGGGGTTTTTCATATGGCATTGTCCATATGTCCATATGTTTAAGATTGCAAAATTCTAAGATAATTTTACATATTACTTCATATTTCTATGATATTCGTGCCATTTTGCATCTGTCGGAGGTCATCATCATCATCATCATCATCATCATCATCATCTCTCTGAGAAGCCATTTTCGTTTTGGAGGCTATTTTCCAAGTATAATTTCTTTTCTCATCCTTGAAAACTGGCGGTTAACGGTTTGCTATATATTAACTAAATATCAGTTGAACCACTGATAGTCATCTCATTTAGTTTGGTCATAAACAGCATGATCACTCGCATAGAAGTTCTCTTAGTCAGATAGCGTGTTTATTATTTTACACCTGGAGAGACCGGAGTGCCTCAATAGAGGTTCTCATAGGTGACCTAGATGAGCTTGTAAGTGTGTTACTCCTGTTAATGCTATTACTGCTAAGACTAATATTATTACCAGTGCTGCTACTTGCGCTGGTCAAACTGCCCTGCACCTTCTGAGTGTTCCATAAACAAAAGCAACAGCAGAGGACGAAAAGCGTTCTTCAAAGGTGAAGCTGAATACTGTTCGCGGTTAGTTGGCTTAAGATTGACTCGTATAATATTTTGAAAAGATGTGCCGTACTGGAGATCCAAACTGGTGATTAGGATTTAGTTACAGTTAATGACGCCTTGATTCACAAACCTGTTTAAGCTGGCCTAAACAAGCTATCTATAAACTTTATTTTCCAGCCTCTACTCTGTTTTTAGTGGGTGGTCAAATAAAATCGGGTCAAACACGATCGTAAAGCTTACTACTGGGAAATATGTCAGAATATATGAAAATAACATTCTTGATTTGTAATATCTAATAAACCAGACCTGGTAGTTGGACATAAGCGACAAAACAAAGTTCCGGGATTGCTTTCCTCGTATGATAATTTGCAAAAAATACCACCCATCCGTATACTGTTTCGACACACCCACGTTGCTTTGTGAGCAAAGAAATAATGCAGCTAATTGTCATTTATTTGTCCCTTTTTACCTCATCCTTTGTCTGCCTATTGTCATTTACTTAATTGCCTTTCTGTTTGCATAAGGGAATAATCGACTTTTTTCGTTGTTACGGAAACCATGAAAAATTGTTAAGGAGTCCATATTATTTCTCCTTAACGTACACAAAAAGAATAAAGCCATAGTTTATCGGTGCATGACAAAACAAATTCATGAATAAGGCGGGTTAGTAAAGTTGCTCCAGTTTGTTGTGCCATACCGATTCCCTTGTTTTCCAAAAACACTAGTTTCAGCGGATCGATAGTGATCCAGTTGAAAGGGAACTACGGCAGTGATTGGTTTCTATTTATCGGATCGATAACGGCGTAGATTATAATCTCTGTTTGTCGTTCAAAACCACGTCGTTTCGTTCCTTAAGACCTGAACAAACTATTCGCAGGAAGATTATCAAAAAAGAATTACGAAGACAATGAAGCACGACAATTACAGAGAACTCCTGTTAGACGTCTCACGTAAATCAGTTCCATAAGGTCCAGGAGAAACACAGATGCGCAAAATCAGCCCAGTAGTTTTAATTCACCTGAGAAAGTCTTTTGATGTAAATAAAAACTACCGGTGATACACCTAAACAAAGGATTGTTTTCCTCTTAATAGACTCGAATGATGAAGAAATAAGGACTATACAATGAGGTTTGCGATGACGCAAATTTTCTTAGAGCGGATATCGAGATGCAAACTTTAGCCAGTACGTTGCAGTATGATGCAGCATGTTGTATACCACATTCAGGATCTGTAATCTTGGCTGCTGTCTAGGTTACAATGGGGTATTGGTTTCTTTAACAAAACGTGATCATTCGCTAACCCTCATTTTAAGTGATTGTACTAAGTAGCTTTGCAATGCTAATTCAGGAAACGTGACTTGCCGATTCATTGTCGCTAGCCGCGCAATCTTGTTTCTGTTAAACTGATATTCAGGAAAGGATACAGTTAAAGGAAAAATGGAAAAGCTAATGGTGAATTCCAAGGCCATTAGTAGACTTTGTCCCTTACACTGATTATACATGCATTCGAGCTACACCCTGATAATCTTGATTTTATGGCTACAAATGTTACTTTTCTTCAGCCGAAGCTTAACATCAGCCGTTTTATAATTGTTCTATATATTCTTCATCTAACTGTTTCTCACGGTCACAAATCTGTAAATCTACCAAAGATTCAACGAACCCATATTGAATAATATCTTTATAAGTGCGATTGCGGTATCCGTTTCAAACACTGCCGATCAGACTGGCAGAAGTTGACTGATGGGTGTCAAGTACTTGCTGACTTTGAGCTGGTAACCAGTGATCCGTAGGTTAAATGTTCGAACGCCTTGCTATGGGGCTGTTACGGTACAGGCGTTACAAATTCGTGGATTGAGCCCATCTGCTGAGTCACAAAGTTTTTCACAGTAGGAGCAATTTTACGTTTGTCAAACTTTGCTAACCAAGCTTTCTAGTCACGGATTACTCATGTTATCCTACTGAGCCTGTTTGGTAGGTCGCATTAATTCAAAAACCACTCAGGCCTACTCCTGTGTGACTCAAACCAGTCACTGGATATTCTTCCTGTAAATAGAAATAATGAAGGGAGCAATTCAAAATCAAGCTCCTGTGCTTCTTAACGTTTCCAGGTCATAAAAACTCATGGAAACTATCATCGCAAATCTGAAAATACACAGAGTAGTTACCACAGACTATTTGAACAAAACTGCTAAAAAGTACTTCTTGGTTCCGGTTATGATCCGCGTCCTAATGATCCAACTCCCGTTGACTTACTGAGCTCTAATACTTTGGTTTCGACGACGCTTGGCACGCACTAGAAAGAATTAAAACTTTATTCTTACAAGCTGCTTTATTCGAATGAATAATTTCCCCTTTATGGTAAAAAGATTTTGGCGGTTTGTTGGCTGCATTTTCGTAAATGTGACGTACCGATTGCTCGACTTTCCAAATAAATCAGCCCCACTGGCCTGGAACGCAAAACCACGGAGTGCCATTTCTATATCAGTTTAGCTGAAAAGCATCGGCAGATTAGTAAAATCGAAGCTTCCAGTTTATCCAGTTTGACTTTTGTTCTATCCGGGCACGTAATCAAGCTGGCCAATAAAATTTATCCGGCTTCTGAACATGAGAATATTTCTACTCTTGTCTTGTTGCCTGCATTTGTTATACATGCAAACTCACTGATGCCTTCCGTGTTGTTCCTATTTTAACCAGCTGCAGCTTCAATGAGAATGAGAAGCCCGGATGCGACTAAAATTACTCTGCTTCCAATTGCGAAATTTAATAAGCTGTTTTCTGCATTACAACTGGCACATTAAGCCGAAATATCGATTGTTTGACCAAAGGTATTTACTAGGTCCACGTTGTGAAACTAAAAGAAACATTATTATAAAAGAAGAAAACCGTCCTGTGAGCATCGGTCTATGCGATCGGCACAAAGAACATACCTGTTCCAATTCTGTTTCTTTCTTAAGCAGATGCAGTAAATTCAAGTGCCATAAGTATAAACTGAATTAGAGATTGCGATGCATTCTCAGCAAAACAGTCCTAATCTTCGTTTTACTCCAACATTCTAACTATACCACCTGTCATCCTGAAAATTTATTAAACTTTTTGGCACGTACTCATAATCATCTCACAAAAAGTCCATATTGTAACATTTTAGTTCTCGAGGCCACCAAGATGGAAATTTGGTCCTGAAAGATGTCCGCATCAACAGTTTCACTGGTCGGCTTCCATCGAAGTTAGCAATTGCACAATAGCATGCTTTGCTGATATGGCGAAACTATGCACTTATTTAAAGCAGTTGATGTTTCCTTCAAACTTAGCCAGCATTTCCTCAGGATGAATCTAAGCGTGATTCTCCAGACAACACCGGTAACTATTTCATTGCAGGAGGGCTAAACACAGACGTTATGATGGTATTCTGTCGACCAATTTCTGCCAAAGAGCCCATAACCAAAGGTTATAAGAAGATTGTTTCTTCTCAGCGAGAAACCTACCGAAATTGCAGGTTTATCTTTTCCATGGAGACCAAAGCGGAACCCTTGATCGTGGAGAGGATACGGAATATTTTCATGGTGCACGAAGGTGGCTGTAAAATGGTGCGAAGTCAGTGAACTCAAGGATTTCGAGCATATGCGAACTTTGTACTCCTGTATTATATTAGTTTCTTTACAGTAAATATATTAAATTTGAATTTTTTTGAGATCACTTTACCTCAGTGTAATTTTATTAACGTTTACCAATCAGACGTTAACGTCACATAAAGAGAGTCTATCACTTGGATGAAAGCAAACCAAAGTTTATTGATTTCTATCCCGGCAATTTAGTGGTTGATATGCTCACTACACAAAAGCCTGAATAACACCGTTCACGACTTTAGGGACAGGATACCTGGCGTTTATATGATGCCTAATTTACTAACATATAACTGAGCTTTTAGGCTTCATTCCTGTTGTTATAATGGGATGTACATTGAACTAGCAATAATCACTTGATATGGTCAGCTTAGTCAACATTAAAAATCATCGCAAATAGGCTGAGTTCTAAAGCTGTGTGTTGACTAGGCTACTTCTGCAACCCAAAAAGCCATGCAAGAGGATTGTCTTGGGTCTGAAATGATAACACCCCCAGAAGAATAATGGGCGACAGCCAGACCAAGTTGGAATTCTCATAATCGGGCGATACACTATATCTGATTATTTAGAACTGCATAATTACCCCTGTGAAAGTTACTCAGACGCATAATGGTGGGATACAGTTTATCTAAAAACACGAGATTCCTAGACGGATGTAGGAGTGGCGTTAACACAGTTCTCGATGATGGAAAACGTCATGGCACTTCGTTATGAATCTACCCTACACGTGTGCTTGTCAACCACTGACAAAAATAAATCTTGCCTTCGTTACGTTTTGCACGTGGAGTAAAACACTTTAACTTGGGATGCAGAAGACAAAATAGAATGCGAACGGCAAGCTAGAAGAAGCGTTCTCATGAATCAAATTCCTGTTCCGGTCGAAAGTCCCACTGTAAGTTAAACAACTAAGTTCGACGGTTAAGGTGGATTTGCAGGAGGAACTTTCCTTATGCAAAGTGGGCACCAGAGAAGCGTTATTCATTGACGCGCTTTCGTGACCCCCGGATACAAGGATCACGCACGATGCCAAGATTAACCGCAGATGAGTAGAGTTATACGGCTATGGTTTAAGAAGAAAACAGAACACAGGCCAAGCGTGGCACTTGATCCTAAATGCCTGTTTCGTCTGAACGCCTTCAGGGTTGCTTATGCTTCTGAGAGCTCTTGCAAAACCTACTCAAATTAAAACCATGCGTAAGACGTGCTTTATGCCTTTAAACTGTAAAATTTTTCTGCAGGACTGAATTGACCAGAAATCGAACCTTCTTCTAACACTGAAAGAGTAGTGTGCAGCAGACAGGTTTTGTTGTTTGACCATTCGCCTCTGACCGGGTGGTCGTATATCTGACAAATCGAGGCTGGTACAATAGGCATGAAAGACTCTAGCCAGTCCGAGGCATCCGTATCACCGACGTGTTATCCGGTTGGCGATTAAAAATCCGTTTGGCATTCCAGAAGCAATATCAGCATTGAGATGCTGCTGAGAAACATGGTATGTACATGCTAGACACGCGAAAGCAATTGACATTCGGAACCAGTGTACAGAATGTGATGGGAAAATTGCGTTAGCAGCAATGAGACTAGACATGATGCAGGATTTTACTGTCCAGTCCTAAGAACAGGCACTTACTTTGATTATGTTAGTGATGTTGCCTTTCGAAAATAATACTTCGCATTTTTGGAACTAAGGAAATTCAATGGCTGAATTAATCTAAAAACCTCAATTTGAATCAACTGGCAATATGCCACTTGAATTATTAAACGGTTACTTTTTGTCACAAGTCGGAATATTAACAATTCATTTCGTGCATTTGTGTTTACGATTGGAGGAATGTTTGATGCATTAAAAACACCCTTCAGCTATTACTCAATACGATCCCTAATGGTATATATAGTAGCACTATGGGGCGGTGTGGATTTACTGTTTCCTCCCATCTAAACAGTTTTCCACTAATAATATATATGTTTCCGACAATGAAAAATGGTGTAATCCGAAATGTTTGTAATGAGGCGACTTTACCGTTACCCTGAGTAGCCTGTCCAAGAACAGGTTTTTCGATACACTCATGAATAAATTTGTGACTGCGGTCGCCAGATTCGTTATGAAAGACGTGGAATTTAAGCGGTATCTAAATAGGTAAGTGAGATATGCTAGATTAGTGAAACATCAGAAGCGTTCCTAAATTCCATACAGAAAAGCTAACTAAGCCGCTTACACCAAAACGAGGAAAGAGGAAAATCAGACAATTCTTACTTCTTTTAGTGCAGAAAAATTGGAAAAATTCACCCAATACAAAACTCATTTGATATGGATTCGTCATTGAATGCATTATTAAATCACGTTAAATTTTGTATCGTCAAGGGGTCACAAAGCTGAGAAACGTTTTTTAACGATCGACTTGAACACCCGTGATGAGTCTTGAAAGAAGCAATTTAGTGTCTTTTATTCAGGCAAAGACGTTGATAAATAACTTTCCCCACTTTACGTCAGTGCAAGCAAAAATTTAACCTGACAGTCCTTCTTGGTAGACGGAAACCGGAAGCACTTCGAGCAGCGGGGAATTAAGCATCATTTTCCATATTTTATCTTCTGCTTTTCATAATAATACAACAATGAATTAAATCATTTTTCAGAAGTAGATTCTTGGCCAGTTCAGGACTTTCATGCTGGGAAAACGATAAGCCTTAGGGGAACTCAAATCAGCCACCGTCAGGTTGAAATCCCGCCACGTGAATCCCTTGACTACCGTCGGTCACTATGCCAACAGAAAAGCTCGGTAACTAGAACAGTAGGTCAATCATTATATCCTAAATTAGACGACTTTCTCACCGTCTGCTTTTACGCTTGTGAAGTCCAGTGTTCGAATGATTCAATTACCACATAATTAACTAAAGATTTAAGCCAAGAAAATATACATTATTTACCGGACACAAATCAGCCCTATGTGCACCGAACACTGCCCGGTTAAGCAGGCGACACAAGGCAAGTTCATGAGTGCATAGGGACTTATATGCCGAAAATAATCAAGACAGACCTGTTCTATACTTATGCGCAAATACTTCGCTTTTAGGGTTATCGTTATTAATTTGCCTTAAATAAAACTTTATTCTTTCGCGTAGACGTTTAGTCTGTCATGGATGTGAAAATTTGTGTTGGTCGTAGCTCAGGTTACTGTTTTTCTTGGGGTTCTGGTCGCTGAGCCCGGCGTTTAGGTCAAAAACGTTCCACCACCATTCGAAGTGTCATCGTCACTGCAAGTGCTGATGCAGGTATCAGCTGTGGCAACTCGACGGATTTTAGGGTGTGCCCAGTGGTTCCTTACGGTTCTCAAATTTCAGGCATTACTTTCTGCTCTAGGAAAGCTGGATATCCTCGCTTCAAGAACCGAAATTTTTACACTATATATTTTGTTGCATCAGTTACTGAATAACATCTTCGATGGTATTGATTTGGGGTATCAACATTTCCTGGTTCACAAGGGACACCTAATCGATGCTGTCACAGTCTTCATCCCTTTGTAACGAACGGTTAGGTTTCGTACCACAGGATTTCCTAAGTTAATTCCTACGGCACTCTAAATCACAGGAAACTTAAAACGGTACCCGGACTTGTGAAAAAATGCAACTTGGTGCAATAATTATTTTCGCCTTGGATATGACACCCAGCTAAGTAACAATCCCTTGTACCGATCACCTTTCCGAAGCTCTAGTTCAACTCTGTTTTGCTGCTATCACTTCCCTACTTTTGCCTACGATCTTTCATATACATCCTATGAAACATTAAACATGTGCGTAATAGCATCGCATTAATGCATCACACACAACAGCACCAAACTTTAATCCTCTTCACCGTATGATAGGAAAGTAAATGGCAAGATAAATCATTTGGAGTGAGGTGTGCAAAGTTTCCTAATAGGTTGAATGTTTTGCTTAGTAAAACACTGAGGTGTGCATAAACTGCTCTATCACTACGAGGAGATAAAAATTGTTATGGACTAGCAAACATATGATGGAGTCTGACATTTCGTAACACAGTAAAGGAAAAACGGTGAATTTATGTGGCTCACCTGGAAATGTGATTGCTTCCATTGGTTGAGCCGGAGCTGGAGGAGGGGGCTGTTGATATGTGTGACCTAGCAATGCCTCTAAACTCTGATAGTTCGCATAGTCTTCCGTAGAGACGCTCAAAGACTGTAGTTTGGCTAGCTGGTTCATCAGTTGTTGACTCATGCCTGCCGAACTGGGCTCTCGCAAATGCTTCTGTGGTGGCTGTCCGACAACTGAATGTATGGGACGACCAGCGACCCCTACTGCCGGGTTTAGACCACCTGTTCGGAACTGAGTTGGACCAGTCTGTATACTGGGCTGGACACTGTTCGACGCAGGTTCTTCGTCACCGGATGAATAACAAGTTCTAGAGGGGGGAAGTCTCACTCCAGAGTTTTCAGGGACGGTATTTATCGGGGTTTGACCAACTGAGGTAGAAGCATTACAACTGGGTGTTACTTTGCTTGATGATCCTTGCATAGCGGCAATCGCCACAGCGGCCACCGCAGCAGCTGCAGCCGCAGCTGCTTGCTGCTGCTGTTGCTGTCTTTGCTGTTGCTGCTGTAGCTGTTGTTGCTGCTGCTGTTGTTGACGCAGTCTGAGTTGTTGCTGTTTTTGTTGAAGTTGCTGTTGGTAACGCGAAGTTTCATACACAGTCATGTCTGAATCGGACCAACGCCCGCTAAGAGCATCTCGCCTAGCTGACGTACTGGGTTGTGTGGTGGCTCTTTGGGTTAAAGTTTGAAGCAAACTGTTCTGTGCATTACGTGCCTCCTCTGAACTTGGTTGGGATTTGGCTGAAGCTGCTGCTGCTGCCGCCGAGAGTAGTGCGGACAGTATCTGACGTTGCTGAGCCAAACCCTCAGATCCGGCTTGCAACGGTTCAGTAGGAGTACATGTAGTCCCAGCAGCAGTTATACCACAACCAACTTGGCTGGGAAATTGGGTGGAGCTAAGCGAACGAGGAATTGACATGTTTGATTTCAGCTGGTGGGAACCTAAATTTTGCTGCTCTAAGAGAGCCGCAGCTGCAGCGGCTGCTGCAGCAGCTGCGGCGGCGGTAGTGGAGTCACTGGGTCGACTAGGTCCTCTTTGTGGAAGGATATTCCTGATGAGCGCTCCACTATATAAAGGTTGTTGCTGCCATGGTGTTTGCTGTTGTTGCTGCTGTGAGACTGGTGATTGGATCTGGGAGGTGGCAGCTGTAGGGAGGCTTTGAATTGGCGGTCCTAGGTAGGAATAATCACGAGTAGAATAATTTCTTAATAAAGGAGGTCTGTAACTGTCATAATCTAGTCGCCTGGAAGCCTCGTGAGATGGTGCTGTGGTCACGGTCGCTTCTAATCTATCAGATCGACCGGATCCACTACTGTACTCAGCTGATGCATGCTCATGTGCAAAATGCACATACCTGGGATTACTACTGCCTCTTGGTCCGGATGAACCTGACAAGGGAGTTTGTTCCTGCTGCACGGAATGATTTGATTTATGGCCCAACGGATTCGAGGCCATTGTGACTGAAGAACAACTAACCAAGAACAACGATTGACTTTGTGTCGTCGGTGGACCACTGGGCGTATTCCAACACAATCGATATTGTTCGTCACAGTCTTGAAAAGCAAGACAATCAGCTGTGTAGTCGAGTGATTTCGATTGGTTTCTAACCGGTGGCCAAAGTGAATTAGGATATTCCCACGGCGTTTGCGCCTGTTGTTGCGGTTGCTGCCGCAGTTCGTAGAGATCCGACGATGAGTTATTATCAAAGATGCGATGTGGTGCAACGTGTGAAGTACAATGGGATGATCTATGCCCATAATAGACCTTCGTGACCGGGATTTGGGATGCACAGGTTGTAATGGTGGTGCATGTCACGTCGAAAGTATCGGAATCACTAGTGGACTGACGCTCCAGTGCGTATTGAGAGTGCTCGCTTGATACGCCACTGTCGGTCGATTCCTCGGCCATCTGTTGCTCCAAATGGAGCGTAATCCTCAAAAGCACCACAAGGTGAACGAAAATAATCCTAACAACAATCTTGAAATGCGGGCAAAACTCGGTACAGGAGCAAGCCTGAGACGAAAATGCAATGCAGAATGAAAGGAGCAGTGGTGAAGGTGACAAAGAATAACACCAATTCAAAGGTGGTTTATCACGAGATGACACAAAAACCCAAGCTGGCGTGTTGCCAAACAGCAAGTCCGACTGTAACAATAATAAAGGAACGTGCTTATCCAAATTAAGCTGATTAACGGATATCACAGTATGGGACTGATGCCAACGATGTCTGCGAGGCCAATCACTCGGCACTTGGGGTCGCACACAAAACGGTTCCATATAATTGTAGAGCCGGAGCATTGTTTGAAAGAGGTAATCTGGTCATCTAGTTTTTTCCAATGTCCTACGCCAGCGTGGTTGAGTGTCTTCTTGGTCGTGCGCTGAGTTGCGAAATCACATTTAGCCATGTACGTGTCCCAAAACTCCTCGTCGGGGAACGAATAATGCAATGTTTTGATGTTAATTTTCTGCGGCAGCGCGCTTCTGTTAAAGATGTAAGTGGTGATGACAATATTGTCGATCTTATTCACTATATCATATGTTCGTGGTCGAATAACAGCATGTTCAGTAAATGCAGTCACAGTAATAACGGTGTTTCCTTAACGAATTCGTTTGGACTGCACAGTGTGGGTTTCACATGAGATCGGATTAATCACACCAAAAGACACCGGGTCAAAACACGAGGCAGCAGTCTGAAATCAATAACATTGAAAGTAGGCTTTCTATTTCCGCCGATTTTTCAATTATTGAATTAGACGAGAAGATAATCGATGCATTGCGTCACTTCGATCGTTTCTGCTCACTGGTTGACCGATGCACTCCTGCCCGCCGCATTCATCTCCACACCATTGTGCTTGCATTCGCGTGGTAGGCTAGAATCGAAGTCCAGTGTGTTGTTCGCTTTCGGTGTGAGTTCGTACACCCATACACCTCAATACACACGCACACACTCAAATATACACGGCTTGTTTTTCATGGACAGACGCATAGGTGGGCAGGTGTTGGTGTTTGACTAAGTGAATAGATTACACCACGGCATGTGGAAGGATGTATAAATAGACAGGCGCGGAGAGGCAGACTGGCTTTTGTGTGGATAGCGCGTATGCATGTGTGTACGAGGAGGCGCGGATGTTATTTGGCAGTTAGCTGAATAGCCGGATGGTTGATTCGTTAGTTCGTCCGACTAACTGGTTGTTTTTCGGTTTATTGTTGGTTGATTAATTTGGGCAGTTCGCGGTATGCGTCTGGGAGCGACCGAGGCTAAGTAACACAAACACGACGAGCTCACCGCGAAGCAGCCGATCTGAACTGCTCGCCGTTTCGATCTAATCGCACACAACACAAGCTATGCGGTGAAGTGACTTTATTTGTCCTGTACTATTTTGTGTTTGTGCCTGTCTCTGGAGCATGCCAGATTGCGAGTTTGTATACATCTGCCTCTGTGTAACTACTAGTTTACTCCTAAGACGTTTTAGGGCTTAGGTGTGTATGTCCGCATTCAATTGATCCGTTTTTACGCTTGATGTCACATTCATCTCAATCCATTTGCTCCCTTGCTTGCTTGCTTGTTTTCCTGCTTGCTTATTTGTCTACTTGTCCTCTCACTCGTGCTCTTGTTCGCTGTCTCTCTCCAGAACTCTTGTGTCATTCTTTCGCTAGGCGCGCGGTATGTTTGTACATCCATCTGCTCAGCCGGCCAGCCCTGTTTCATCGAGTGCTTCACCTAGCATTAGGAACACTCTTCAACAAACTATTGTTGTACACGCGTAACTTTGGGGAGATTCACGGACAGGTGAGATAGTGAGAATAAACTTCGGACCATGTACACATACATGGAGGGAGTCAAATATTGATGCACTAATGGAGGAACAAACAAGTCACACACACGCACAGCCGCCTAGCAAACCACTTTCCGTTTGAATGTTCCGTAGAGTTACGAGGACGGACAATCCTTATTGGTCAACAGGAAAATAATTGTACTTGCTGATCGGCCGGAGCAAGATCACCTTGTGGCCATTCAAATTTTGACCCGGTAGCACGAGGCATTGAACTTGATGTCGTGGCTGCTGTGTCATATAAGACTTGCGTAATCACACCCAATCAAGCCGCTCAGTTCCATATTATAATCGTAACATTCCACGCATCTAGTGACTGACATGTCACGTCTTCCAGCAGTGAGTTAGTTTGCTTTGTATAATAAAAACGTGATTCGTCAGTCGACAACCATTTTGTTATAATCGTTTCTCTTTCCGCGTTTAAGATATGCAAGCCCGGTAGCAGCTCTTGTAGACGTCGCGCAGGCAATTTGGGTATCTAATGGTACCCTCTGCCGAAAGGCGATTCCGATAAGCGGGAAGAACTAAAATAAAACTTGCAACTCTTGATCTGTCACTATCAGAATTAGCAGTGGCAACAATGGCAGAGCACACTTCAGTCTCGCCATTGCCGTCGAGGCATCATTCCCACTTTCATACGCGAACTGAAGGCTCGTACAAGAAAATTACCAAATTTGAGCTGAATTTCGACTTGAAAATATCAGTAAAACTGGAATGTGCTGTCGATTATTTTTGCGGGACAATCAAAGTGACGAATAATCCAACAAGAAAGGACTAGCGATTGGAAGTCTATGGTGGTACAAAAGACTGAATAGTGGTTTAAGTTCAGCTACAACCTTTGGTTTTGGAAGAACAATAAACATCTGTATGACAGACTGAAGCGGAAATACCTCCCTAATTAATGTAAATTTAGACGGCAGTTTAAACCAACTCGCACAATAACCATTGCGAAAACCTGGATTTCCATCGTGCAAAACAGTACAATAGTAAGAGAAAACATTAGTCCTCATGCAGCTGATATTTCCTGTGAGATACTCGATAGGGTTTTGTTACATCAGCTATTTCGTGAAATTTTTATCACAAAACAGCAAATTATGGTAAGCAAACAACCATTGCCACTGGTGCGAATACCAATAGCATAGGCCATTTGTAAGTATCTGGGCCGAATGACGCAAGAAGTGAATGCCAGCATCGTGTGCTGGTTCCCTTGTCGTTGGTACAACAAAATATTCTTGGTTAAAGTCTCAATTTAACACTTTGGAAACTGTGGTGTAATGTATACGTTGTGAGTTGTCATACTGGATTATGTTGTATAAGTGTTGATGCCACTTGGTAAGATTACTGGGCCTCGGCTTACATCGATCGCTTTTTCTGTTGTGCATTTCAGACTGTGTGTGCACCCCAGCGAATGGCATTCTGCCGTGTATACAATATAATATTGTGTTTATGGTGCTATGAAGGCAGAATTTTCCTGCCTAGAGACAAATATGTTGACTAACAGAAATCCCATAGTTGATTTCAGAGCATCTACTGTCAAGGAGTCGAAAATCTCCCTGAAAAATATTTCGTCCACAATGCCTCAACCGGCATTCTATTACCACGTGAGCACGTGATTTGTTGATATTTACCGCGTATCCCATGCTGAGTTGCAGTCAGGACCGACGTCTGTGAACTAATCGTCTCATCACCAGTTGTTTTCACATCCCCCAGTAATTCATAGCACGCTGTCTATTCTTTATACCAGTGCGCCAGCCAATTGCCGTCGATACGCTGTTGTCGAATTCAGCAAAACGTACGCACTCGCCAGGACGGGAAGTTAAAACCGACGGTATATATAACTGTTTGTTTCTATTTCATTCTGATAAAACTGTGAACAAATTTGTCATTTCCTATTTTTCGGAGGTATAGGTCAATTAGCCATAAAAACGGTATAGAGAGAACATGACAGAAGTAATCCATTATCCTCCCTCGCAAATAGAACGGAAATGTCATAGATATATTTCTAAGACAAATCAGAAACCAATAATCATCATTTTGGGTTTTCAATTCTGAAATAAAAAAGCTTCCACCGAAACGCATGGTGGCGGGCTGATTCTTTGCCGTATTAAATGCATCTGCCGATATCAGTCAAAATTAAAGGAGGATCTATCTCAGAACCATGATCATTAACAGTGTTTCTGACACGTAGGTTTTTAGGGTGATCCACGGAGCCCTGTTTAATTTATTCAAAATTTACAAAACATTTCTGACAGAGAAACTGTTGACTTATTAAGTTAAACATGGTGGTTGGTGGTGCTCAGTCAACTACCTCGACGTTTAAACACGAAAGCCGTAGGCTTCAACTTACAAGCCGTCGATAAATTCACCACTGTCACTGTTTCCATACCAAAGTAGAAATCTTTATTATAGTCCATCACGCTGTGTGCAGAAACATTCATGGCAGTTATCAGCCTTTCATGAGATCTTGATTCACTGAGTTCATAATGAATAATAATCGCAGCTAAAATCTGCAGTCAGATTACATTATTGCCTAGGAGCATGTCTGCAAATATAGCCGTACTGAAGGTCAGTGATAATCAGCATCACTTTTCAGAAAATAAAATCCTACACTTACAAAGTTCTAGACTGAGCCCACTGCATCTAGCATTCAGGTCGGATGGACTAATCTTCTGACCGACGGAAAACCGCTTTGGTCTAGTTTGTTAGCCGATAAACACAAAAATGACCGCAGATTATCACCGTGGGTTTTTAAAATTTTGTTTCTAAATTTAATGGACAGGTGTTCCGAACAAAAGTGTCCTCACTATGGAAAGGGACTGTCCAGAATGTTGATTAAAACTGTAGTGGATAAATCGAATATGGTCCAAGTAACTAGTATACACGGTGCTGATTTGCAGCGTGAACTGGAGGGCCTAGTGTACTCAGGTTCGTCGTAAACATCTCCGCTTTCAGTGAAAGCGCAACTAGATAAAAAGCAAACTAAGGAACTAAAGATCACCTGTTAGAATATGAACGGGATATATTACGGAATAAACGGTTAACCAGAACCTTTTGTTCGTTGATATATGAAAAAAGAAAAAAAGCAGAGCGAGACCAAAACTGGCAAAAAAACAAAGTCTATCAAGAGATACTATTTAAGGATGGCAAAACTGGACAGTTTTGAACTAAATTTATCAAAATTCCTCAAAAGATTTTTTCTCGCAGCCCAAAACCGTGTCCGGTTTACTGTCAACAATTCAAGCCTAGACTTTCTTGTCAGTCCCATTCGCTTGTTCTGCGTCGACATACTCGTTCCCGTAATGTATGGTACACTGGACGTGGAACAGGGTGCCTGTCTAAGACAATATCTGCCTGCTCTTCCAAAAGGTACGGTCTTTACTATCAACGACGCAACTCTAAAACTTTTGGTAGATAGTGCTCAGCAGAGAGAATCAATAAAAGCCCCCAAACCAGTCCTATTAGCCTCCAGACAACGAAATAAAAAAATAAACAGGCTGTTATAAGTGGCTTTTGAGGGCATGACGATTTCACTGATAAAGCCGGAGCTGTGCGAACATCTCAGCGGCGTTGGTTTGATTGACTTGACAAATTATTCATGCGTGTCTATCCATATCTTTCACGATTTTGCTTCCCCTTCAACCCAACAACCAAAGTCAAGCTAGTGTTTTCATGATCATCATCTTTTGAAACGAGTTAATGCATGTAAAAGGCTTTACAAAAAGTGTGAAATACATTAACTGTGGCTGGACAGCAAAAGTCTTAATAATCCACCGTAAGCATTACAGTGATTAAAAACGGTGAAGTTCTCACACACAACTGCATTAACCTTACTCTACTGTCCAAGCAACTTTAGGGATTTGACAATAAGGAAACCATTTTTATTCAAACGAGAGATGAATACCAGAGGATAGCGATAGATCTACGAAACAAAAGAGCAAGAAGTAGAAATATGAAGAAGAGTTACCACGGTGTTCTCAGTTTTCTGAACAAAGAAGGAAAAACAGGAAAGTCTAGTTACCTTATGCAACACATTTGACGTGTTTAGTCTAGGAAAGATTATGGGTCAAAAATTTCCAGGGTAATGAACAGATTTCTTAAAATTCATTCTTTGTTAATTGAAATTGGTGGAATACTAAAGAAAGCTAGATTCCTAGAACCCGCTAAAAGTTGAATGGGACGCTTCAGCGTTTGAGGATGTTCAGTGATAAGGACTTAGACTAAGTGGAGTTTGGATTATTTTGCAGACATCTATTGCTTTCAGTGACATTGTAAGGGAACCAAAACCAAATCTTCAGTGTACTAACAGCCAATGAAATTGGTGGGAATATGAAGCCTGAAAAATAGCTACAACAAACGCTCTTTTAGAAAATTTCTGAGTTACCTAGTGGCATAGAGGGCTTATAATTACCAGAAGTAAACCGAGTAAGTTTACAAAAGTGGTCGTAGAAAGTACTTCAAAAAGCACGATGAGGGCTGTTTTCGTAGAGGACCTGAAGAGGGGCATAACGATCGGGAGATCTCAGGGGCACGTTTCTTACTAGGCGAAATCCACTGTTAAAGAAATGAAAAAGCGAATGCGTTGTGTAGTTTTGGTTACCAAAGTTTTGTACGCAAGTGGCACAAGATCAGTTAACTGGACCTCAGCTGATATTAGGATTGAAAGATGCGTTTTCGTCTGCGGAATATTGTTCGCTATTCAGGGGATTTTTAATGGCGATTGATCATGTTCTAACGGGTTTTCAGCAAGCGTGAATGTGTTTTGACGCAAGACAACTAGTAAAACCGTGAGATAATGAGGCCACAGGTTGAAAAGGATATGTTTTGAATAGTGCATATCAGAATTACAAGACATGGTTATTTTATCTTTCAAAAATCCGTAGGGCTGATCCCTTGTTAACTGGTTTGAAGTCATTATAAACAACAAATGGAAGGAGGGGATAGAGGTGGTCATTAGAGGATACAGAGCCCACGGGCTGTCCAGTCTGTTATGGAAGCAGACGTCTTCAGTTATAGTGAGGATGAGGAATATACTTCGGGGAAATGAATTAATTTTGCAAATGAACTCTGGTTGTAGGATTAAAGGAGCCAACCGACATTTTACTGCGGGTTCGTTTACGGACAGGTCAAAGTCATCCCAAGAACAGCGGTATTACTTTTAGAAGGCTAGACAGTGCTAAGGAAATTCAAAGGTGGTCGGATAATGCAATTAAATGGAATAAACTAATTGGTGACATCGCAAAAACAGTATACAGGGAATAGTGCTGGGATTGTTAGAGTACTCATCTGTAAATTTTCTTTAGTTGTATTTTGTATTAGGCGCAATGTAGCTATCGTCTACTAAAACGCGTAGCTTTTAGTGAATAAAGATGACTAGTTGGAATGAACTCGAATTGCTTCTAATCTTTCCAGGAACCAAATGTCACCATATTTCTAATCTACTCATTCACCAAATGAAAGATGCAAACCGCTGGCAAACGGCTCACCAAACTGGAAGGTTTCATTCATGCATACTTCATTTTTGTACTACTGGAAATTTCATTATCAACTTGTCATTTCGCCAAGTACTTTGTCAAACATGGACCGCTGCCGAACGCTGAACTTATTTTTCAGTTCAGCCTAATAACCTTCTTTTGACTCGAAAACTTTCAGTTATAAATTACAAAAGTTTGGTTAGATACCCCCGTCGGGCTTCATTGTCAAATGCAGTACCGATTGAATTGCGAGACTGTGACAAATGACGTTCGGACATCTCTTACACTAATCATTGACCAACTACCGAGTATTCATTGCTTTTAATGAAAGGGTACATTTAACGTTTGCCAAAACCACAATAACTGACAAATCGCGTCAATTTGGTGGAAAGCAGCTGAACCATGAGGAAATTTTGCGGAAATCATTCAAGGTACGATAAACTGATTTGTGTTTTAGGTAATATGATTCCTCATTTCTGGTACATTAGAAGTGATTCTTGTGCAAAATTGCCACGTGCCTTTTGAGCTGAGATTGCTGCTCAGTAGATAGGGCACACTCGAGAGGTGACGACCAGTGACTTTCACGCATACGTTTGAAGCCATTCGGTGTCTGAAAAATTTCGCCCTTAGACTTGAACAGGTTTGCAACGTCGCTCAGATTCACTTCACGGTTATCTTAGAAGTTTGAACATCTGATGGATCTTATGGCTGATTTTTTTAAAATATACAGTGCAAACCATAGTTATAGATTTGATAGTGGCCCAGATAATTTTGCACATGCAACGATATCTACCATGAGTCTGTTACGTATAGTATTTACGAAATAGCCCCAACACAAAGAAAACCTAACCGTGAAGAGAATCCATCAAAAGAAGCAAAATTCAGACCTCCGGGTTTGATACTCTTCACGAAGACCTGCTAACCATAACTGGAGTTGTTTCTGGAGAAAATTAGTCAACAATCAATCTTTCCGCTCAACGCGAATATTTCACTTCTTGTAGGATGACTCTGAATTCCTGGATTGAAAACAAGAGTTACAAGCAGCTTCCTGTGCGTGTCCTTGTGTGCTTAGGTTCAAGTGTGATTACTGACCGGCCACTAAACAATGATCTGATTTCCGCACTGTGACTTGAGCGACTGAGACAAGTTAACGGTTACGCAAAGGGCGTGTAAATGAGTTTATTAAGTTCAGTGGAGACTGATTCCAGATCATACAGAAAACAATTTATTGCAAACAAGCAGAGTTGAGCACATGTCCATGAATAAGCCACAGCCAACTTTTGACAAAATATCCGTTTCCTATAGGAAATTCTCTAACTACCAGCCAGTTTGCTTTACCGTGTGGACCAAATCAGGAGAACCCGAGAAGAAATAGCTACACCCAGACAAGGAAAACAGCCTACCAAAATTACTGTTCGGCTGTCCAACTAGTCAGTACATTTTAACACGCGGCGAACCGAATTGTGCGCATAATCGTCTATGAAATGGTTTATCATACAGGATTAATTTTCGAAGTATATAGGAACAGTGAAGGACAAACTATACCTCTCTTTCATCGTTTTTAAGAACCTTCATCATTTTACTCTGATAGCATGTCTACTAACAGTTCGAATCAGGAGTTATGTTTTGGTTGTGCATCCCCGTTGCTGAACCATCTGCTTTTGGGCGATCCTGGATTCGGACGCTAGAATAGTTTTCAAGGGCTCGAAATACATCAACATGTTAACTGTGACGAAGAATTAAAATGCTTCATTTCGGCTATTTCGTAAAGATCTGTCTTAGGCTGAATTCCACCAGTCGAATTTTCAAGTATGATTGTTATCTGCAATGCACAAGTTGACTTGATGCGGATATACTGCTCGCAACAAAGATTGGTAATCTGTATATGAACTAGTATTTGTTGTTTGGTTTATACACATGTTTACACATGCAAAGGTGATCAAAATAGGAAGCAGTTTTTGATCTCATCGTTATTCGAACCCCCTGCAGAAGGAACTCGCATTGATAAAGAATGTGCTGTACAAGCTGATCTGCCCTAGAAACCGTGTTACAAATTGTTCCCTGTGGGCAATTCCATCCATAAGCTGATACAATTAAGACGGATATTCTATTACTTTCAGTTGTCTTGAGGCGGCACAAGGAGCCAGATGTTATGTAGAGTTGGAAATGTACGCAATATGTGGCTTCTGGTGCTACCTCGAAACAATTGAAGATTAAACTCAACGTCCTTTGGGTCCTGTTGAGCTATGCTGTTTGGCCCCAGTGACTAAAACCAGGTTAGTTGCTGTGAGATTGAAATAATGGTTTTCGCAACATTGGGGGTTACAACCAAGGAAGCTTCGTGGTCGAGTATCTTCTCAGCGGGCAATAAGTCACCGGTTCGATTCCGGCTCGTAGCGTAGACTTTCGGATGAATGGTGCATAGGTGGTTCTCTCAATCAACAGGGGAATATCCAGAAAACCTCGGAAGTGGCCTAAAATCTCGGCTGGTTGGGTATACGCGGTGTAAATGCATGGCTCATGTTAATTGGCTGATGAACCTCACGCCAACTCAAAGACCCTTTGTATTTCATCTTCCATAAATTGATTATTACGTTTGTACTACTTACTGTTTATCATCCTGCTAATTTAACAACCATCCAAAATGAGCTTCCATTCATAATACAGACACCGAAATTCCGACCGTCCATTCTTCTCGTCATCGTTCAGTAAGATTCATTTATATAAACACTGAGGTCCAACGCAAAACTAATTACCGAAGGACCTATCCAGTCATATGCAGCCTGTTCGAATGTGTTACCTGAAATAGGGGTTTTACAAATGGCTTGAATTTCCAGTAACCAAAAATGCTTGTCTATCTGCTGTACACACCGAAAATTCAGAACCGATCAACACAAAACCGGTATCCACAAACACTAATGTGATACTAACAGCATAACATTCACAGCGATAAACAACAACTAGCGCATCTATTTTCCGATGCACCATTCACGTCGTTCGTACCACATATTTACAAGACAGACAAATCACTCAAACCGTACGATTGCCTAGTATTTTCATCCGCATCTTTCAAAGTTATCGGATGCATCAACAAGTATTCAGACGGTCACGAAACTGTATTATGAATGGGTCAAAATGCAAAGGGAATAAGACTGTCGAAAACCTTGGAGCTATTTGCGTCCTTGATACGACTCATTGGCACTGTACCTCACTCGGGCTAGGGTGCGAATTTGGTCTGAACGAGACTGCGAATCAAATGACATGGTCGCTTAATTGTCCGATCTGGACTCGAATCATAGTCAGCCTTAACAGTACATAAAAAGTCACTCAGGAAGTCTGTTACCGATCACGTATCTGAAATAGAGTCCTGTTTTGCTTACACCGTTAACTTTGTCTTGGTTAAGTGGAGGCATTATACAGACGAAGCTTTTCGATTGATCCACTATGGAGGTTCAGGTATTTCTTTATTTAATACTTTTAATAGATTTGCTTTTATTCTTATTTGTCATGCAGTAATCGTTGGCGTTTAATGAGAAAGATTAGGCAGCGACTGAAAGCCAATAACTGAAGCGCACAGCTCGGCCTTTGGAATAGTCATTTTTCTGTTTACTCGCAGCCATGATGCAACAAACTGGAAATATGAAGCGAATCAACCTTTGCCATTAGGTGTGCATGATTAATAGATGAGACAGACCTTAGAAAAGAGACCAAGAAGAAGATGCACGGTCCGCGTAAGTTTTCCGGCACGGTTCTGTGTCACGATAAATGGAATAATGATGTTGAGGTCAGATACTTAATCTGTGAAGGTTCCACTAAAGCATTTAATTACTTGGCTTTTATGGAAAGAAGTGGCATGAGGAGATTACGCAGTTGTTAGATAGAAATTCTGTGACTTTAAAGTGAAGCATTTATATCACTGCCATTGTGATTTGTCTACCGGCATAGAGACTCTAATGAATCAAACGTAAATTCGATTCTGATTTTGCACATGCTTCAAAAGCTGAACAGTAAGATTTAGTCAGATCGGATTAGTTCATACGATCTTATGTGTGGTCTAACCTTGAAACATGCATTTCGTTACTCATCCACAGTATTGTGCATGTCCAAGTCATTCCGTTGCGAAGTCTACCAACAAAGATTGACTTCTGGGTTTAGTATACTGGTTAAAAGACCTCTAAGAATAGTTGATTTTCTTATTCATTTTCCGTGTATATCCGCGCCCGTTCTATTGTACAAGCCTTTATGGTCCACACATCACATAGAATGGAAACAAATAAACCATGTTGGTTCCCCTTACTACTGACGATAAGGTGTCAACTTATTCTTTAAAAGCGCCATCAAGGCTCCGCAGTTATCACCGGGGTTGTAAGAGTGGCACGAATCGCGCCTTAGAGCTTTCACGAGCAAGCTGTATACTACTAGGCAACTTAATTAATCACTTTTGCCTACCACACTCAAACAAAGCTCTGTCCAGTCTTTCACCTTTTTTAATTATGTACGTATTCATTGCGACACTTTCCACGCCGGTCAAACAAACAACCTCTGCGATCATCCATTCATGGGATTCTTCCGCCTTACTTATTGTTGATCCATTGCCTCATGTTTCATGTCCGTTATGCCTTTTCTTCTCTATCCGTCACCCGTCTACATATTAACCCATCAAAAACTGTCGGGTTTGTTCCTATTATTAGGTAGATATTTGGCCATCTATCCTAACAACCATCCTGCTTACTACATACCGCCCAGTGCTCGGTATTTCTTCATCCCTGACGAACACGGCGTTGTTTATTTTTTCTTCATGGGGATCTGGTCACTGAGCTTGACTTTTAGATCTCAGACGTGTCACCACCAGTCGAATTGACATCGCCAGTGCACGTGCACAGTTGTTGGGGTTGTTCTTTATTTAGACGGTTACCTTTGGATTTGACCATGAGCTTCATTAATGACCTTGACATGAAAACTGTCTATTTCCCACTTGATTTTTGTTGGTTTGACTTTGATTGACGTTTGGCTTGATCTGCTTGATCTACTTAGTTGTGTGCCGTTGCTGCTGCTTCGTTTATTCGATTATTGTGTTATTCATTTCTGTAGACTGATCCGTATAAATGATTAATGTTTGTGATCGTGGTATGGTTATGATATGCAAGGTTAATTTTGCCCTTATCGTAGGACTTAGTCACATTTCGAGGTGAGGTAAGTTGGTGCCTTCACACTGTTCCTTATTCTTTTCTGGGATTCTGTAACTCGGAATCCCATTGTTCTTTCTCTTCAAATACGTACAGATTACGCATCCGTTTCCTTAGACTTTGGAATTGAGTTTGTTATTCGCGAGTTTTTTATTAACCGAATAACAATCTGGTTGAAATTATCTTCTTTATTTCACTGTTGGCCCCGGTTAGGTTCAAACCCACCCCTAGTTCGTCAATTTTATGATAACGGTCGTGCCTAACAAGAAGCTAACTGCAAACACTTTAAATAACAACAATAAAAACAGCGACATAGCACGGATAACAACAACCAGCTTTAAGACTGCAATTTTACTGATCTTTGTAGGGGACGGATCCGCGATCTCCTCTTTGGAATAACCCATTTCAGCGGCCACCTGCTCATTTTGCTTTCGGGTGCGCATGGTCTAGAGAATAGTGTAGCAGTTTTGGACTGCCCACCTGGCTTGTAAACCGAAATGTTTGTACTGCAAAACATAAGCACTTTCCTCTGCAGCGTCTTTCTCCAGCTTATTTTTGCGAACCAGCGAATGCATGAATTAATAAGTTAGTGATTGAAGTTACCGGACGCTGTTATCAATCATTGTTCCCTAAAGCTCCTATTAGCAATTTTTGCCGAACTAATTAAGTGGCATTTCGCAGGCATCTATGAACAGTTCTGTGAAACTCTGAAAACGAATGCATGCGTATAATTGCTTCCGCAATGGTCGTTTCTCAGTGGCCCATGAGCTTCACCTTGTCAGGTCGTGAGCGCCTGTGGTCTTGCCTATCCTTCGCAATCTAAAAATAACTTCCGTCATTCGCAGACTACTCGACAACTTCTTTTATGGCTTTCTTCTTTTTCCATTTTCCCTCATATTTCAATTCCTCATCTCAGTCTTTATAATCCCATTGTTCATGCGGATGAGAAAAAACAAGCTGGGAGAATCTCACATTGAATCTTCAGAACGGAGTTGATTTTAACTTAATCCATGTTGTTCCATGGGTAAACAAACTCATTTCAGTTCTAACATCATATTTTTTGACCGACATGCGACATTATTGATTGTACGCAAAAGTTTATACAATGCAATACAATACAATACAATACAATACAATACAATACAATACAATATAATACTTCACAATCTATTGGGTGCCCGTGGGATCAGCGATGAACAATTTCTATCCAAATGGATTCGGGAGCATACTTATTGTCACGAGTATTTATCGATGGTTTATTGATTTAGGTGATGATTTAATCTAAGCAATGGTTTCGTTAGGCGGCACCTGGTTCCGCCACCTAACGTCGATCGCCCCGTGTCAGATATGTCCGGGCTCCAAGTGCTGGATGAGGTATTCTGATTTGTTAAGCTAGCAGATTCTGCTTTATTTTGGGTTGGGTCAAATTTGCACCGGAGGACCTTGAAATCTGATAATCAAGAAAAGACTTGGTTGTAAAAATGATAATGGAAGTTCAGCAAATTGCAATCTCAGGATGAGAATGCGTCTCACTTCGGAGCATGTGGTGCAGCAAGTCAAACGTAGCTGAGTAATCATGTAAATCTGAAGCCTGGTGTTATTGCGCATAATCTTTTGACTATCCCCAGTCGGTGGCTTATCGATTGCCCGTTAAGAAACAACCAAAAACGAGTATTGTCACTGTTTTAAAATCTAGCCAAAGATCAACACCATGTGTGGCTAAAAAATAGAAATGCGAGCACATTTACCGCATCACTGATTACCCAGCTCACATGAAGTGCATGAACTCATGGACTAGATAGGAATCTGCTGAGTGCTGATTTGTTGGACAGCCTGCAATCTGTCATTGGTAAATGTGAAAGCGAAGTGTGAATGAAAGGATATTTTCATGGAAACATGTGGTGTGAGCGCAATACTTTGTAGAATACATGGAGATGTTACTGGGTAACTTCATCAGGGCATTTGCCTGTGGGCTGACTGAATGCTGACTGATATTTTTGTTTCTGGAATATTTTCAGGGAATTTTTTATCTGATAATCATGAAGTAAAGAGAGAAAAGTGTGTATTCATATGAGAAAGCGTATTGTCTGCTAGGTCGGCCGAAAGGTACGCTTGCTTATGCGTAAGACATTCAACGCCATTAGCCGCTCCTGTGATCCTTCCGGCTTCAAACATACAGGCCGATCCCCTTTCCAGGGATCTATCACGCTGTGGTCTTGCAAAGCAAACCAACCCTTCCCAACAAATCTTAAGATTAAAGATTTTGACTAACTTGCTTCTATTAATTTTATCAATAATTCAGGTCATTTTAAGCGTAATCAACGAAGAACTTAAGGTTTATAAAGGTGCAATGAGCTCACTGAAGGAAAATTGTTCAGATGAATCACTTGATCAGCTAAAGGATTTTAGACGAGTTGCACGATTTCCTTGGAGGTTAATCTACTCCGCTTTCAGAGAAATTCATCATACATCATCGGGGTGCAGCTCACCAGCAAAGGCCAATAACAGGAGCTGGAGAAACGGAAATGAGAGGAACAGAATTGTCCAAAGAAATCAATGGAACCCGGTAACCCCATACCCCTCTTCTAGTAAATCATTTACATATTTCGACTACGCAGTACCTAATTGATTCTTACTTCAGCTAGGCTCTCACGAACAGCGTTATGCACTAGCTGTTGTAATCCAAAATTGTGAATAGGGATGTGACCGCCGAGTTGGTGACTATCTGTGAATGAGGCCGATTCATGCTCCTTCAGTAAACTTTGATGAGATTTAACCTGACCGAGTTAACTGATTTTGCTCCCTCATAATAGTTATCTTATCCAACTCTAAATTGTTGCGCTTCTGTCCTTTTATCTTTCCCGAACACTCTTTGCCAACAATCTCTTTCTCCCAGATTACTTTTGAAATTAATATTATTCCAGATATAATTTACCTCATGTATTGTGTAAGCACATGTTACCTTGAAGAGGAACCTACCGAAAACAAATTTTTCCTTTGCGGTATCGTACACTAAGTTGGGAGACAATACATCATAATGTAAGCAAAACAAATCAGCTGTCCAACAATAAGTTGGCTGATGATTTCTCTACTCTGAGGGTTATGTAATACAACCGTTCATGAAATGCTCACCAGGCTCACATTATTCTCCGATCAGATATACTGACAGAGCATTTCGCAGCCTGTGGTAGCATTTTATTGTCACCCGACACGTTACTACACCTGATCTATTGGGATCCTATATAGATCTAGGCCATTTCACGTTTCAAGGTAACGGTTATTGGCATTCCTCCCCTCTCTTAAGTGTACCCGGAGGCCATGGAATTGCTCCTTTCACTATACTCATGCATCTAGCATGTCACAACGTCCAGTGACATTCATCCCGAATCGTAATTTGCTAACAGTACAGAAGGACCAGTTAGTTTTTCATGTCTACCATGTCATGTTGGTCACAATTGTTATTTCTTTTTTAACTCACTTAAGTAGCAGAAGGTGAATTTTTGCTTTTGTTCCAAATTACGTTAAAGGGTTGCTACTCGAAATGGTGAAACATAACCGAAGATTGGCAAACTGCAAGCAAATTCACTGCGGTCCGTGCATTGATACTTGTGAAAGGTGGTTGTCACTGCTATCAAAAGCAGTGTATTTCGGTAACTGATTCAGTCAGAGGAAGGCCAATGTGTCCCTCAAGACGTCCTTTAGGCCTCGCTAAAAAGTTTTCAGCGGTTTATTCGCTATTTTCGCAGTAAATTGCCTTTGATAGGTTGGTATGGTTTTTGTCGGATTTTATGAATTTCGTTTTTTAAAAATCCTAGAAATCAACAAACAGAAGTAGTATACAAAGGTTCGAATTGATAAGTTTAAATTGGATACATTAAGGCGCTGACCAGGTCCTAAATGTTTGCGATTTAAAAGCCGCCATTAGGGTAGATTTTGTCAGCAATCTTAGGAAAATTGCACTTCATAATCATGTTGTTGGTGATTTCAAGAAAAAAATCTCCGGGAACTGGGTTTTCGTGACTCGGTGTGGAGCAAGTCCTGCAGTATGAAACCAGACTAGCCTTTGGCTATTCAATTTATATGTGTCACGTTGTGATCGGTGTGCCTTACAAATTAAGAATCCAAGTGCGAGAGTTCTCAACGAAGAATTTTTCTCCACTAAAAGGCCATCAAGGGTGACGATCTCTGGAGAAATATTTGCAGTTCAGCTTGTGGTCGGATTGCTCCAAATTAAGATCTAAAATGATGCACTGATCGAAATTCATTTTCGGTTTGAGCATTCCGGATGTGAGTAAAATAATTTGTTGAATATTCTTTCCATGGAACAGTCGATGCCAGTAGTTTGCATAACAAATCGGTCAACCAAAACAACGGTCCTGGTAGATTTTAAACCAACGGGGTTGCGATATTTTTATAATACACTGGTTACCAACTAAATCAGAATGCACTGCTTTGTTTTTGAGAGAAGTTTGCAATTTATGCGCTGTGCTTGCGTACTCATTCACTCAGAAACAAACGTTCCGCTTCTTACCCAAACTGGGACGATTTTTGAAAGGATCTATTTTTATCAGCGCATAAAATATGCACCTATGCGCGAGCGCTTACAATGACAGCCTCAATGATCGCTTTCCACCATATGTGAACAGCGTGTTTCTGACTCGATTACTTTCACCTTCACGTTGTCATTCAAGCGATCATGGAATAGGTTACCCGTTCACACATTTGAAACTCTCAAAATTCAGTCGTGCACTCGTGGAACGTATTTGACAAAAATGTTTAAAGATAACTATCTATCCACGGGCATCTGTTTCCCTTGGGAAATTTGTGATTCACGGTCAGGCGCCCAGGCTTAAACCAATTTACCCCAACAAATCTATTCCCTCTATTGTGGTATGACCTTGAAAATGTCTCCGGACAAGAACCTTTTACATTTTCAACTAAATGAATGACCTCACCCGTGGTGTTCCTACCGAGACTGGTGGATACTTGTGCGCGATTGCCGGAATCTTCGACAATGCAATCTGGCCAGCATGCACATGCGGGCACTTTATTAATTCAGTTCATTAAATTGTGACCTTAAGCCACTTAGACGAAGACTTCCTCAGTGCACAATCAGCGAGCTTTGTTTAGATTTTGTTCATCTGCAAGTGTTCCTACTCTGAATTCTGTCAGAAAATATGACCCCGAAAGTGACATTAACCGCTTTATGTAGTAGACGTAGTGGAAGTAAGTATAGAATAACACCCATCCTAAGTTGAAGGTGTTAGGATACTTGGGAAAAAAAAGACAAATGCAAAAGGATTACGACTTTTACCACAAGCATTTACGGAACGGATCTTCGCCTGACGTCAACGCTGAGCTCATCACGCAAAAACATGAATCATAGCGTATGCTGACGATTCGTCATTACAAGCAATGCTTATTAGGTTGCCTGATCAGGCCTCAAAAGAAATTGCACGAGTTGTGTACATTTGCACCTTAAGTAATTTCATTTTATTTTATTCTGCTTTGTGATCCTCAGATTTCCTGAACTCTATCTAATACTGATTGCCATTCTCTGTTTCAAGCGATTTCAAGCCAAACATCCAGTTCGACTATTACAGCTTTGTGTACTACACTACTACTACTACAGCAAAGCATGTTGTCATTTGGTACTAGGTCGAGTTGTACACGGTTGAATCTCGGGTGCTATCAATTAATTTATTGTACAGCGCGATCAAGATAATTGGTTTAATTCCTTTGGGTTGTTTTCATAGGTATCTTTGGCTGAGCCACAAACACAACGCTGCTCTGCTGTAAACAGCCCGCTTGCGGTTTTGGAAGGACTAACGATGACAATGATTTGAACACTACCTAAACAAGGGAATGTGAAAACGGCTTGTCACCTGCTTCATATTCCCACTGTAACTTCCACCCGCCAGTCCTCCCTTGCCGGAGGGCAGACAGATACAAAAAGTGACAAAGTCAATTTGTTGGCGAGTAATTTGGGCTCGCGAACTGGATATGCTTGTTTTGATTTTGTCTTAAATGGGTTTTCATGAACAAAAACTGGTCCCGATATCGGCGAAACGGATTGTGAAAATAAAATCATGTCATATTTTGATTAGAATTTCTACAACGGAAATCAAGCTGTCGCATGTGTTGCCGTCGGACGTTTCGGTTTGTTAGAGAACTGAGAGTTCTTTGGTTTGCCAGTCTGATAAAATGTAATTATAGTAATTTGCAGCCTTCGGTAGCCCGATAGTAAGAAATATGATGTGGTGGAAAAATGAAATTTGATTCCCTGTGTCTCAAAGCATTTTCTGCTAATAACCTCATGTAAGTAGTGAAGGTAAGCTGATTACTTGTAGCAATAAATTGATCACAATAGGCAGAACACGCAGGGCCATACCTCTTGCCCTTGCTTTTATTTGCCTCATTGATTCAGGATAATTAATTTAATTTAAATTGGATTCCCCGTTAAATAGGCATATCGTAGCGGCTGAAGGTAATTCATGTGTCTATAGTGCATCTTGTCTAGAACAGTGGCTTCACAATGAAAAAGCACTAGAGCTCCTGGACAATCTATTCGTAATAAGTCGGGAAACAGACATGAAAGAATGCAAAATATCAAAGAACTGGATGAACTGTGGTACCACGCTATGATAAGCCAAGTTTACCGGGATCTTGAATTTGTTCAGCTTTCTTATTTTGGGATTATAAATACGAAAACTAAAAACCGATAACAAGGGAAAGTTAAGAAGGACTACTCATTCATACTACCATGCAGATAGCTGGTTTGAAAAAAATGCATCTCGTGTAATAAACTCATAAAATGCATAATTTTCTTAGAATTCTAGTTCAGCGACAACATGAACAAAATAACCGTTACTTGGTTGTTACATTTTCAACTCATAACATGGTCAAAGTAATTTATTTATTTATATACCTTTATAAATGAAAATCGGTAATTCGGAGTACCTGAAAATGGTTTCAGCTTCGTGCTGGTAGATTGTCCCTCCCCTAGAGGGATATTTCGTCCTCATCACCTACAGCACTAATCAACTAAGGTCGCACTGCGAAAAAATCTCCGAAAGAACAGACAAAGCCAAGATGAAGGTAACCAGCATCCCAGCAACTCGGTGGGACAGTGTTTAGTATGCAAAAACAGTTACCTCTGAATGGTCGGACGTGATGTGCTGTACGATCTAACAACTGTGATGGCAATATCTTCATCAAAAATGTTGCATGGGTCCCCGGACAGGATTTCACTCTGTAGAAGGCCATCGATGCCACATGCATCCACGTGATGGTACCATTCAGTACGCAGCTGTCTTTCTTGATATGTGCTTGACGTGTGCTTTTGAAATGAATGTGGAGAGGGTGAAGTTCCCATTGGATTTGAGAGTTCGTGTTCGTTGTCGCTCAGTATGCTGTTATTCAGTGAGTTATAACCGTTAGGCTTGAGATCCCACCACCGATCAAGATGACATAATTTGTGCATGCTTGCGGTTTGAGGCAATTTTCTTTATTTATAGGTCTGTAATCAGTATTGACCTAACGTCCGTTTACAGGCTTTGGATTAGAATCGAATGGCGATTTTATAAAGGTCTTCAAATTCAACCTGGAAAATGCTTCAAAGAATGAATGCTATGCTGGACTCAATCAAAGGAGTGGTTTCTTGTAGGAGACCACTTGTGAGCTAAGGTAAACCATCGTCTCTTGGATATTCCGCACAAGGATGTTTAACACCTTTTGGATGAGGTTGACAAAACCCAACATACTCTGAGAAAGACGAACAGCGATATAATTTTGCCGCTAATAAGGGAAAAATGACCATTAACCTAAGCCAAGTAGACCAAAATGAGAAGGCTAAATAACCACTAAGCGGCATCATCATCTACAGCTAATTCGACTCTGACTCAACCGCTTAACCGGAAAAGAAAGTCGATAACGCCCTGCGGAATTTACAAGAGGCACGGAAAATCGTCAACGGTGAATGCTCAAAAATCAGGAGTGATGTCGCAATGTTGCGTAATTCTTCGGATTCCTTAAGGGTCACAAAAAGACATTCCACTTAGATCCATCGTTCCGTTTCCTGTAAGCCAACATATGGATTTTCTTAAAAACTACGCGACGTTCCTCTCCAGGACCAAGCTGTTTTTGAATAGAAATTAGGGTAAATTTAGTACATGACGAAGTTTATTCAATTTCCCTTTCATTAATTCGGTCCTAGTAAGAGACGTAACCAGTGAACTCCTACAAAAGCTCTGCTCAGATAAATTACCGGAAACATTTTTCCAGCTACTGAAAATGCTTCTGATTTGGTGAAATAAACAATGATCGATTCCTTCCTATTTAGATTTTTCTAAATTCTTTTTGCAGGCCCTGAAAAAGGTTGGACTATCAGGGATCAGAATAAAACCCTTGGTCGGATATGTGGCTGGTAACTTCATCTTCGCTAACTACTCGAACACCGAAGATAAATTAGTAGGGTTTATATGGTGGCCAAATTAGTAACAGTAACAAGTCATGTATTCAAAACTCAATAATAAGGCGAAAGCACATTGCAGCATAAAAAAATACATGTATACGATATATTGACCAAAAACGGATATCGATGAAATTGCTCAAGAAGAACTATGCGCGAAACGAATAAGGAAGGGACCAAAGAGCAAAATCAAATTGAAAAATCGTTCCACCGTAAATCAAGAAAGTATATGAATGAACTGTAAATCCTTATGATCCAAAGAAACCACGGCAGCCTTTTGATCGAAAAGGACAGATGAAAACGGAATAAGGTAAAGTCTTGTCATGCTAATTCAAATCCATGAACTGCGACAATTGCCGTATCTGTCAAACCAGGAGTTCCGTTGGTGCTGTAATAGGTACAAAAGGCAGTCAACTCCAACAGACGGTTAGGCGGATCCAGGCACCGACAGGTCTGAAATAGATGTGGCATCAATTAATAACGGCTTCAGCCCGACAGTGTAAGTGGTGCGCACAAGAAGAAAGAGAAGTCTCACATCGCAGAAGCAACAACGTATAAGTAATCTTTCAAAAAAGGCATAATTGAGGTTGTATAGTTGGCAGATTCTTTCGAAACTCTGTCCTTACACAACAATGGACATTCAAACAGTCTTGTTCTAAAGGGCTTTCGGGATCTACCGAATGGCATTCTTCGAGATCCCATTTGTACAACGCATAATGGGAATTCCAAATTGGAAAGAAAACAGATATATATTAGAAAGAGGTCAGCTTGACGGTCCTATAGTGCTTTTGTTCTCGTTACGGTACTCTCCCTCAAAGGTAGCACTCTCCCCAGTGCTTAGAGTGGACACAGGAAAGCCGGCTTCACCAGAAACATGAACCTCTACCTCCTTTTCCACGATAGGAATGATGCCAACAGGAAAAACTAAACCGGAGTCCGGTACACCAGCCGTATAGGATGGTTTCAACTGGTTGTCATGGGCAGTCAACACATCGGTCGAACTGTTGAACAGATCACGTATCACATAGGCCGAGGGTGATCTGACTGACAGGATTTCATATGGTCCTTGTTAGGGCAGGTGGGACTTAGCACAAGTTTCCAAACGCGGCTTGGGAAGCACTAGATAGAAGTGGTCCTTGTGGTTTCTATCGCTTACTTACTTACTCATGAACTGCCTCAGATGCTATCGACAGTCGCCGGCAAAGATCACACGCATATTACGACAGTGTCAGCATTTCCCCGGGGGCAGAAGGTGACGTCCGATCTATCTCCACAAGCAACTCTCCTCCATACATTAATGTGGCAGAAGAAAAATCCATAGAAATGTGAATGGACGAATGATACTGAAACATGGAAGCTGTTAACAACCTGTCCCATCGGTCGTATGGTGTCTTTCGATTAGCAATTGTAGAATGCTTTTAACAGTAAAATTAGTTCACTTGGCCAACCCACTACTTTCTGTGTTACAGGGTTTTCGGAGGCTTTTGGATCCCAAGAGCCAGCAGACCACAGCAAGTATCTACTCTGAATTGCGACGCTTCAGTCAGAGTACAACATGCTAGGAGCTCCATGAAGGGACACCCATTAGTCAACGAACGCTGCAACCACAATGGAGGCTCTCTAATTTGGAATAGGCGCGGCATCGTATCACTTCGTGAAATAGTCTATAATTACTTTGATGAATCGACTATTTGCTGACGTCTATGCCTACGCCTATGCCCACGCGCTCCCTGGCGCCATCAAAATTCACGGGTGGCATGGGTGCTCTTGGGCTGCTTTTTCTCACTTCGCACGATAGCATACACCCAGCAGCTATTACGTACCTCAAAATCACTCGTAAAATTTCGACCACCAGTATCACAGCCGGAGCGCTGCCTCCATTTTCAGCTGTCCCGTGTGACTTAATTGCTCATGAATGCGGTGTAGAATAGCCGACGAGCGGTTGAAGGTATAATCAATTTTGGCTCAGATCTATCGACTCAATACAAGAGTTCATCTATGCCTTTCAAATCTTACCAATGACCGAAAAAAGCTTTTTTCTTGAGGAAGCGGTCACAGAGCTCTGTGCACAACAATTTCGGACCACATCCCGTTGGGGCTGATTGCAGTTGGTTATATATATATACATATATATATATATATTATTTAGCACAATTCAACTCGAACACCGCAACATGACATCAGCGTTCAACTATCGGGAACTGGGATGGGATACGCACCCAAAATCGTATTGCTGTCGGTGCTGCTGCTATCTCGCGGTTTGATCCTCGGGGTTCTTAAGGTGCGAAGCCACCATAAGGAGTGATGATTTGTGCTAAGCTGCAATCGTTTCCCAAGGGGGCACGAACAGAAGTGCTTTAAAAACGTGACATTGGTTAGAAGCTCCCTTCTGGCCGCACTGTAGTTTCACTCGTACTTGCTCAAACTCCCGTTCGCATACGCGACGACCGCAACGCCATTCGGCGGCTGATGCGGCAGAACGGCCAAATAGCTGTTTCGCTAGGATCCGTATTGAGTATGAATGGTGGTGCGCTAGGGATAGTGTCCAGCAAGACGAGTGATGGAGGAGACGTTAGCTTAGTTCACAGCTATCATACCAAGCAAATCGACGAGGTTTCTCAGTTAAAAGATGCAACAGGGTGGCAATTCCCATAAAAGGTTCACAAATCGATCATAGTAAGAGACTAGTCCTAGGAAACTCCGAACTTGTTTTGTTTACTTTGGATTTGCCCACGACTGAATCTTCTCGGTTTTGGATCTATCTGCCTGTATGCTGTCAGAAGTAATCACTTGGCCCGTTGGAGGAAGTGATATTTTCGACTACTGAGCTTTAGTCCATCAGGGTTTAACCTTTGCAAGACTTCTTCAGTTGGTTTGCTATGTTCGGTTAGAGTTTTCCAATGAACAGTTACATCGTTCAGGTAGATTAGACAATGAGAGGGATCCAGACCATTTAAAACTTTTTGCATGAGAAACTGGAGGCTCCCACACGGCGTAACAAGGCCAAGCGACATAGTTTTGAATTCATATGAACACGTGGGTACCAGAAAAGCAGCCTTCTGAAGGTCCGCTGGACAAAGATACATTTGCTAATAGCCCGCGCAAAATCCAGCGTGGAAAACCACGAAGAATCATGTAGCGCACCAACAGTGTCATTGATCTGCGGCAGGGAAAAAGAATCCAGCTTGGCTTCGTCACTTTTTCTATGGTCTAGACACAGACAAAGGCTGCGGTCCTCCTTTTACTCCAAGACTATCGGGGACGCCCATGAGAAAGCCGAGGTCCGGATCATTTTAACATTTAGCGTCTGCTGAATTATTTCTCCAGGCTGCGTTTTTTAATGCATTGGTATTCTTTGGGGGCATTATCGAAACGGCTTATGTTTTGTTGTGTTTATTTCATGCATAATAACTTAGTTTCGAATAGTCGGACGTAGAGTTTTGCGAAAACAACTCGATATCTATGTGGCATTTCATGGCGGAACTTCGTCGACTCGAGGGGCACAAATGTGCTACCCAATGCCGGCTGAATTACTTCTGCTGTGATTGACTGACCTATATTTCTACTTTGGGATACAAATTTACAAATCGAGGCTTTCCAGTCGACTAGCCCCTGGTCCGCAGGTCTGGACTAAAGGAGACAGTATAGGGACGAATATCAATAACGCATCTTGTGCCAGACAAGAAACGCACCTCTGAAACTGCTTCCCGACACATACCAAGCACATGTTTTATTCACATTCGGTCAACACTTACAAAGGCGTCAACAAAATCACCTATTGCCAGGCGTTGCTTGCTATATGTCACCCACTGGTTTCAACGACTTTCTTAATTTTTTCGAGACGTGCGCTGAGAATAGCGAGCACAAAGTGCCCGTGTCAACTAGAAAGCGTAGTTTTATATTTTTGATGCGACTCACGTCACTGGGAGACTTCAAATGAGGTGAAACATCCACATAAAAATGTGATTGAACTTACCGAGATACGTGTACGTATGTGTCCGAAAATTGGGAAGCATCAGAGCCCACAGCTATTTCGTTTTGGATTCAGAACACTTTGAATAACCATCTTTTGATTTTTCCAAGTTTTCGATGCACACGGATACCCTCATATTTGAAAGCAGTGTAAAGAAAGTTTTCAAATGGTGAATGCCTGAATTCCTTGGTATTGTTTATGCTGGTCATGAAGATTAACTGGCGAGCAGAGATAAAAGAGCAAAATATTTCGGCACGGCAGATTGTTGCAAATTGTGGCCCGAGCGAACGTTGTGAAAATAAGAAGTGGCTACCTGGTTTCTATGGTTCTAACGGGCTGTACATTACCAACACGCCGTTCTTCCACCCTAAAAGTATTTGAAAAAAACAAGTTTCAGTAGGAGAAATAATTGTAATTCGCAAATGAAGCATTCATTTCACTAGAAAAGACAGATTTTGTTAATCCTCTATGACAGGTTACAATAAACGCTGATGCAATGAACGAATTAGTTACCACGAAAGGCTTTTATAAGTGCTGCATACATTGAGATATTATTCACCTCTCCAATTTGAAAAAAGATAACTGTCCAAAACAGCAATACCTCAGATACGAGCCCAGACTCCACGATTAACGGTCGATATACTTCACGGCATCATACAGCAACCAAGATGAGAACCGCGATTAGTGCATACCACTTCGTTAAAGTCTTCCATCTCAGAAGGTTCGTATCGGATGAAATACAGCTCATTCCGCCGGTATTACCCAGATTTCCGCTCTACTCATCTCTGATCAGGATGGGACAACAATCGGCCAGCTATCCAACCAACCACTAGGTAGACACGTAGATGTCGATTACACTTCGTCTATGACGAACAGTTAGACCACTGGGTATGGAGCCACAAAGTCCTCCCAAGGGATATTTGGGGACAATAGTTGATACGGTTCAGTGCAGGGATCAGCAGCAAGTCTGCATTCAAAATCTTTCTTCTATCAATTTCTTTAACTTTTCATCCTAAAGTTGCTATCGAAATTATTTTCGTTTTCCTTCACCATTTCACTAGATAGCGCTGTCAGGCATCAACCGAAACCCTGGTAAGATTAATGGTCTTAAAAATTTGATTGATTTAGTTAGTTGCTAAAATTGATCTTAAAAGTTTGTAAAATGCGCCGCTGCCGACGGAATCCCGGTAGAAACCTACATGATCTGTCATCGGCTGATCACTGAGCCACTTTGTACCGTGGTTCTCTTTTTCCGGGACTGAACCTCATCATCAAACCAGATTAGTGAACGGCATGTGGCACCCACCGGCTTGTAAGCCCAATAAATGTGGTTGCAGAGGCCCCGGCAGCTCTTGCTGGGGTGTTTTGCTGCATCCATGAATTCAGGCACCCGAAGGACTCTTGAACACTGGTGTAAATACCGTTTCCTTAATGTTCCATCCAATGCAGTCAACTATTCCGTATTTTATCAATAGACTGGTAGTCGTTATGTAAAACAAAATTGCAGATGCCCTCAGGTTCAGACCAGCTGTCATATGATGTCCTGCTCAGTTATGTTGCCGATTACGTTATGCAGTGAGTAAAGGACGGTCAAGAGAGTTTGCAACTCTCCAAATGCTGCCGTTTAAATAAGATTAAATCTACCTCCACCTTGCTCGGTGAGCACTCAACCTACCCTCTTTGATCGGCTTGATAAATGATTTTCACAGGGAACTCTTGAGGTTAGTACCACAAAAATAAAGATATTCGTAATATCGGCCAGTCGCGCAAACCGAGCCTTACTACTAATTGCTAGAGGATATGAGCTACCAAGGATTTTAAGTTTCTGGGTTGCATCATCCCGTAAAATGCACGAGTCGCAGGTGATGACGTAAGCCGAACGGCATCATCTTTTATCTTTTACTTCCTTTATTAATGAAACGACAATGTATATCAACTTTCAGGAAGGGGTAGCGGCCAGCAGAGGGCTGCCAACTGGGGAAGTTGACCGTCGGTTGGAGGATTCGAAACCCTGACCTTCGCTTCCAAATGCCACGACTTTATTCGTTTGGCCACCGTCGGCTTCAGAGTATTCCCTAAGTCATATCAATATAAAAGAAAACATCTAAAGCTATATTAATCGCAGATACTTATCAGTGTCAAAATCTGGGGATAATCAAAATATTCTGGGCCAAAATTTGTGCCATGCTTGAAATGCTGCAAAATTGGTTCCAGTCCATTAATTTCTTCATGCAACACCTAAAGTTCAAGTAATCTATTTGGCTACTTGTGAGTAGGGCGTTAACCTAGCACATAAATCACCGCCATTTAACCACTTACAAATCATGCACTAGGGTGTGGCTATTCCAAAGATCATGTTTATCAAAGTTTATTTTTATTCCACAATTACTTTCGAGTAGCGCCTCATTTGCTTCAGGAGCCGATCCATTATTATTTCATATAAGCGGTATTTTCCCCGGAAATTCTAAGTTCCATGTTCAAATATTTCATTCTTATTCCTCGATCGACGATAGTTAAAGTTATCATAATGGCGTATGGATATGAAAATTGAGTTCATACCTTTTTCCACAACCGGCCGAGCTCCAGTTGCGGAAGTATTGCGCGTTAGTTGCACATTAGGTATTAGCTGTGAAATAATAATTATAGTTTTCACAGTTTTGCAAATACGGATTATATTATCCAAATATGGTTGATTAATCAAATTTACGCGCGGGATGCAGTTCAGAAAAAGGATAAATGAAACGATTATTGCCCATGTTTGAGGAAAGTCCATTTAGCAAAGTGTACATAAGACGGATTAGCTGCTTCTTTTTCGTCACGCGCCCACACATTACCCTGATTAACCATTCTGTAAACGATAGCTTTAAACTGCGCATTCCTTCAAGTCGTCTTAACTGCATTAGCCAACGAATGAAATTGTCGAAAGCGAAATTGCTCGTCATTTTGTCCTACTATCTTCAGTCTGGTAGGATTAATGCATGAAATATTATTACCGCAAGCCTTTTATTTCCCAAAGCTGCACGGTTAACAATAATGGATCATGATTAACTCGAAGAATCCGCCATTATCATTTCAAGTCGCGCACAGGGATTCATGAGAAGTTCTAATCGATATGATGATAAAATTTTAGACAACAAAGGACTCCACTGATCGCACTTACTGACAGGGCTACCTCTGCCGTCTCTTGTGATCGTCCCCCTTTCTATACCCAGTGGGCGATGGTTTCGAAATCGGACACCCCTCATTTTCACATGGATATTGGTCAGGACACTGGGAAGTCACAAGCGAATGATTGCTCGGCATCTGTGGTAATTTTCCATATTGAACATACATACACATATGCATGTATAGTTGCTGAAAGTAAATTCATCCCAAAATTCCGCTGCGGTCGGATGATTTAAATCCACGAATATCGACCGCACAATAGGATGTTATCCTAAGAACTGTATGAACTTTTCCCAACTGATCCTTGTAGAGATCTGTATTTACGGTTGCTGTTCATAGTTATAGGCTCCAAATGAAATTCACAATTCTGGCAGTTCAGCACACTGAAGCTCGAATACTTAGCTGCCCTATCTAATCTTAATATCCGTGTCGATACTGGACTAAAATGTAACAATAAAATCACTCTTTTCAGCAAATAATTCGCCGAAATAATTTTGTCTTCGACGAGTTTGCGCCAGTCGTTTACTTGTTGCCCGTACAAATCCTATCGTGCAATCAGTCGGTAACCATTAAGTTATATGTCGAAATTCCACATGGGGTTTTCATGGTAGATGACCAGTTCAGTCAGCAAAGGGTACGTCGTTATGCATCGGAATCCACCACGGTTTTGCCACGAAAAAGTTGGCCTCTGCGCATCCGTTCACAGGTCATCTGTCAACTTCATTCATGACAAAGAGTCCGGATTTCCGAAACTCTCAAGCATATGGGTAGAATTTATTGAAGCAAACAATCAAACGAATGCTCGGATGCAAACCTTTTGGACATAAAGAACAGAACATTTGATTTTCGGTTAATCGTGCAGTAATAAAAACCACTTCACCATGCAGGTTGAGATTACCGACTTTATCCGACAAATCGAATAAATCTACAATAAGATTATTTTCCAGAAACTGAACCAAATATTCTTTTTCCATCGTGCAGCAACAGACAGATTAGGACCACAAGTAGTTTTTTTCAAACGAACCGTCACAGCTTTAACGGCCAGTACTTTTCGGTTCCTCCTCTCAATTGGATTTGCAGTGAAGATTGTGTAGAAAAGCTTAAATGACTCTGGTAACTCAACGAGATTACTAATGTCAACAAGAAAATCGACATTTGTTGTCATGTTTCCCTCCTCTGAGTCCCCAAATGATCCAGGTGAGCAGATAATTTTGAGTGTGACCTGACAGGTGCTCTATGGCACGGCCAGCATAGCGTGCTCACAAAAACAAATTTATAGACTCAAAATAAGGTTTAATCGCCGGAAATTCATCAGTGAGGAACAATGAGAAACGTGGTCAAAAGTTGAATTCAAGACTCAGATCACCGGAGAGCACGACAATCAGGGCCTCTCACTCATCCACTGACTCCGAGCTCATGCTCCACTTGGGGCAGGTTGCGAGTTAATCGGAGAAATACGCTTACGAAAGTGAAACGATTGTGTAGTGTTTCCATAGTTTTCTGTGGGTCACCTTACTAGACTGGTTCGTAGAATATACAGCACGATCAGCTTCGAGCAAACAGGCTACGGCAAGCAGAAAATTCTTGGCTGGTGGTTATGTAATTCGTGATTCATAGAATGATTGCTGTCCGAAGGCCATCTGTGAGTCAGCGACCCATGGCTACGCAAATCAGCAACGAACAGATGCAGTATCATGTGATGTATTCCAACAGTCATTCGAGAGCCGTTTTGGTATCATAACGACTAGGACGTTACAATCGTCGTCCCGGCTTGGCTTCCCAGTTTGGACGGGGGGAGGGGTGCAGATTACACTACTGGTGAGTCCTAACAGGAATGAAACACCCGTTCATTGACACCGTGGTGTCTCAGTGGTGGGCTGAGTGATGATAGCTCATAATGAATAAAAAAATATGTTCACGCAATTTAACGGCTTAGCATTAAAGTCACGAAAACGGGTTCAATCCTGATAACTTTCCCTAAAGGTTACAGAACGTTGCAAACCTGTTAGCTAAACATGATTTTAATATGCCTAATGAAGCAAAACGGAGTGATTGAACAATTCCCCATGGAAAACATTGGTGGGCGGACAGCGTCGCAACAATTTATGGTTTGTGAAGCAGTGAGCATCTGAATATCGGTTGCATCTAGCCTAAGAAAGTAACATGCGCGTTCCTGTTCATCATACCGGCCCGGATAGCAGTAAGTAAGAGCCTTACGTACCCCATCTAGTCGAAGGAAAACCCGCATGACGTGTGAGGTTTCGGTGATGCGTAATGTGTGACGGATGGGGAAGTGCGCATTACTTTAGTTGAAAACAACACGAAGAACTGTTCTGAAACACGATTGGCCGAGTCACCTTTACATGTTCAACAAGGAAACTCAGTGTGCGAATTAAGGGAGAACCGTGAGATGCAATAATTTGCTTGTAACCGTCAGAGATAAGCAGGCGCGCAGCACAGGCGGTTTGACGATTCATGGAACAAGTGGGCAAATGAAACTAGTGGCGGATGAAAATCCGGGGGCCATTGCGAACCGAACCAAATATTTGAATCGTTTATCGATTCGCTGATTAACAAGCCGAGATAAGAAGGAACGTGTTTCGAAATAGACCATCGTTTTCACTAAGGATTGCGTTTGTGTGTGAACGTATACCAACAGTAATTTGAATCGGACACGTGTCTTGCAGGTGGGGTCTGGATGAAGATTGGCATTTTGGTCTTCATTATTGCGTCGGGATTGTAACAGAGGCTGGATGTGTGATGGTAAATTAACATTGGCCTACTCGTCAGTTTCCATTGTGTGTGTGTGTATTTAGGTAGAGATGGGTGTGGACTGACGGTTATTCTATACTTGATTCGAGGAATTTGTTCCGGGTCAACTAGATGACTTTTGTCTACGAAGTATCGGGAAGCAACTTCTTGTGGTTCATATATCTGCCTCTACCAATGTGTTATAATGCTTCTTTCTTCTAAGGAAAAGTAAATTTACCGTCGGCTTAACGTATACACTGAGCTGCATACACACCACAACAAATAGATTGCTTCTGAAGCTTTAAGCTCTGACAGAGGGAGGTTACACTAAGGGCTGCATACGGCTTCGGGTGCGTTTAAGATGGGACACTTGACAGTTCTTGACTGCCTGCTTCTAACGTTGTAGATGGAGCGAAAAGAAATTTTCACTTTCAGCATTCCCTTCACTGGAAAAAGTGGACACGATAAGTAAGTAGGTGAGAATAAAACGTATTGGATGAGACTATTGCCCTATATTTCAGAAATACACCAATATGCAGCATGAAGAGCGAATTGGAGTAGTGTGCAGAACACATGATTAATCAAATAAATGTTTTCTAGCGATCTATTTGATCTGACAGAGAATTCGATGCTGAAGAAATTCACCGTCAAAATTTTAGGCAATGGAGAAAATATGCAGTCATCTGGGGATACTGCCAGCAGTGGGCAGGTGAAAGTAAAATATCAAAAAAGTCTTGGCGGTTCCGCCACTTCATTTTCAAGATCTCGCAAATATATGAAGGAAATTCCTAAAATGTTACCTAGCAATTTAATTTCAGAGTGGGTTTCATTTTGTCTCCCAGCCGGGCGGAACATTATAAATTTGTACCTGTTCACTGTAGCTGCACATTGCAGAAATCCGATTTTACCCCGATAATTTATACTTGGTGATTCATCCTTCAAAGAGGGTATCGAAACAAACGACGCTAGGAATCACAACTATTGAAATGTCTTTTTTTAAAACATTAAGTTTAGACATTCCCTATGATTTCGAAGTAATTCAGGTTCTAGACCACCAAAATTCGACAACCGTTGATTTACTAAAAACATGGTTGCCTAATACATACATATATATATATATATATATATATATATATATATATGCAAATCTGCCTGTGACCGTGGTATGTTCAAGAATTTCCACTGTTATTACACTTAAGGCAAGCGTCATGAATTTACTTACGGGTTTTTCGTATTACATTCTTTTCGTGGATTGTAAAAAGGCTAATTAAAACTGGGCTACCTTGGGTGACTAGGTAAACACGTCTGAACGTACAAAAAGATCCTACTCAAGTACGAAAATTCCATGGACATTTTCTGGAAGACTCCACGGATTTATCTTAATTTGCATTCATAAACGACGACAAACCTGCTGGCTCAACATACGAGTTCATTCTACCGAATATTCCGCCTACAATTACGCATGTGTTTGTAGGCTGATGACTATTTGCTAATGAAGCTATGTTGGGTTAACCGAGGTCTAGCACTCATGGTCGAACATGAACTGTCAAATTTCTATTTTGAAAGGATCATGATTTATTTCAAAGTTGAACTCGCCTCATGATTATTTAAGCGCACTAATTCAGTCTGTTACACTTTTATCAAGAAATTGGAGCAATGAACGATAAATAGCAAAATCCTTTGGTATCACAACGTAGAGGATAAGGAACTGATTTCAAGACATCTGTCTATGCGAAAACATTTCTAACGTTTTAAGGCAGACAGGATGAACACTTACATCAAGGTGAACGAATAAACTGTGTTAAAGCATGCTTTTGTAGATGAAACCAATTATATCCAAGACTGACCACAAAGTTACATACGTCCAAGCTAAATATTTTTGACAGAAGCTCTTTCAATAACCGTACCACAGATTATTACCGATGCTTCACAGGCTATCATCGAGATAAACTTGAGTAATACTTAAAGGCCTCAAAAGTCACCACATATTCAGTGGGACTATAAGTATCCCGCGTAATAGTCAAAAATGCTGGGCACTTCAAATTAGAGACCCTTTAATTTTGTTGGCGTGTACAATGGCATTTGGTGACCTGAAACACCACTTGCAAAAATGAACACTTCTAGAATGAAATTCACTCTTTTTATTTCAGTCCAAGTTGTTCACCCTCATACGAAAGTATTCAGAATATCCTTACCAGCGAACCAAAAGGGAATGCACTACGGATTGGGGGATTGTGTTTGCAATAACGAAATTATTCCTTTCATTCTACGAAAGCAATAAATGTAAAGAAAAACCAGGGTCTCCGAAAAAAGTTTCATGTTTCACTCCACAAAAATTTAGTGAATGGGTTTTCTTGGCTTAAGGTAAATCATGACTTTGTCCGAAATATGTGGCGAAATTATAAAAAGATGTGCCTAACTAGTGGATACAGACTTAGAAATTCTAAAGGTTTTTGGAGTATAAAACAAAAGCAATTTCATCATGCAGGAGGCCTTGGATGGAAAACAAAATGATCAAGAATTTACGAAGGATAGTTGTCAGCCTATTAATTGCCACTGTTAACAGATCCTGGATTTCTGTCAGAACAAGTACCAAAGTTTTGCGAGTCAGTCTCTCTTTGTTCTTCTTAACGAGCCCGTGATGTATTATTTGAGTATGCATAAGGTGGCAGAAAATGAATGTCAACCTATTTGCTATTTACGTAAATTCGAAGTAGGCAGCTTATTAGGGAAAACATTGACCGGTCATCGGTGAATAAAATGGTTCCAGATTGAAGTATTCATTTTCCTATGCTGCTGCTTACCGGGGAGGAAAATACTAACATGATGCTTGTTGCAAATATTTATGTGTAATATATATATATATATATATCATATATATATATATGTATATATCACTAGTTCGGTGCAGAAAAGGTGTCAAGAAGGACGCGGCAAGATACCAACAATAAACGTTCCCCTCGAATGCCTTGAATATTTAGCTTGACCTTTAGCAGCGCCCTCTTGTATTGATTATACTGGATTCTTATTTTCAAACTCTTACTTTCGGTTTCAGCTTTATTAGAAAAAGCCAAAATACTAAACTGCTAACTGGGACATCGAGATACACATGTACCGATTTTGTGCCGCAACGATTATCACGTGTTCAGCCTGACAAGTATATGAGCACAGATGAATAAATCGATCAACAGAGCTGTTCAAAACGGTAATACCCGTTGCATAGCCTCGATGTAATTCCCATGACAGACTGAGAAAAACCAATTAAAAGTCCACCAGCCTACGCGATCTGTAAACTTAGCTACATCAACTGTGCCAAGTATAAATTTGTAGTTAACTGGTATATTTCTCGATTCAAGACAGTCTTAACCAAATGGATGACGAATCATTTCGGAAGGCGTTCAGTAGAGGTGTCACGGAACCACCAAGTGGAATTAGCGCCGCCACATTTGAGGATATCATTCGAAAGGACAAGGCTAAGGCTGACTTTATATCTGTGAGTAAACCACACTATTGAAATCGATCCTGTACGTGCCATTAACCTCTTTCGGTCATTCACAGAACCTTATTGTATAATTAGAGTTTACCACATTCATGTACACCTACACATTCATTCTAATAAACACAACCTGCGCAATGAAGGAAGTGGCAGAGTGGGGACAAAGTATAGTAATTCCTACAGTATTACTCCCTTTTATAATTTTAGTGCAACGTTTTGTTCACGAAATAGTCGTGGAAGGCTGGCAACCGACGCCTCTAGCTGACCGATTAGGCAAATGACCGACTGTGAGGGGACTAGAATTCTGGGCACACTCGCCGCGGTTCTGCGGGCATGAACACTGCGACTAGAATGCCTATCAGACAGTCACTTGGTGTAATACGGGAAAACTGTCTGCGTATTTCGAACAACAATTAATGTGCTGTTTTGGTAACCTATAGGCTCTTTCAAAAACTGGTAATCTCCATCTTTTTATCAGTCACGTTTGCTATTTATAATTCAATTAGTTTATATGATCATCTTTAGTAATCATTCGGTGATGCACTTAGGGTGAAAAAATGATTTTTTAAGAGGTATGGTTTTTATTCTACAGAAATGGACGAACCTATTCAACGAAGGATACGAAAACGCGCCACCTGTAGCTCTAAGACCAACGGAGGAACCTAGACGGTGAGTTTTCCGTAATGACGCTTATTGTAGATTGATCAGTTTAAAGTGAAATATCATGGACAAAATCTTGAATGACTCGGGATATTTAGAAAAACAATCAATAGGCCTTAAACCAACCCCAGTTCAATGGCACCAGCACGTTTATTTGGTAGTCCATTTAGTCAGAAACATCCATTACTTCAGGTTTATTGATTCGAATATGGACTGCTTGGAACCTGGCTGATGACGCGGTCATTTGCTGTCCGGGCGACTATGTTGGACATGTTAGCTGTCCACTTCTTTCCCCTGCACTTTTGTTGACCTTTGACCACAATTTTCAACGTGGTCATTGCGATCAGAGGTGGTGTCATCAAAAATGATTTGTATTAGTGAGTAGAACACATAGCTATACGAAAACTCAGTACGCGTGGTGTTTTATGTTTAAGTGAGCGATAAATAACCGTGCGCAAAAAAAAAAACAATTTGAAGAAGTCAGCAGATTGTTTTGCCACTTTTGCTTTAAAAAGTATTGTAGAAGGGGCACACAACTTATGCAGAGACCACATACACGATGGACTTTGTTGACTGAGTCAAGCCTTTTGACAAAACGGCTGCCTTGAAAGTTACTTAGGTATAAGAATCAGTCTTAAGCGGGATTTAAGAAATTAGAGAAATCAGTTTACATATGCTTAAATTTTGTGGCTCTCATTTCAGCCAAAGCCACATACTGGAGATTTTTCAGTGCCATCACTCCAATTTTCGATCCAAAGAAACAGTAAAGCCTAGTCACACTCAACCCACCATTGGATAGGGTATTAGATACTACGGCCTCATTCTGAGAAAATAAAATCATGCACGCCAACAATAAATAGATTATGGAAGCATAAATTTTTGAGAAAAAGAAAAATGGGGCTATCGTCCGCTATTGCCAAAATAGATCGCATGGAGGTTTCATACACTCAGGTCTACTCACCAGTAAATAAAAGGTTTTTGTTGATCAAGTGACTCAACCAATTTCCGTGGTTCTAACCTAGGATAACTTATCAAATCGGTCCGTCCAAGTAAACTTTACTTGTACATTTTCACAATTCATTTCTTCTCATGTTCTAATGGCGCTACCTTGGTAGCCAAGGTTGTGCGGATTCGATTGGATTCGGTTTGTTGTCATCAGGTGTAAATACTCGGTGATCGTCGATATCTTTTCGTTTGCTTTTGACGACCTTGTGCAACATAAGAAATTGTACTGGATAGAGTTTTTTCATGGAGCTAAAACATTTTGTTGGTGAAATTTCGAGTGCTTCCATAATCATAATAGGAACAAATTAGACGGTGGGTGAAGGGAGACAGTCAGTTAAAAACTCATGCTATTGGTAATGAATCGCACATGCAAACTCTTGTCAGGAACTTTCAAGAATGTCGATATTCTTTATTTTGTTTTATTTCATAATTATTTTTACTAATACCTGAACCATATATTTACGACCAATGTGGCAATAAGTCGCTTTTATTTTGTTGAATTTGGGGTCAGTTACTTTTGTCTTACAGCCAATTGAAAAATTGATCAATAATATTTCTTGTAAAACGTAATAGTCACCATTCCAACGACGATCGAAGCATGCTCGAGATAAATTTGTACATTTTGGGAACGATAATGCATAGGGATGTAGGCTAGGTGAAAATTACACTTTTGATATATAAACCGTTCGTTTGTTGGAATTTTAGATTACAGTGACCGATTGTAAGCCACTACAAAGATGTGACCTCAGGGCTGGAAAGTGCAATGTATTTCCTCAAGCCTTGGTTACTTCTTATTTCTTATTTATTTATGCAATTGCATTTGCTCATAGAACTTTAAAGAAAAGTGTACAGAATAAGACTTACGTGACTTTATCACAAGAGTTCTTCACATCTAGGCGGCGATTCATCTCCAAAGGAGGCATATTTATACGCGTATTCCGCATACTTTCTGGGAGCACTTAGGCTATGGAATTTGGGCTTCACAGTAGACACATCTTATTTGCGGTACGTAACAATTATCCTGTTCCAAGGACCCATTATTTATAGGTATTTCCCAAAAAGTGCAGTACTTTCTGCATGTATCAGCTTAGTGACTCCCAGATGACCCTGTACGATATAACTTTACGGCAACATGGATTTTAAAGCTTGTGAGAATGACAAGTTATGGCTCTCTTCAGACCTCGAGCCTTGATCCTGACGCGGACTACCTCTGGATGCTTATCCACACTGGATCTTTGTTCCTGACCGTGCCACCCTTGGTGAAAACGATATAGGAAGAACTCAGAATCACCCGTTTTCCCCGACCAGTGAGTAAACAAATCAGACCAATTAGCTGTCTTTACAAGCTGACGATTGAATTAAACCACACCCAATGCAGAAAACCTGACCGCCTAGCTGACGGTTGTTTCAGTTCATCATGGGCTTCTCTCATTATTCTCGTAAACAGCATAGAGTATTACTTAAATTAGCTTTCATATTTCGGATATTCCTTTTTGGTTTATAATTTGTTGAACATTGCAGATCACATCTGATCGTCAAATACATTTCAAGTCCATCCCTTTTCATCCACTAGCGCAGTTACGTCAGTAAGCAAAACGCAGAGCATCCCGTCTCATCACCATCCAACTTCACTTATTCCGTCTGATAATCGAATGGAAGTTCTGTTCAGCAATCTACCGGACTATTGGCACGAGACAGTTGTGAAATATGTTTGCAAACACTGGAACCCAAGTGGTCGTTTCGCATCGATCTACCCAATTTTGTTACGGCTGGAGCAAGAACTGGGTCCGTGCTGGCGACTTGATATGATTCAAAACAGTAAAGAAATACAACAGCATGCAGTACCAAACAGCACTCTAAATTTTCACATTCAAGATGACCCCTACATGTATTCCATTTGGCGTGAAAAGGTTCGAGAACACTGAAAGTTCGGGAAGAATACTCCACCAGAACTTGTGGATGCATCTGTGAATTCTTAATTTTGTTACAACAAGTTAACTTCGTATATTCATCAATCGAAGCATTGTGTATTCTATTCAGTGCACATGTTTCTTCCGTTGCACGTATGCTAACAGTGAAAACCAACTGTTCGATTCGGTTCGGGAACCCAGCATTGTGAGATCTCATTGTGCGTGAATCAAACAGTGCTTTGAGATATATACGCTCTGTTTTGCTGATTTCATTAAACGGATTTAAATTGTCACATGTTTTCTGGAACAATGTGAACGGTCAGTTAATCAATAATTTAGTCTGTCAGTCATTCAGTCAGGCGTGCAGGCAGACAGACAGGTGAGCAGTCACAGATAGATCGACCAAGAGACCAACTGAACATTTTATCCATAGATGATGCAATCGGATCATCTTAAAAGACGTCTGTCTCCGGTACCAGATAGGGGGTAGAAAATTATAATATGCAAGGAACAATGTATTTTAATATGCTAAACTATTTCGAACCCTAACTGAAATTCTCATATAACATCCTATTTTGCAACTCATAGAAGTGTGGTCATTTTACTGTTATCCACTTTCTGACCACAATCAGTCAACTGGAGCTCATGTCGTGACTGCTTTCATCCCCCACTGGCCTACGTGTGCTTTTATTCTCGGTTGTCTTTCCACTCACGGCCGTTTAGTTGCGAATAACGTGTTTGCCATCCGAATCGTTAATCGGTCTGACATCAAATTTTACTCTTCCTGCCTGCTGGTCTCTCTGCCCACTTGAACCAGCCTAGGTTCTTTTTGGAATAAGGACTTTGCTTTTCACGTAGAATGACCCGGGCCACTCATTTACTCTAACCGAGTAGCCTCGGGCCTTCCGCTTGAGTGGAATTTCATGCCATGTCTGGCTCGGGTGAGAATTCATTTTTGTAGTTCCGGTTTGAAGTTTCTACTTCTCCATAGGCTTTATGAACGTATCATGCAACTTGTCCTGACTGGCCAGTCTGATGCAAAAACCGAATTTTCTTTGGTTATGTGTGCTCGGTCTCGTACGGTAGGACGAGCTTTCTCTTGTACTCTTTCGAACGATATGATACCGATTCACGGTTGCTTTTAACTTGGATGCTCCATAAAATTGAGGTATGTTGCTTAAGTTTAGAGGTAATTGTTCTCCAAAGTACACAGATTGTTTACGCGTCCTTGTTGACTTGGGGATCGTGTGCACAGTCCGCAATTTGCTCACTACTGTGCATGAAGCATGTGAGCAAAATGTCTCATTGCTGAACTCGAACTAGACAACGTAAAGTTTACCTAATATTTCCAAAGATTCTGCACTGCAGTGCATTCCTTATGATCGAGTGGAGTGAGTACTTTCATATCTGGCTCCCTTCATAATCATAGTTCGTTTCTGTCCACCGTCCAACCACTGGGCTCTGAAAACATCAACCCAAAGGACACCAGGCAAAGTATTTCAAAGTTCTCTGGTTTTCTGGTCGCTGAGCCTGAAGTTCACATTCCAAACCAGGATAGAAGACTTCATGAAATTCACTAAACCGAGCAATGACACCAGTACCATGTGCTTGATAAACCGTAATCCCGTAAGTTATTTGCTTCATCAAATACAAATCTCCACTGATCAGGAAATTTTCGCGGGAGATTTCACAACTAAATTGCCTAAAATCTTTACTGTCAAAAACTTATCTAGGCCTTTGTACTCTCCCGGTTTCACAAAATCTACTAAGCAGACGTATATACTCGGGATGCAGTGGCCACATGAAGTGATTTTCCCCAACTGCAGTAATCGCAATATATTCTTCCGATTGTTTAGTAAATGGTACTGAAATGTGTATAGGAGAAATTGTAGAAAATCATGTCCGAAATGAGTACGTCCCGATAGGACGGAACAGTTCGTCACCGCTAGTTTATTAAAATAACAAGCCTAGTTTAGAAGGGGGCCATGGGATAGTTGTTCAGACAACTTTATTTAAGACAGAATTATTCATACACACTCCTTCGACTGGTGACAGAAAATTCAATGTTATTTCCAGTTAGTTCGCCGTACGGGATTAATTTTGAACTCTATTGTAGAAGTCTTTTGGTACACCAATGACAAGTGGTTTCTGTTCACAGTACGCGATTTAATTGAATTTCACTGAGCCTGACATTAGGTTTTTTTATCTCAGAATGGATATTTGATTACCCTTCTATGTTGTCTTTGGATCTGGAATAATAATACACTCCAAACTGTTCTTATTTTGCATTGCGACCCTCGTCTTCCGAAAGATTAATGATCCTCTCTTAAGGGCGAATCAGATTTTCATATAGATGCCTCATTTACATGTTTGACTGGCTACTCTGCAGAATAGGTCTTCCAGTCACAACTACAGGTCATCACGTCATTTCTCATTTCGGTAAGCAGCAGGCTCGAGTTAGTTCTTCCGTAGAGCTCCATAGTTGTGTACATCCAACATCGCATCCAGGGTTTGAATTCGGGTATTTCAACGAGTGTTCCCACTGGGACACCAGTCCCGTCCCCTTCCGAAGCTCTCGTGCAACACCCGGCGTCACTGAGGGCAACTTTCGTAAAAATACGATTAACCTGCAAAGGTGGTAATATACACACCTTCCACTTGGTAGCTCCGGAGTTACACCCTGTAAGATGGTGGTTATGCATCAGTGGTAAACTTTAATGACAGCCAAAATCGGGTCTGTTGCCCTCCAAGCGCAAGGATGACCGAGCGACTTGCTGTTATGCGTGAACTGTGATCCAAAGGATCAGGATTTGTCAGTTTGTCTCCATGCTTGAAAATATGCACTATATAAAGTTCGGGCAAACGGTCCATAACACAGCCATGAAGTATGGTGACCTTAAGCAGCGAACTTACTTGTAAAGGTCCAGTTAAACTGCCGGCTTGATGACCTCCAGACCTTTCAAGTCGTGGTGGTCGACAATAGATGATTTGGCAGGCAGTTACATCCGTATATATAAACTTTTTCTTTTACTTCATAATCAGTATCTTGCAGTTGATTTTTGTCTAGTTCTCTTTCTCTTTCCCTCATCTGAATCGACGGTGTTGTGAGGTAGCAAGCAAAAGATGAGCACGTTGATGCAATTTTGATGGTCATGAAACGGAAAATAAAAACGCTTGCGTCAAGTAGTGGTTCCGTGGAAAAAAACTGACAGAGAATGCATTCCAGGTTTATTAACTAGTTTGGGTGCATTTATGTTAGCGGTTACCGGTACCGCACAACATTTAAAGCACTGGCTTAATTTTTTTGTACAAAATGCAAATGGCAGATATGTCTTCAAATGTTCTTCGATATAGTGTAATTCGAGAAAAAATGGAAAATTGATAACTAAAGCAAGGTAAAATAGACTGTGACTTCCTCGAGCACATAAAGCGTTATCCGCTCAAACGTGAAATAACTATGGGACTCGGGAACCATCAGAATAGCGATACCACAGGATATTAACATGGAGTTAGTTTTTATCTTAAGTTTGGAACCTTAGATGTCCGTAAATTTGCCCATAAACAACAAAAATTGCACGGAAATTCCGTTAACTGTCAATATCATCTAATGCGTCCGTAACTCAAGTGCCAATGTCTCTTGTCCGAAAACGTTGCATAAAAACTACGTCTTTGCAAAAGTGGCTGATCTGTACTTGATTATGACAGAATCTGTTTCTTGTCTAATTAGTTACGATCTGTCACAACAACACTCGAACGCGAAATGATTAAGAACTACATTCGCCACATTTGCAGAGAACTTTCTTATCGTGGTCTTCATTTCTATGTACCGATACTCCTTGCTTGTTACTGCGGAGTGAAAATTTCTTGGGTCAAATTTATTTCATACCAGACAGTGACCTTCAAGCTGAAGTCTCCAAATTTCATCACGATTTACACCAATCGTGAACACACACCTTCGAAAAGTCCTTGATATTGTACAGGAGTAAAATCCTCCCATGAATTTGAAATGTCTTGTTCCTATTGGAAACGTGAATTTTTCAAAGACCAGTACGTCAATAAACCAACGAGGCATCTTCACACAGTTAGCTATGTTTACCTGTCGAGATGATTGTGGGTGAGTCATGGTGTCATGAGGGATAAATTTTGCAAACAACACGAAAACGGTGCACAAGAATGTTTGCATGCGGAAAATCGATTTGGTGGTGACGTTCAACAGCTCAATGAAATATCGTATCAAAACACACGGATGAATTTCGAAACTGGAATTCAGAGCTCTGGGCAAGCGTGTGAGTTCTCAAGTGTAAACATTGGGTGATCTCTTGCTACACTGGAGCTTTTGATAACCATTTACAGTTTTGACTCCATCAGACTTCGGGAACAAACTTGGTAATTTTCGCTAACAATGCGGTATTACACGAACTTACAGCTGAGCTGGGTGTGATTAAGATATACTGAGTCAAAGGGTGTAACTTTACATATCATTGTAGCTGGGAGCCAGTTTCTTTGAAAAAATGAACATTTCAAATTCTTGGTCAACGACGAAAAAATAATAGTAAAGAATGTAAACAACTGTTCAACCAGGCGCAAAACTTAGAGAATAAAAGAACCAGTCTTTCGCGGAAATATAGACTGTTCCTTTGGTTCCTGCCAGATACAGAATAGATTTTCCTGTCTGTTTGAAGCAAAGACGCGCTACACTTTCTAGGGTGACATATTCAACAATGATTCAAAGTTTAACTTTACTTCCATCTAATCGGAAAACCGAGTTTATTGGTTTAAATAAAACGATAGATAGCGCAATAAATCGCGTCACAATTCGCTCTCAATTTCCTTTAAAATTCAGAACTACATTTGAAATAAACTGCCTAAAAAAGTTGCACATTTTCACTCAACTGTTTGTACTAGTAATTTGTGACAAAAAGCCTTGTTTTTGCTATCGCCATCAGTTATTTTCTGCTTTTCGATTTTACTAGTCACTTGTCGCAGTGTTTTTGATGGTGTTCTGAGATTTTGTTCGAAATCTTCCGCAGATGTTTCACAATACACGACCAAGTGAGTATGATACACGAGTTTCACGTGCTGTTTAGTGAAGACTTGGTTTTGACTAACAGTTCACTACATTTGTGCGTAAACTCTTTAACAGGCTAGCAGTATTGTGAATCGCACCGAGCGAACTTTGAATTGTATACATTGGCTGGAAGATGGAAATAACCTACGCAACCTTCGATCAATCAGAATGAGAGAAAAAGCGATAGCTGTGAAAGGTGGTGCTCCGGACTTTAAATTAACAAGTTTCGGCTGCAGATTCCTTCTGAGTAGAATGAGTAAGAAAGCGTTACCGAAACCCGCTGCCAAAGGTTCGAATGCATCAGCAGTCTCACAGGAGATAAACGCTGCCACTTTCGAAAACGTGGCTCATGTGGAGAAAACAAAAGAGGCGTTCCTTCAGGTATGTCAGAGAAAGTTAGGATCAGTTTAATGTAAAAAGAACAATTCGATTTTCGTTTCCCTTTGGCACCCCTTCTATCGTTTTCTTCGAAGCATTAGACTAGAGATGTTTGAACCAGCCATGAAGTTCTATTCTGAAGGAGACCGTTCACACAGCCATAAAGCAATTTTCTAATTCACCAGTCTCCTAATAACGTTATGCAGTCAATCTACACTAACAGATATTAGTAAATCATATCCAGTTACGCATTGTAAGGAAAGTAATTTTTGCAGAGTGCCCCATTGTACATTCCGGTTTCGCTACCCATGTCAGTTGAAAACCCATTGTGAAAAAAGATCTCGATGGGTTTAAACTATTGTTGATTAGATTTGTCTGAGTCTATTCAAATACAAATATACAGTGAGTTCTATCAGTGTCACAGAATATGAAGACGCCAGTCAATGTATGTCGAGATAAATCTGCAACCATTAATTTTTCACACAGTGTTATCCAAATCTAAATTTTAAAATGTCTAAGGTTCTCAAAAGCCTAAGATATTTGGTCGCGTCGGTGTGTTAGTGAAAACGGTGTTATTAATTATCTGGCTGATCACTAACAAATTTATGCAAATAACATGCCATCTGCGTGATCCGACATTCTAGTAGCAAAACGTTCACTAGCAAATCATTAAATGAATCACATCAAGAGGTTCAGAGACTTACCGTTGAACCACCTGCAGTCTCAGTTTCATTAAACCAGACAATTTGGGAGCGGCACAGGACACTAGAAAAATGGGACTTAGGCATACGACGTCCCGAAAGTCGGTTTGTCCTGTCTGCTTAAGTTGGCCGATTATCCATCACGTGCACACAATCATAATACTATCATTGCTGACAGCTACACTAATAGTGAATTTATTAAACAATTATACAGAATAGGAAATCGAGTTACTCATTACACACCCAAGACTCGACGCAGTGGGCAATGTTGCGATGTCATATTTTGGATTCGTATTGAGTAAACAGATTTCCCATTCCGGATAGCTTCACGCTCCTCGTACCACCTCAAATTAGATGTCTATTTAACAATTATCTTAATTTTGACAACGTCCGCTCACAGCTTTGTGCTAATTGTTTACAGCGGAGATCCATTCATCTAGTTTTGTTGACAGAGGGACAAACAGATGGAAATCAAACTTCTGTTATCACATTAACAATGTTTTTTGTATAAAACAGCAATGGACAAACATATTTGGCAGCCCGTGTAGCACATCCAGTTTAACGGAAAAGTCCAAGAAGCAACACTCTCCGTGAGTCACATTTTCCTTTTGGTTTTGTGAAAATAATTAGTCGCCGGTGGCTACTATTTTTAAGTATCTTTATGTAGTTAACCTAATAGTCCTAATGATGAGCCAGTTAGCACCGACTACTTCACGCACAACTTTGCAACCTCGATCTTGACAGAAAGTTCACCGCGGTCAAAAATGAATACTTTCTGTCACACGAAATTGAGAATGAAGTTTAGTGCGTGAAAATTACATCTAAACTTAAAACGTGAAGAACGCGTTAATTAGCTCCTCGCACGCACGCAGTTAATTTGAGCAAGGGAGAAAGTTAACCTAACCACCAGCTGTGCGACTGTTTAGCCATTCCCGGGACTGAAGCTCCATTACCGCAAGAAGTAATAGAGGAATTATCCGAAGCTTGCATTGTTCTATATTTTGTCCTCTCCGCGATAGTTTGGCTGATTTCTTGGTGGGCAAGCAGTGTTCAGAGGAGAGGAAAACCAGGTGGGTTAAGAAAAATGAGAGGACAGATTTCAAACAATTAATTTAACAGATAATCCTGAGAAAAAATAATCTGACGAGAGGAAAGCATGCAAATTAACCAGCGATTCCCCTTTTATGTGAAGTCAACTGTTTACAGCATAAAAAAAGATGAAGCCCACAAATGTTTTAGAGATAGGTCACTAAAGAATAGTACAGTAATTAGGTATTCACGGAATAAAGATGATTCTCCTATATAGTTACTTTCAATTACCACGGGTGCTGGAGAATAGACAGAGCAATAACTTGATAAAATGCAGTATATTTCAATGTCGGCCCAATGACCCCATCGAACTCAGAACTAAGCCGTAAACACCCAAGAATGAACCAAGACAGTTTAACCGAGAAAATTTCACCCGCAATGTTTTCAACCAGTGGGTATGCACTAATGAGGCCACTAAGCTCGAAGACAGACTTTCCGTATTAAAGTCAGTTTAGATTATGCCGAAAAAACACCAATGCGTCCTCACTTGACCTATCATAACTGGACGAAATCAGGTTCGTGTTGTGTGCGCACATCATCAAAAGTGCTTCTATGATTTCTAACCTCAACAGTCGAAGACAGGCCAGTAGTAACTCAATCTTTATATAATAATGTCACCTGTTTGCCTACAGGAACATTGTTCAGGGACTGCCTCCAAATTGCAGGCAAGAGGCTATGCCAACGCCAAAAGACGGTGCACATGTTCTGTATAGCAGTTTGCCAGACGAGTGGGATCAGAAGGTGATGAGTTATGTCAACGAAAACTGGAATGAGAAAAATCGTCTTGATTCGCTTTATCCGATCATGTTGAAACTGGAGCAAGCTTTTGGACCTGGATGGCGTTTAGATAACGTGATAGACTACAAAGTCGAAGATCCTGAAGCGGTACCCCAGAGCACGATAAATTTCTGTTTTGGAAAAGATCCAACAATCTACTCTATTTGGAGACAACGGGTTCCGGATAATCCGATCTCTCTTTGAATATCGCAAAGATGACGGTGACTTCACCACTAACTGAAGAGCAACGGGTGATTCTTTCTCGAAGATACCTCTGGACGACGGTCAAAACACTATATATATATATATATATATATATATGTATCGGGTATTCGTTACAAACATTGTGCGTGGTTATTGACGATCTCTGAAGTTCGCTCTGTTGTTTAAACTATCGCGACCGAAGAGTGTTTATTATATTCAGTTTGTTCATCTTATTCTATATGCAAGTGCTCATGAAAAAAACTATCACCACTAGTTTTATGACTTCGTTATGTAATCGAAACTAAACGTAACCAAAATCTCCACCACCTGCGAACAACATCTGTGTAAACTCAGGCAAACTGGATCAGGCTGGTTTATTTCTATAGTCATGGGGTTCCGATCTCTGAGCCTCGCGTGTCGACCGTAAACGTTCCATCACCAGTCATGGTGACATCATCAGTGCACTTACACCAAAAAGTTTCTACATCATTGGTATGAAACTTGCGCGATGCATGTACTAACTACTTCACGTGGTCTTTCTGTAGATGGGGCTTTGTGTTATGCCACTCGGTTGCATGAGGCTTTTGGTGTATAAAATTTCAAGCGTTTGTTGGTCTCTTCTTTGCGAGGAATTGAAAGGTTTAGGCGAACAGAATTAGAGAGATGTCCAAGCGGATAAGATCGCGGCGCTTGGACTGGAAATCCGCGGGTTTGAATCATCCCACTCCCAGTCAACTTCCCCACTTGGCAACCCGCTGTTGGCCGCAGCCGCCTCCCTGGAAAACGATGTACACTGTTATTTCATTAAAAAAGGAAGCAAAAATAAAAGATAAAAGTTTAAAAACATTAGCGAAAATTGTAGGATCAGTAAGATAAAGAATATCGTCAACCTACCACTTAGATAAAACCATTCTGGAATTGCAATCGCTCAGCTAGGTTTCTGCCATCGATAAAAAATACCGTGGCCTGTGTTTGACCAAATGGATTGCCCATTCCCAAGCCGTTGATCTGAGTCCATTACTGTGAAGGCGAAGGGAGCGCCACGGGAGCCGATGTTGCTACTCATGGCAACAACTGGCTTTCATTAAAAACAGCGTGTGGTCACAATAAACCTGGATGAGATGAAATTTCTTGGCAGTCCGATCGGCTGGACCAAAAATCCGCTTCCAATGTGCCGTTCCGTCTCCGTTAGGTAGCCGGATTTGGTGTTGAAATCACTGGCAGCGACCACAGCGGGTGTTGAATGCACACTTTGGAGTAACCCAGATAATTCCAAGTAGAATTCGTCTTCCGCCTCAGAGGAGCTGCAGTCAACGGGCATATAAACACGACGAACAAACAACGACGCTAACCGGGACCTTTGACTCAAAAGTCTTACCCACATGGCAATGCGAGGGTTGACCCAGAGAGGAAACTCTGACCAGGTGTATATCAACCAATGTTCTACGTTGTGATATTGAAGTTCCACATGGATGGTGTTGGTCTTAGCGGGGAACCAGGTTCATGGACTTTTGATGATTTTCTCGTATGAGATCTCCTTATTCCTACTGATTTGAGCAACTGTTATTCAGCTTTAGAGATGCAACTGTACAACAATAATATTTTCAACTTACGGATGAATAACTATTCTGTAAGGTGGCTGTTATTCGATATGTGATTTATCTGGAAATTATTTCTGCTTTCCATTATTTTACTCATTTGGGACTTGCAATGGTCTTTGTTCATTAATACCAAGCCAGAGCTTTTGTCAGATTGGAAAAATTGGAAAAATTTTTCAGCCAAGACTGCGGTCGTACTGGTGCAGCCAAGTTTGGGAACGACATATTCAACCGTTTTTCATCGGCCTATTTTTGGTTGTCAGAAGAAACTGGAGTAATATCCTCAGACTGTTTTAGTTGGTCTTGGTACATCTTTTTCGGTGAACTCCTGAAGTTTACCCCAAATGAAAGAAAACCGAGTTCAGATCGGCTGAATGAAATCGAATTTAATTTGTGGATTTGTTCCTCCCAGGCATCGACACGCCATGCTACTATACTACGATTACTTAACTCAGTCCTTTGTAAACTAAACTGTTAACGCAGACTCTGCGTTTACTTTGGAGATTTATTCAGTTATTTTCTGCATGCAGTTTAATACCTACTTCCGTTCACCGCAGTTTGTAATTGATTAATATATTATATAATTCTCAGATTGTCATGAAAAGAGTTATATGAATTGTTAATATCTCAAACTATTGATCTTGAATCTCTGGCATCGAGCTCCACTTAATGAAAGATAAACTGCCAAATCTACGGAGTTGATTCAGAGGAAATTGATAAAAATTATCCACCTTCACCAAGACGCTGGGCCACAGATAGCTCTACCGTTAACAATGTTGTCGACAGCAGCGTATACGTATAAAATCAGTGACAAGTTTGCGGAGGTTGGCTAACTAAGGAAGTATCGTTGATCACGGTGCCACCTTTATCCACACATTTTAATTGCTACTTAGCGAATTTCCGTTTGGAGTTGACGTACTACTAAAAAAATGAATACTTCAAAAAATGGAGCTTGTTTTGTCAAATGCACATATTTGATACCTCAGTAATGACAGCATTCATAAAGTGAATGAAACAGGTTTGGAATTGCAGTAATATCCATTAAGTCTAGAACGTGATAAATAAAATTATACCATCTTTGTGATTTAATCTACCAAAAGCTGGTCATTTTAATTTATCTCGAAACATTGGGAATACCACTAAATGATGCATTCAGCAGATCTAAGCTTGATCTCAGATACTGTTTTGCCATTAAATAATCAACTGTGTTAATTATAGACAATCCCTCCAAAAGCACACGACGAAAGTAACCAAATGATATGTATTCTTCTTGAAAAGATATGAATTACTTCAAAATAGTACGTTCTATATACCAGTTTACGGAAACTGAAAGAAAACCGGCTCTGCGATCCACGATTAAAAGGTTGCTCTTCCGCCTACACCGATCTGAAGTGGAATGAAATAAATAACCATACTAAACCGATTTATCGGGCTATTTTGAAAGTAAGTATTGATAAGAACTAAATTAGAGATAATAATAGTGAATATATAGTATTACACGCCATCCGGTTTTAATCAGTTTGCTTGTCATTTGGGTACCTGCGGTCACCATAGACTGTCATAAAGGGCTAACAGGCACTTGAAAACTATTTGCAAATTCAGGGTATTCCCTAACTGGCGAGCCATTTACTAGCCCAATCGAAAACAGCGAACAAGAAATTGCGTGCAAAACGCACTCCTTTTATAAAACTCATGATGCTGAGTGCATCAACTGAGATCCACGTGATCGCAGGCGATCTGTCAAAACTCTTCATATAAAATTCCTCACAAGGGTGAGCCCGCAATCATTCTCAAGACAGATCGCCTGGTTGATATGGACCAAGATAGATTGCAACACAAAAATGAACCGGCGAAAAATTCTGACGCAAGAAATGGGGAAGAAGCGATTAGAAAAGATCAAATAAAGAAAGCATTTATTCAAGTGAGTCCATTAAACCTGTTAGATAAAGATGTCACTCAGCACTACATCACTTCAATTAGCATTGCTGAGTTGATTTTCCGTGTTTTTTGGTAGGTAACCACATAAGAGGATGTTATCAAAAAAACAGAAAAATAGGCAAATTTTTCATTTCTCTTTTTCCAAATCTGAGAACCTCGATCAGTCAGAAGTGCTTTATGAGGCAGCGAGAAACCGTTGCAAATAACCGCAGAATGGATCATGTATTGTCTAACATAATTTGATGCATCACACTTCTAAGCAATAACCATTTGAATTAGGAATGGATTAAGATCAACGAGCCTAAAATTTTGGATTCGACGTACTAGCAACCAGCCTGTCTAGTGGATGGTTTTGGAGGGTAATAATGTATTACATTTGTCACTCATATTTCGAAATTTTGATTGGTAGTTGTTTCGTCATGGTTAGCAGCGTGCTTGATAAGGCTGGAAAGCTAACTGAACATGGGAAGGATTTTTCAAAACCTAATATAATGAATTCAAATTAATAACCACTTTTTTGCTGACATTATGCCTAGCTGTTGACCGTTGGGTTACCATTTTAATTCTATATATAATATATATATATATCCCCGGATGTTCAAGTTTAATATTCCCCCCGGAGTTTTTTCTTTTCCACTTATCCTTGTGTTAATCACTCCTTCTCTCTTCTCTGTAGCCTAATTCTTCAGTTATTGTCATCTACTTGTAATTAATAACGGTTCACGGTCGATTGAATTTGCGTCGGTAGGTCAGAGCAGCAAAATAATAATTGAGTGCCAACAAAATTGTGGCTCATATCTGATGTTTGATGGTTTCAGCATATATGCCAGGATTCGTTTTCTACTGCCAAGCAGGCAAATAACCGATTTTCGAGGCAGCTATTCCCTCATAGCTGGACTTGTGGTGAGTATCATCTGTTCCATTTAGACTGGAAACCGTCAACGCAAATGGGGAAGCGATCCCAAAAAAGACGAATTAATCTCAATGACCCATTGAATCGCAACTGATCTCGGAATCCGTGATGACCAGAAAATGTATTATTGGCTTACTGTCGATTATTTCTGTGGCAATTGGTACAGGTTGCACAGACCACGTGGCTAAAGCGACCACGTGACGTGACACAAAATATTCATGTAATGATTTGCATATGGTTTCAGTAAATTCTGCGCAAACCATAGCATGATCGATTGCACCAACTTATTGTGATATTTGTCTGAGTTGCTGAATTGTTCCGCACTCTACGTTTCGTTTCACGTGCACAGCCATGCACCGTACGTTCATCATCAGTTCAAAATAAATATACAGGGGTAGTTAATAAGGTAGTTATGCACGATCAGCCTTCATTTTTAGAAATTCCTGGACTTTCAGTTTCGACTTATTTATGGGAGTACTCTGATATTTTGCGTACCACGTGGTTTGCATTAAACTGGCACAGAATCTTGCAGATTCAGAGCGCAAAATGAGCATCATCTGGAATAATCGATTCATGTGTTTTGCTGTCTTATGACAGCGATAATGTCTAAATAAAAGGCCGCAATAAATGAACACTCTTCCTTTTTCAACATGATACTTTCTCCTCCGGACCGCAAGAATAATTCACGTGGTTACCATAAGTCCAAATCCAGATTTATTTCATGCTGATTACCAAGCGTGAACCCTATGGATCAACTTCTACTCCACTTCGAGGTCTAGCAATAGTTCTTCATCGACGTAACACAAATCTGAATATGCATCATGTTACAATTTTTCCAAAAGTTCTGACATTGTCTTCAAGCGTAGTCAGTCTTGAGAACGTGTATCTGTGGTAACCAAAACGCCGACTAATCAGATCCCTATTTCCTCAGCTGCACATTCTCTCTTCGATCTGCTCGTGTCCTTGAGATCATTGGCATCGTTGCATTGGCTATTGTAAGTCGCAACTCGATGCATATTTTCGTCTACAACTCGCTTTGTTGCGTTATTTGAGCTTGCCTTTAAGACCGCATTTGCTCACCTGGAAATGCGTCCGATGAGCGTAATGCCTTCCTTTGATTCTTTCTGTCAAAATGTTGACAAGGGCGGGTTGCTGAACTACTACAGCTTTGTCAGTGGCAGCTTTCGCAGCAACCTTGTCATCGTACAAACATACGAGAACATTTCTGCAGTTTATATTACATGTGCTTTCTTTTAATTACCTGTAAACGGCCTTATTGTAGATAAAATCGATATCCAACTGGAGGGTAAAACAGTAAACTAGGTAAGCCAATAAGTATCACCATGGCCAGGTGCAAATGAGCATTTATTGAAATTCTCTTTCGCTGAGATTGATATTTAGACAACCAGCATTTTATCGGGAGTTGAGCCGATGTGGTACATGCATGCTTAACGTGATCTTCTACCCTTAAATGGATTGTATAATTCTGTTTGTCCTAGAGCGTCTTCGCAAAACGTGCAGACACTTTGATGACTTTCGTTAGGAGCAAGAGTTCTATTAAGAAAGATCGTTCAAAAATACATCGTACCTTGTTTCAATTCATTGTTCGCAATATGGCTTAATGTCAAAGCTAATTAAATGTGGCTTGTAGTTTCAGACTGCTGTTGTCTATTTTATTTACATGCTAGTGGTTGCAGATAGACTGTTTATGAAAAATTGCAGTCCAATCGAATCTAGAACTAAAGTAACTAGCGATCCATTGACACGACCAACAGTGATTTTCAAAATCCCTGAGACAAATGAGCTTCCTTATACATTTTGTCCTCTCAAGAATATGCAAAACACTAACCTGCATAATAACATTTTTCCTGCTCGTCAATAACCTTGGAAAATCAAAGCAACATCGTTACATTCTTCTTCACTTTGATCTTTAGTTAATAGCAAATATTATCATTGAGGATTGCAGTAGGTAATTCCACTTAACTTCGCCAAGACAGACTTTCTGGAACATACCTGCCGCTTTAGATTATCTGCTTGGTTTTTCGGAGACTAGAGGGGCAAACTCGGATAGAACAGCTAAATACTACTCAGGACACTGCTTTGTACCCCGTTTTCGCAGATGTACCGTTACGGATCTTCATGTCCTCAACACTCTGCGGCATCTTAATGAGCCAACATGCATGAAGTTTCGTTGGCTGAGGTGATAAGACAAAAAACTAAGCTTTTTCATTGCAGAAAGCAAACACAAATAGCTAGTCGGGGTGTCATAGTATCGTTGGTAGCCACTTCATGCCAATATGAAATCCACATGGTTATCACAAAAACACTGTTTGGGTCTCAAACGTCTGCCTACCCAAATAAGGTAGCTGACAAATAAAGGCCCCAATGAGCAAAAGTCTCATTGGCTTTTATGACATCGGGCCGATGGACAACTCCGGTCTCTATGGTTCGACATTCGCTGTGAACAAAACCTCTACAGATGTAATGGTCTTCTAATTAACACTGTCACCGGCCCTTGGCATAGCAAGCATTGGTCTCTCTGCTTTTACTGAAGCGGTCAGCAACAAAGTCTAAAATGAATTTTTGCGCAAGCTACAAGAGTCAGCCAACAGAATTTCGAAACGCGACGTAGTGTTCGTCAATGAAGATACGAAGCTGGTACAGGCAAATCAGAGGAATCCACTTTGCACCTTTGGGAAATTATGCTTTGGCCAATGCTCTTTGAATGTCGGTCGCCTCATGTGACTCATCAAAACTAACAGAATGGTTGCTGCATCATTTGCTTGTAGCACACGAAAAAACACTTACTAGCATGATATATCAGTGACAATTACAATGGACACCATGTCGGCCACATGCCAGAAGGATCCCGCTGGGCCTCTTCGGTATAGAGTTAACGAGCGCTTCGTGCTGCAAACAAAAGAAGCACAAAGGATAGTGGCGGTGTCCTACGTACATGCTTCAAACCCCGTTTACTTACACTTGCTGGTGTTCTTTCTTCCCAACAAGTAGGAGTGAGAGCCCCAAAGATACCAAAAGGACTACAAGTGTTGCAACAAATAATCTCGTTTCAACTGATTAACACAACCAATATGCGAGCTAGCAAAAGCCCAGTCGAAGAGCAGCGGGCTGATAATTAAGGAAGTTACCCGGGAGAAAATGAACAGTAACAAAAACGGACAAAGACTGACTCTCTGAAAGTATACTGCAGCTGAAAATTAAAGCATAAAATTCATTCTTAAATGCAGCAGGGAACGTGGAGAACTGTACAGATTTTGATCAAACACCGCAAGGCCCTATTGCAGGAAGAGCCTGATGAAAGCAAACGATAGAATTGAGAATGCGTCTCCTGAGGTGTGCAGGATGTATGTTGATGAAACATTAAAAGCAGTTAGTTGAACTACAATACTCGAATCTTGTATGTGTTTTGCACTGACATGGCAGACATCAACCACCAAAGACACTATTGCAAGCGTTAAACACGCCTTCTGGCCAGCCTGCATGAGGCTGCAAAATTGAGGGAGCCGAAATTCAGAGGGTGATGAAACTTGTGAAAACGAAAGTTGCCTGCTTAAATATCAGTTACGACACTACTGGACAGCGGACCGTTGCAAGTATCCGGTAATTTATAAGTCGGAACATTAAGAATAGCCAGAGGGGAAAAGAGGTGGTTGAGGATGGAAGACATATCGGGTAAAAGCGCGAGAACTCTGACCAGAATCATCCTTAGCCCTGCACAACCAGCACGACGCAAGGAAAATGCGAACCTCTTTATCCCGCGCGACGACCGGCGCACTGCGGATTTCATCATTTATACACGTGTAACCCGTAGATGGCAGACGGATACTGCTAGGGCGTCCAGTCGTTAAGCAAGAGAACGAATAGGGTTCCCAACCAAAGCTTGTGTTCTAACATGAGCCTGTCCGTAAGGAAGAAGACTGAGTTGCCGGCTTATTCCACTCCCCAACCCGAAAGACCAGAAGACTAATTAGTCAGACCTTTACTCACTGACCTTCCAAGCGTGAATGAGCATTTAGCCTTAGATAGCTTACTGGATTATGGAGGCAAGCAAGCCATCACACAACGTCAAGTTACAGTCTTGCTGTGATGGATGTGCAATACAGAATAACTTTGCGAACAACGGAAGAATTTCCCAGACTGAGCCTTATAGAATCGAAGAGTTCAAATTGCAGGTAATCTACAGAAACACGCTAGCTGAGAAACTCCGCTAACTATTCAAATACCCAAAACCTGAGCCATTCAGACTTCAGTCTTCTTTCATTTCCGCGGATTAATAAAAATGTATGAAGCAGACTAGAGATACTTCAACGTTTCTCCGGTTCATGTAATTCGGCTGCAATAAAGAAGCACTTTCTCAAGATAAATTGATATCTCCTGGTAAAAAGAATCACAATATCTCGAAATCTTAACACATTTTCTTGAAAAAAGAAAGAAGAGATTCGTCAACGACTGGGCTGGTTCATCTCTATCCAAAACCTCACCTATGTAATCAGTTGAGAGGAAATCACGGTGTATGGGTTGCGGCCAGCACTTTGTTCTTTTAGGCTGTTTAGTTGGCAGATTAAAAGGATTTCTGGCTCTCCTTAGGAGCCGAGCTTCTTAGCCCCTCAGATAAAACCACAACTATACGTCTGATTTAACCCAACTGACTACGTTTCTAGGAAACATGCACACACAACCAAACACGTCACTGTCAAATTTCAACCTGCCCTACTGTGGCCGCATAAACATTGACCGTCCTCATTTCGTTTGGTACACGGGGAACTAAGACTCATTGACTGTTCGCAGCTGTTTCCTCTTCAGACCGTTTTTACTGGTGGTTTTTCGTATAGAGCTGCTTGCCACTCATAGGTAGTGCAAGTCGATGGAAAACAGTGTACGCTAAGCAGTTAATTTGATGCGCACATATGGTGGAGTTGCCTGAGTCAGTTTGTGCTGTGCTCATCAAAGCGGCTTACATGACCCGATGTGCCTCAAGATTACCAAGAGTGATGTGAAATGTTGAAGTCAGTCGTCGTATGTCTACTTGCTCTCTTAAACCCATGTAGATAGTCCACCTTGTAGACGAGTTGATGATACAAACACTTCCGTTGACACTCTTCTGCGTTGCCATAAATTTTCGGACATTGCACGACCCCAAATAGCACTCCAGTATCTGAGTAAGCGCCATAGCTAAAGCAGGTACTTTGTTCTCAATTAGTCCTGACAAACGGCTCAACAACCTTCAGGCATTTCGTCGCAATGGGCTCATTCAAACAAAATACATGATTTCTCCTAAGCTTACCTATACGAACTTTTTAGTTGTGTTGTCAGCTTCTTTGTATGACGGGAGGACATTGCAAGCTATTCGAAAGAACCTCATCATTAGATAATATTTTGCAAGTCTCTACCATTCGCTGAATGAAATTTTGTGGCCTTCGAAATTCAGTAACCCAGTAGAATGTCATGTTATAGAGTATAGAATTTTGATAAACAATATTCACCTGGCTAAGGTGATGCGGAGGTTGAAGTTCAGCCTTTGATATGGGGCTCAAGTCCCATTTCGGGTGCGTCAGAGGTGCACTACTGGTGACTCCTAACAAAGAGGGAATGGCTGCTCAACGCCTTCATGTATTCGCATTCAGAAATTTGAAGCTGGCAACGCAAGATGAATCGACTGATTTCAGCTTTGCGCTAATTAGCAATGCTCTGACGAGCTCCGGTTTTGGTTACTGCCTCGCAACACTATCTGGTCAGAATAAATAGAGAGGATAAAAAATGTAGAGAAAGATCAGATACAGTTGACTAACTTGGATGATTATGTAGAACAGCATGCACCCTGCTGACTGCATTATTTTGCCACATCACCCAGTGTTTCCAACCATCTTTTAAGGGGATCTCGTGAACTCCAACGTGGTAGTCTAAGCATAACCTCACGAACGAGTTCCCTTATTACGGTTTCCTTACCGGTTTGCACTGCCAAGCGTTTTCTGTGCTGGCGGTCAGATTTTCGGACCCCTGGGCACCAAAGTGGTGGAACAGTAGCAAACCTCGATGAAAACATCATAAATAATGACCGGAAACCCGTCATAGGAACTGAAAGCAAAGTTTTTATTGAACATTAGATACACTGAGCTTTGTTTCAAAAGCGAAACAATTCGAGTTTAAAATGACCTTTCTCAAATGCACCGCTAGTTGAAATTCGGGGGCCGCTCGTTACTACTCGTTAGTAAGGAATTTATGCTTTATGCAGAATGAGTATTCTGTGAGAGCACGGTTAGACTTATTTTTGTTGGCCTGATTTTGACTTCCCGCACAGAAATGGACGAAACTATTCGACGACGACCACACTACCCCACAACCTGCAATGGCAAAACCGAAGAAGCGTTCTGAAATGTAAGATTTCTCCAACCAAAATAAGACATTTTAACAATGTTTTCTTACTTAGTGGTTACTTTACCTCGGTGACAGAACATGAAAACATTTAACCTCCTCTCTGATTAAAACGGATGTCAAATTCCAGAAAAAATCACCGTCATTTCTATAAATATTTCGCTCTCATTGCTTTTTCAGTGGCCTTGAGTTAGGTGTGGATTCACAGTCAAGATTTTGGGAAACAGTACAGAAATTTGAAAAAGTAGTAGATCAAAGAAACGGGAACTTTAAGAAACGGGAGGCAGTCAGTTCAATCCGTTTTCCACCGAAAAATGTTTGCAACTTTTTTATCGGACATTTCTCTACTGGGTTTGCTGTTCGCCATGCACCCGCGGGATCTCTCGATTCCACACGGGATCAGTCGATATCTATTGACAAAGGCTTTCCTGGTTTCAAGCAAAATAAACGGTAGTTTCAACCCTGGTTCCATTATTAAATCATTGAAAGCGCATTAAGGCATAAAGGCTAATCAGCAAAGAAAATACCGAACTAATCAAACATTTTGTGCAATTTGTTCGAAAGGGTAATGCAAACAAATTAAATTATCAGTGGCTGTTAGGGTACGTCACCATCGTATTGGTGTCCGATATCGTCGGCTTTCAGCCACTGAAACTGAAGTGCTCGAATCGATTTTCATTATGCGCACAACACTGGTGTGAAGAGACGAATGGTAATACTTTCGACTGTTGTGGGGGTGTGATAAGCAACAAGTTTTTTCGCTTTTTGGGGCAAGAGACAATTAACAAAAGCAGCCAATGCACTTCTGTTGCTTCGGCAAAAGAACCAATTAAACCTTCCTCGAATAAAGGAAGTCAGTAACCGGGAACAAATTTTCTCCACTTTTAACCAGTTGACTGATAGTTGTTTGCCTATATCACAGTCGGGGGCTGGTCCCGTTAGCATGGAACTAAACCGTCGATTCAGGATAAAATTATTCGAAACAAACAGCTTCAAAGAAATGATTCATATAATTTGTGATGTTCGCCAGCTCTTTGTTCGAAATGATGATGCTGATGTTCATACAAATAGCCTGCGTTTTTAGCCAAGGTGATTTAACGATGTAGTCCAAGGATTTATGCTTAGTCGAAAAGGTTGTAAATGAAACTTATCTGGCTACTGGCCTATTCTTGGCAAGATCTTTTGTTTGGTTTACTGATGAAGTGCGTCCTATTCGCGTCGTATTGTCGTTCGTTGAAGTGGACACATTTTGGAAAGTTGGATATTCCGAAATCGATGTCAGAGCGATGGACTAAATGACACTTTGTCACCTTCAGCAGATCTAACTCACTGTTTTAACAGCAAGGTGAATTACGTTATATTTTTCTCATTGGCATGTGGTGGCATGCTTGTACGGTGGTGCAGTCAAAATACACAAACAAACCCCAAAATGTAATTGAAAATCAAGAAATGCATCATGTAACCCATACTGCAGAACGACTTTCAGTCCTCCTGGTGGCAGTTGGAATTTGGGAAAAATATCTACCAGAAATCAGTTTGCTATCGATTTCTATAGTTGTCTGCAGCGGACATAAGCAGTGTGTTTTGCTGTAGCCCAGCCGTTATACCAGTGGAATAAGAAAACCTCAAATACAAATCCGCCCTAACGTTTTTCGACTTGCGTGAATTACTTGATATCAGTTAAGTGACCGAACGTGCTCAAACGGGCAATAAAGTAAAATGTGACCTTCATGCAGTTAAATAGCGGATTTTGCTGCACTTCAAATTTATTGGTTGCTGGCGTGAAAAAAACGAGCATGCCTAGACAGGGATGCTCAATTCCGATATGGTTTTTCGGAGACGGTGTGTGAAACTAAGTTAACGGTCAGTGCTTGTGATCATATCCTGCATCATTACACTCGTTGAATGGATCGGGAATACCGGTTGATGCCTGAATTAGGTCGCAAAACCGTGACGTGTTAGATCACGCAAGAGAAAATACATCGACATTAGAATTCTTATTAAGACGAGGACCTAATCGTTATCATGCAAGGAGCAAAAGAAAAATACAAGAAGACGTCAGTTATGATACTGGTTCACCAATGTGAATTGATTCCACTTCAAATCCGTTATCAGTGGGCCTTATTGTGACAGACAAACACCAAATATTGTTGAATAGGAAAAATTAGAAAGAAACAAATAGTTTTATTGGTTTTACGTCTGGCTGACTGCCGTTCGAACTCCCACCTTCACGCGCAAACCTCAGATTCTTCGATCGACCTTACACGCGGGAAGAACCAGGTTCAGTTTTTGCTCTTATTAGAACCCATCAGCGGAGTTAACAAGATAGGTATCGTATCTCCCTTCGAGGATTTCATACATTGCTGGCTGTCATTAAGGACGAAATCTAGACAAGCCTAACTCGGCGATTCTATCTGGCCTGAAACGTAGCGTTCATGTACTTCCCCGACCTGTTTTAGCCCAAAGTATCTCTTCATTCTGACGATTGAAGATGAATTCAAAAATGTTTTTATATAGAGCTCAAAACCACTTGTGAATATTCAAGGATTGTCTAACATTTGAGCAAAATTAATTCGGTATTTCTGATTAGTGTGTTAGAAGTAGAAGATGGAATGTTTTCATGAAGTAATTCCCCTTGTGATATCATCGCTCAGCTGAGCATTAAGAAACTATGAAAGCACTGTACAGCTGTTTCATCCTTGTTAAGAATCATCAGCAATGCATGTCCGCCGCGCTCGAACTGGGACGCGAACCCAGGACGAACAATTTCGAGTCGAATGCCTTAGCCTTTACGTTACCGGGCAGGTTCACAACGGTTTGTTGAACTTCACCATATGATGGTCGATACCTGTTGGTTCCTTAGTCCGCTGTCGAAGAACTTCCGTACAAGGCTTTGTCATTCAGCTCATCCTTTGACTTGATCAATTTGATGTCAACGCAGCGGCACTGACCTCTGGTATGAGTGGTGCTTACGGTAATTCCGTATCCACTGTCCCTGTACTGAGTAACAGCAATTGATTTTCAATCAAGTGGCCACACCGAAACGTGTTCATTAAAGTGAAGAACAAATACAAACTACCAGTAAACGAACCGTAATCTGGTAATACATATGTCCACAAATTCACCGTAGGAAATGTTATTTTCGCGCGTGCAAAACAGCCACAATTAAATAGTAGCATCGTATCCGGACCTCGAAATCGCTTTTAAATGCTGTTATTTACACTGGACATTTAGTAGGTTTTAGCAGCAATGTTGCTTGCTAACCCCACTGCAGTAACGACAATATGCAGAATTGTTCTCTTTAACAATCTATCCATTTCCTAGTGTGCTTTCTTGCTATGAAAATTTAGCATGAATACATTTGGCAAACAATCTTTTTTCGTTCACAGTGGCGGAAAAATAAATTTCAAAAGGTCACAGAGCCATTCACATGAATCCAAAAGCGAGATAAGCACTTCCGTGTTTGAGAATGCCAGACAAAACGAGATAGCAAAACAAAAATTTATTCAGGTGAGTATAACCTGACCAGCGTTTAGTATTTATTGTTTTCTTTTGTTATTTCTGAGAAACTTTCTTCAGAAGAACTCTTAAAGAATCTGGTGATATAAAACAACAAAAGTTGTGACAAAAATGGATCAGAGGTTTTAATAACAGAGCACGCACAAAACACTGGAAAAGACAGAAAAGTGAACTTTGATTACTGTCCATTTAAAAGGATAATTCCTGCCTAATAGTGGCACTCCATGTGCATTCTAACAGATCTTACTGCACGAGATAGATCAATCCCAGTCGATCTAACTACATTCAAAACAGTGCCTTTCACGGTGCACTTTTAGACCATCGCGTTTGGTTGACTGCGGCATTTTTAAAAAGTGAAACAGTATGTGTTAGCAGGAACTGAGCTTGGCCTGCTGCATATAGCAACATCTACAAAGTCAATTAATAAAGTTTAGTGGTTCTCCGGTTGGTGACTGAATTACGCTTAGTGAACAGAAACTTTGTATACGGTAGCACGTTGGTTAAAAGCAGATACTCCACAGATAAGCAAGCAGTTTGGATCCACGATCTACACAACCACTTGGTTTTCGTTGACACCGAAATGCACAAAGAAGAAAGCGCCGTTCAGAGTCAAGGAGTTCCTCAGTCGTGTGCCGCGCACAAAATCAGCTAATCACTAATTCACTAGTGAATAAATATGCTGAAGAAAATATTTGAGCCGTAAACGAACGTTGAGCTTTTTGCGGCTAAATATAGTTAGATAGCATTACCAAGGTTTGTCTGTGTACCAAATAGAGGAGCTGATTGCTACCAGAATATTGCCCAGTTTGAATCAGCATATGTCCTTAAATCGGAGAAACAGCGCTGGATTTGGTAAAAATAAGGATTCAGTCAGAGTGAACAAAAAAACGTTTTGATCACATTATGCAAACTATATAGCTTTTGTAGCACGCCCAAGTACATGGACTCTTTAAAACTCGTGTGTGTGTGTTTGCGGTGGTCAAAATACTTTACACCATCCACCTGGCCACGGCCGAATTGAGGGTCAACGCAGTGAAACCGTTTAGCAGTTCATTTCGGGATTTTGTCCGTTCATCCGGAATTGTATGAAGACGGACTTCGATTTCACAGGACTTGTCCAGCTAATGTCTGCTTGTAGATAAATGAGGGCAGGTGTCCCGAAAATGTGAGCAATTTGGGGTACTGTTTTTCCTGTATGCCACTTTTCGCTTCTGTTCAAGAAACATTTCAAAGGGGCAAGCATGCCGCAGTTTTAGTTTTTTTTGCGCAACTTCTAATACACTTGGATAATGTTAAATTTACAACTTACTGATATTCCATTGTATTCGGTCGACATACTTACCAAAACGAAGGCAAACAGAATAAACCAGAACATGTTGTAACCAGACTAATCAAATGCGTCATTTAATCGGTCTGGAAACATAGGATTTTTCTTTGATTAAATTTGTAGAAAAACAAACACCAAGATGTTTTCAAGTATATTGAGAAAGCTGAGTACGCAAAAATAGTAGGGAGACCTATTTTGTGTAATGTCTTCATAAGTATGAATTGCATCGGCGGGGCGAGAGGGCTGTCATGTGGTAACAAATTTTGCAATGATCAGGGCCCTTTTGTCAGCAGATTTTAATCTATTTTTGCGATAGCAATGTGGCCTACAAAGTCTTCATGAAGATTATTAATAATGCGGCAGAAGTGGCTTTTAAGAAATCATGTTTTTACATCGCCATGCCTGACTGACTGGCTGGTTTCCACTGGGTCACTATGCTCCAGGACCTTTTCTATAAACTTATTCCTCGAAGTATCAGGCTAATAATAAATAAAAATTACCTGCTTATATTTCACGTGCATTTTGAATCATCTTGCTTTTCCTTTTTGATTTTCAAATGTTCTGACGTTAGATCTTAGTGAGCATACTTTCTGAAAAAAAACATAGATCATAATATACAACAATAAAGGAAGGAGCTGAAATTAAGGGCATAGTCGTCGGATTCTGTGAAGTTTCAAGGAATAGTATGGCCGACTGCAGATCGTTGTCGTTCAAACGGATTTGACAAAGGATTTCCCAACATGCTGATTGTTTAGCGAACCAGCCGCTTGTTCAATTTTTCTAAAGCTTTTGCTTCGCTATGAAGCTTGAAACAACCGTCATGGTACCACTGCTTTCCATCCACGATGAGGAAGAAGATAGAAAAGTCGGGTCCAAATAAAGACAAAATAAAACCATTAACAAACTGTCATCCGCTTGAACAAGAACGTACTTTTTCTCTTCCGGAATAAGCATTTTTTAAATAGCCATCCATTCCCGTGACCAGACAAATTCTTGATAAACGATCCGTAATCGAATGCCTGGCCGGGTCTTGAATAAAACTTCATGAAAGTAATTGGAAACTGTACCAGAAGCTACGTGTTTGGAAGACTGGTGAAGATCGCAGAATCCAACGGTACTTAAGAATAGTCTGCCACAAACCCTATCGAAGATCTCTCTCTATATTGTGCCTACATGTATTATCTGTGGGCAGGATAGAAATTTACCATGCGCAATGAAAACTAGGGGATATCGTTCACTTTCATTCAAATGAATTCGTTCTAGGATGCAGCCGCATTTGAGTAAGAACAAAAGCAATTTTTAGTTTCAGGAAACGCTAGCCGTTACCTCCAGTGTAATTTACCGTTCTTCGTACTGTAAGTCATAATTTTGTGTCTATATTCAAGAATCCACGATGTGATGTCGACCTTTGTCTTTCTAAAAATTATAAAACTCCCATACCATACGGTACACATTATTTATGCGTGCTGTTTAAAACCGCAGTAAATATATTCGATAATGTTTTTCCGTCTGTCTACGCCATTCTTTATATATAGACATGGAAAGCGAGGCTTGGGGAGAAACCACCTAATGGAACAACACACTCAACCGAGTACGTTTTCACACTCCGCAAGTTTTCAAAATGCCAGACTAAAAATAACCAAATTCCATTTTTAAGGTTACTTTCATCGAAGTTTGTTCCATTTTCTTCCAAAAGATCCTTCCAAAATGCAATAAGCATAAGGTCATCAATTAGGTGGATTATCAAAGATTTCAATGAGTGTTCTATCAAGCCATTTGCAATATTCTTTTGGGATGAGAGCCAAACACATTAAACTGTTAGTATTACAGAGTGATCGTTAATGTGCGTTTATAAGTCTGCTTGAAGTGAGTTGCCAACATGCATTTTTCGGTGTGTTAGAAATTTGTCAAAAGTGACGATGTCCATATAGGTAATCGAGATGTGTGACTTGCCCTAAATATTTAGGAAACCAGTATGATAGGTTATAAACTAACTTCTTAAAACTAACTAATTAAGGTCCGTGCCAACTCTTACGGTATCACGGTAACTACAACCATTTTCGTGATTACTAGTATATGTTTACTTGGTTTCAAATCTTGAGGAATTATCCAAGGTCCACCTTGTGTTGTGCTCTTCCACTGCTTCTTAGTGGTAACAAATGGGAGAGTAGATTTCTACGCTCAGATTTTCCCCGAATTAGTGTCACTATAAACGCGCTCAAGGGGCACCGTAATCGGGATTTGTTTTGGTACCTTCCGGTTGAACTGGAATGGCTGTGCGGAAGCCGACCATGCATCATAAGAGATCAAGATAATTAGGGTTTATATCGTTAGCTGGATTTCATTTGATAAATGTAGTAGACCCATAATAAGGACCGGAATCATATCGGAGAACCACATGCACACTGAGTGATCGACTAACTATGGATAGCAATACATAAACACTCGGCTCTTTGTTGGGTTCATTCACGTTTGCTCACATGCGTTTGTTGGTGATGAGATACCTTTCATCTACGCCATCTTAGATGCTGCAACAGAAGACTGTTTCCAAAGTGGTCTTTTTGTTGTGCAAGTTCATGAAGTATGCTGGCAAACTCAAGCACGAATTTACATGAAATAATTCACCATGTGATATCATCACTCAACTCACTATAAAGAAACCATGGAAGCACTGTACAGCTGTTTCATCCTTGTTAGGAATCATCAGCAGTGCATATCCACCGCGCCCCAACTGGGACGCGAACCCGGATTTGTCAAATTTACGGTTTTCAAAAGAGTAACAGAGGAATATCGAATAATAGGTTATACTAGGATAAGCTGACCATAATTCTTATATCTTATTTTCGGGGTTTACACTGAGGCCAGTGTAGTTCATGTTTTGATTCATTCCGGAAAATGACTAACTCTACAAGAGAGCAACCGCGTTTTCACTTGTGTGTAAGTATCGATGGGGACCAATAAGGTGATTTTCATGCTCAGCAAACTATGCAAGGTTCGGAGGTTGAATAGTAACAGTTGTGCGTCGAAACTAAAATTTGGTATGACCAAAAAAGGCACCAATATTTTAGAATTGTCCTGTCAAATTGCGGACTATTCATGTATGACAAATAACTACGCTTACGCAAACGTTGTGGTGGATGATTCGTTCTTCCCTGAAATCTAGTAAATGGAGGCATGTCTGCTAAATATTTCCATTTTCTCGCAGCAGAACAATGCACACAAATTAGTGACAAAAATGCATCACTTATAACAGAGTGACCTACTGATTTCTTAGGATTCAATTCCGTTACCCTACTTAGATCAACATAAATTCATCCGATGCGAGATTGATATCCCATGAGGAATAATCCAGTGTATTATGTTATCGGTTCGTGGAGTGCTGATTGCTTGTACGGCATTTAGAACACGGAGCGTTATTCACAATCACCTATCAGTGTTTCGTTAGTTCGATTTGCCGTTATTGCAGTCGTCAGGAATGGCTGCAAACTTCTCGTCGTGCAATGTCGTCCACGTTTACCAAATGCAACATGCACCTGATGACCGATACTGCTTTGCTGNAGGTAACGGACAGTAACAGTAACCGTGCAAACCAGTGACGGATAGGTGCAACATCATGTGGTGAAGTTGAACAAACCGTTCAGAGCCTGCCCGGTAGCGTAATGGCTAAGGCGTTCGACTCGACTCACAATCGTTCGTCCTTGTTCGGGTTCGCGTCCCAGTTGGGGCGCGGTGGATATGCACTGCTGATGATTCCTAACAAGGATGAAACAGCTGTACAGTGCTTCCATGGTTTCTTTATAGTGAGTTGAGTGATGATATCACATGGTGAATTATTTCATGTAAACATTCAATCTCCTACTACTAAAATGTATCAAGCACGAATGTTGAACATCGCAGCGCTAGATAGACCGAAATGATCATTTTATCAAACATCCAGTTAAAGTCAGTTCCACAATGGCACTTTGCTTAAAGGGTAAATGACGGCTCTTTTTTCAGCAGTTAGGTGACTCTTTGAAACAGATCCCACTGGCTTACTGGAAAACAGCTAGTTCGAATGTGTACTACAGTGTACGAGAACCGGAGAACGAGCCATCGATTTTGGTCAGTCGACCAGTCGTAACAAAACACCCAGTCAACCGGCGGAAGGTAGACAGCGAGTGATCGAGGTCACACCAACTCGCTTTGAAAACGAAATTATTTAACAACACTAAGCAGGGATCGGTCACTCAACATGAAAGCTTATCGGAGAAATCCAAGTGTATGGAGACTGACGAGAGGAACAGAAATGAAGAACACAAGGTAATCGAGGTCAGAAAGTAAATGGGTAGGAAGAGGTTCGAATGACAGGAAGGTAGCGGTCATCACATTATCGAAATGAGGGGAACAAGAAATGTTGAAAGAATGTTTTCATTAATGCAAAATTCTGGTGTGATTGTACGACCGTCACAGCCTCGATCGAGATCGTCAACAAAATATATCTACCGAGCCTGAGCTGGGACGTAAACTTGAGAAGAAAATTGTGAGTCGAAAATTAAAGCTGTTAATTTGATCAGTTGGCTCTAGGGTTTTGTGAATATCTGTAACATATGATACAATACTGTCTTCCGTCACTGCTTTTATGACAATATACCATTCACCACAGACTATCCTGCCAGTTCCCAATTCCTGGTACCTCCACTGTAAGTAAAAAGTGTAAGCAGACTTGCGGAGGCTTGGTACTTAATTGCTTTCAGTATCAAAAGATGTTTCGCAATATTTTACGAAATCTTAACTCACTGCTGGTTACCAAAGCGACAAAGTCTTTTGCTCAGTGGTGATCATGTTTCGCCCAGTCATTCTTCGGCGGGCCACCTCTAATTCAGATGTGGCAGAGACAATCCACTGGTAATTTCTAAGGCTATTGAAGCATATGCTTTTCTATTGTTTGGTGGTGATGTTGCACAAGGAATTATTTCAGTGTCCCAATATATTCCCACCTAAAAAAACAATGCGTCCGAGTCAAAGCGATATGCGCCCACCAGGTGATGCTGTCGCAATCAGCAAGCGATCACAGATCATAACCGACTAATCAGTTCAGAGCAGTGACTGCAGGCAGAAAAAATAAGCATAGGTGAATTTTCGCAAAGAAAAAAATCGAGAAAAATAGGGATGAAGTGAGGGGGGTTGGACTTGCAACACATTTGCATTGTCCTATGAATTTCAAACTTCGAAGTCAAGTACAAGGACAACGAAATCGGAATCAAAATATTCGATGCAACATTTCTTGCCAAATGCGTAAACGTCAGATTAGTGTTTTTCGTTTAGTTTCTAATGCTAAAAATAGGCCAAATTTTTGTCCACTCCAATGAGTATTTTCACTGATGAAAAGCATAGCAATGCTGGCGAAACTAATAATAAGCTGGCGTTGAGAATATCAGAATTAACAATACTGGAGGCAGCTCTCAGTGGAATTGTTCATCATTTTGGGTTTTAGTCTTTTAATTCCCTACACAAATCACTCGAATCTGAAAATTTTATTTATTCACTTAGACGTTTGTGACGTTCACTGGTAGCGGCATACAAAACGAATCCGTTGAGAAGTGGACAGAGTTGACACCCTTGCGAACCATTCAGTATAAAAATCCAAAGTTAGACGACATCGAATATATCGCGACAAATTGTACACTGCAAACAGAAATTTATAACCCTTTCGAATAGCGCATCCCATCAGTTTAACTGTGTGACTATGTGTAAAGTGCAAGCTGTTTGCTATAAATCTCCCGTTCATCAGTCGCGTTTGCGTTGCCGATAACAGCTGCAATTGAACTAAGCATGTCCCACGGGTATTGATCCGTTATCATGCATATCGCGCGCCACAAAGGTTTTGCTAGAACATTTTCTTTGTTCTTGCAGGTACTGTTCACTTTGCATTTGGCATTTTGCATCCTGTTTTTACCGGTGACTTTGAGCCCACTTAGCTTCGACGGGATAGCTAAACTATGGTGAAAAATGAAGTAGTGCACATCAGTTGAGCATGGTAGGATGGTATAACTATACTGACTAGGCGTTAGTTTTTTGCGTCTAGATCGCACAATTCCAGCCCTACTCAGTAGTTAACTCAACCCTATTTGCGGCACCACAAGCTCTTGGAGGGTAAAACTGGTTGGTTTTTTTCCTTGTCAGAAGACTGAAGCCTATTTTTGTTTCTTTTTTCCCAACAGAACTCAATCCACTGTCGGAATTAGTGACACACGGTTGGTTGAAAATGGGCTATACCAGGAAAACAAAGTTAACGTAACAGTCCTGTATACCGATATGCAAACCAAGCAATCAGCAAGCATTGTCAAGTATATCAAAGCTCACTGGAAACCAGAAGCTCCTTTGGCGTCCATATTTCCACTGCTTCGAAATTTGGTTGAAACTGAAGGACCAGGATGGCGTTTGGATAGAATAGTTCAACTGAATGAAGTACAGCCGTATGCAGTGAAGAACACAACATTCGAATTCCTCTGTAACGGTGATCCTAACATGTACGCAATTTGGAGGAACGGTGAAGACGATTCTGCTTGCTCATTGTAGAATTAAAATTGTGAATTAGTTCGAAAACCGAATTGCCGCCCAGATTGTCTTCAGCCTATCTGAGCCGTGGATGAATCAATAAAAACTACGCATATTCTATTTTTCGCCTATAGATAATCACTCAGCATGAAGCCCACTGTTTCCGGTAAATTAATCAAAATTCTCATGTTAGAAAAACATGGTTCTTGAAAACATTTTTCAGCGGATTGCATCGAATTGCAAGTTAGTTGCATTGATGAATGAATATAATTTCCAGATTATTGGAAAGTGCCTCTTTATTTAAACCAGAAGCAGTAAAACTGTCAAAGATTCTGTAAATAAAATGGCTATGCTTTCGAGTGATTATTCAGTAATTTTGGTCGGACAAGTTTATTGCATGGCACAGAATTGCGCATAAAGAAAAATGTCACATTTCAGTTAAAGAACGAGGGAAAAAATTGGGGAAAGTTGCACTCAGCGCATTGTAAAAGGTAAAAGAGAAGGAATTTAAGAATCATCTGAGCACATCATGATGCGAAGCTCAAGAAGTCGGTTGAGACACGGTCACAGTTGGTCAAAATGCGTGCTAAAGATGGGACAGTGGAGTTCCCATTGATATTGATTCCAGAGGGTATGGAACGAAAAGTGGATCGTTTCAAAATATGAGAGCGGCACTTTGAAAAATCATCGTACAGGGGATGCATGGGATCAGAAAGAATTTTGTGACCACATTTATCACATGCTGATAAGCACCAATCATATGGATTGAAGGGCAACTCAGTTAGTGGCATGAGAAACACACGGCCAATAACTGATAGCCACCGGCGAAGACTATCGAAGTACTTTTTAAGTAAAACTAGAAAAATAGCAGGAGATAAGTAAAGAAGGATTGGGAACACACACTGGAATACAAATCAGGAGATGGTGCATTGTTTCACCTTGTATTGCCGAAGTCTCCTGATGTGAAATGACAACCGTCGGAGATTCTTTACCCAGGTAGAAATGTAAGAAGTCCAGTTCAGAATTTTATCAATAGCAACTCCTAGATGTTTCTAAGAATCAATCGTGGTAAGAGTTTTTGAGTCGACGGAAGACGTTTCGGATGGGTAGGCTGACCGAGAGCGAGAGAAAACAGACATTCGAAGCATTTAGATATGTTGAAATTTAAACCAACTAGTGCCGACAAATCGTAAAGAGAAATCATCATTGGTCAAAGCGGCTTGAGAGAGGCCAAGATCATCAGCATACCTAAACAGATGACAGGATGAGCTAGTTGGTAAGTCGCTGATGTAAGTAGAGAAGAGAAACGGTGAAAGAACAGCACCCTGAAGCACTCTTGATTTGTTAATCAGCGATTTTGAAGTTTTCCCGTCCATTCGTGTACACTGGGTTCGGTTAGTAAAGTAATCAGACAGCCATGCTACTAAAGGCGTGGGAAAACCAAATGTTTCCAGTTTGTGAAGTAGAGGAGACCGTTGGACCAAATCCAATGCCGACGAATAGTCTAGAAAAGTGCAAAGCACAGATTTCATCGATGTGTTTAAGGACTTGAAATGTGGTGAATGAGGGAGGCGACAGCGTCCAAAGTGGATCTGTTAGATTTATAAGCAAACTGAAAGGGGTCGTCAGGAGGATATATGGAAGCATAGCACGCTCCGTCAGTTTAACACTAGAAGGTGTTCAGGCGATGGGGCGAAAGCGTCTTGCTAAAGCAGGAGAACTGCTAGATTTTGGAGTGGGAATAATAGTGACAGGTCGCCAGCAGTCATGGATAGAAGACGAACTTAATGATGGGTTTACCAGAGAAGTGAATGCATCCGTCAGTGCCACAGCACCATACCTTAAAATAACTAAGGGCAGATTGTCAGGACCAAGCCCTGTAGTAATTTTAGTGGTGCGCAGAAGGTCGAGCATCTCTTCCATAGAAATACTTGTAACTGTCATATCATCACCCTGTCCGAACATGACTGGGGTATAATTGGAAGGATGGATGAAGGCGTGATTGATGCAATCGACATCCGCCGAACATTTCACGTCTCTTTCTTCTCCCATACAACAGTCAAATTCCTTGCCATGAGAACCAATTATTGTTGCCACTCAAAAGTTGGCCGGCGAATGTAGTGTCGATGCGTTGGATTTCAGCTTTTATTATGTTGAAACTATATCACACGATTGAGTTATTACGGGATTTGTAGAAGTGCGCCTTATGTTGTCTCAGTCATTTCAGTTTCTGGGTGAATATGCAGCCATTTGAGACTAATAGTATTTCTAAGGGACACCNGTTTGACATTCTCATTGAGCAGGATTTCAAACGAGAAACATGCAGATGCGAGTGAAAGGAATTTCTGAAGAAGAGTAAGATTGCTGTGTGAAAAATGATCGCCGCTTGAAATGGGAGCACGCAGTTTCTAGGAAAATAAATCAGGGTGGTTGGTAATAACTCTATATAAAATGAAGTCGCCTATGGGGGGAGAGACGCAGAGGTCAGTGAAATCAATCACAGTCATTGGCAGGGTTGATACATGGTTGAAATCACCCACAATAATGGGCAGGTTATCCCCAAGAAGAGATTAAAATAAAGGTGATATTGTGTTGCGAGCTGAAAGGGGCAACATATAATTCCGCCATGATTGTACTGGTATGGCGAGAAAACCTCGGATGACACTGTGCTACGAGGCAGTCAATTACATTTAGTGAGTTAGTACAAATATCTTCGGACCTGCTAGACTAGGAGTTCATGTATGTTGTCACACCGTCTCCCGTCTCCTTCTTCTTCGAAACTCTCTCCTGCCGGTGGAGTCTGAAGCTGTCTATTGACAAGAGTGAATTAGGAATATCCGTGTTCAGCCGAGACTTTTGTATACAGATGACACAAGTGTGAACATAGGTCGGTGAGTGAAATGCGAGGGACACCCGAAGTTTTCATAAGCAGAGAACGGACTTCGGTACTGAACAATCCCAAAATGGATATCTTTGCCAGAGGAGTGTATTTTTGAGATCTGCTCGAGTGTCTCTTCTACATGGATTGGAAGATCATTGAGGTACAACACTGCGTGATCCCTATCCATTTTGAGAAGCAATACGACCCATTGTAGCGATGCAGCCAGTCAAAGAACGTGCGTTGTTGGAACATTGATTTCAAAAAAATATAGTGGTGAGTGAGATGCATACTATTACGGTGGACATTTCAAGAAGGTGATTTACAAGAAACTTCAGGGTATTTTCAATTCGGTTGAAATAAATATTCCATTCATTCCATCGGGTCTTTCAACAACACTTTGAAGATTAATTCAACTGTTTCTGTGTGTTGTTTGTCTTTTCATCTGCAGAAAGAGAATGTGGCAAAAATATTCCAACTGTTTAAAGGCAGAATAACCAAAGCAAACGAAAAACATTGATTACCTTGTCCAGACGGAAGAATCCAAGTGTACTACTGAGTCATCCGGTGTACTCTGTCGCCTTCCGATTCATTATTCTGATGAGGTTTACAATACTAGACTTGAAGTTTCGATTTCAACCGTCGAAGTGACGTCGTCAGTTGGTGCTACCTTGACCGAAATCGTTTGTGACCTTAAAGCGACTAGTGCCTCACGAAATCCAAAGACCTGACCTATGGTGAGCATTAGCTTTTGCAATCATCGAGTTTATTTTGTAATCAACTTAGTCCGTGATCAATGAATATTCTATTCCCCCCAAATCTCAATATTTCAGGACCTAAAAGTTCCATGTACTAGTACTGTACGATTGTCTCTCGTTTGATAAGGGATGATAATCACTAACGAAAACGCTGTATACCCAAAAATATTCGCGCTGATATTTGCTTTCTCGTGACGAATACTTTCTTTCGTAAACTTTTAAATTTGCTCGTTAGTTTGAAGTACTTTAGTGCGAACAGCAATCTCTAATGCCCTAAAAACAAGAAATTTCACTATACCTTAAAATGTAGGTCCAAATATTATCCAGATGGTGGCAATGTAAACAATTCGTTTCACGTAACTAACATATATACGATTTTCTAAAGCGATAATTTACATAATTTTGATTCCAAAAAGATTCTGATTCTCTCGTCTGTCACCATTTTTTCTTGAAGGTGAAGTGGAAAATTTTTTTTAATTGAATTAGATCTGGGGTCCTGGTAAGTCATTCAACTGTTCAACTTGTAAATGATTGAACCGGGATGTCGAAAAGAAATTGCTTCGTATTATGATCTTTCACATGTTCCACTTCCTCTAAAACGACATACTGTCAAAAAGCGCCACGTGACTAACACCAACGTTTTACATGATATTAAAGGGGAGAAGAAAATCTGCTAAAAATGGTATGAACGATCGTAGACGTCACTAAATTTGGGTTATTGCACAAGGTGGAACTTAGGTGACGCGTGGCAATCAAAAAATTGAACTCATTCAGGATACAGTTTGCAAGGCTTGAAACTCCTTTGCATTTTGCCACAAATTTTGAAGTTTTATTCGACTGCAAGCCTGGAGTACTCAAGGTAGCCGAAAAGTTGGCTCATCACAAAAGCTATTTTTCATATTTCAAACTCTTCAAAGTTCTACATTCTCTAGACGTTTTGCCAATAACAATTTGCTGGATCAGAATGTCTAAGGCTTAGTAGTTTTCACATCCGGCTGCCTACCGAGTTTTTTGGTACCACCTCTTCTTATATCTTTATCACTGTTAGCATACAGCCGATAACTGTTTCCCAATGCTCGGTTGATCTGATTTCGTTTTTTAAAGTCTGTGTGGAAGAAATGCGCTTGGGTGCCTAACGGATCTCTGCGATCAAGCCAGTTCATTACCCTTTTTCTAGGGGCCATGTGACAGACCATAGATAAATGTCCTTTTTGGACCCGGCACCCGTCGTGATATGCCGACAAAGATGCGTGCGCTTTACAAAGAGGTGATTCGGCCACTTGCTTGTCCTTTAGGCCACGTCTTCCCATTAGCATGCGCTTAGATAGATTTCCTCGTACTGTAAATGGAAGGCGCTGCAAGGGTTTGGAAATGAATAACTGACATGAATTCTTCTCTTTGGAGCATAATCATTTTGACTAACTGCAGTTTGTTTATGGCTAACTTTTCTCGAGCAAATTGACATTGGAAGGGGCTGTATTAAAAAGGCATACTGGTGTCACACGATCAGATTCGACTAAATGACTAAAGCTCCAAACCACAGTCATCCCGGATAACAAGGTCGGAACTTTTCCTAATGTTAGAACTTGACGAATTATTATCCATTTCCATTTACCATCCCCACCCTCACATCTGCAGATATGCAAAACATTTTAGGTTTTAGATACAATTTTTTTGCTGTACGGTCTTTTCCGGGTCGGTTTTATCATATCACGAATTCAAGGATGTTGCCATAAAGTCAGTTTAACCAGTAGATTATCCATGTGATCGACCCTAGGCATAAGAGTCTGCATGGAAAATTCAAACGCATCTGATAGTCCGCGTCGGTCAAGACACACCTAACAATTCTCTTCTGCGCATTCCCTTACTTAAACTCTTTGAGGTGCAACAATTACAGTAAAGTGGTACATCAAGTTTAAACAAAAATGCCCATTTTCCAGTAAATCACAAGGCGATGAATCATTTGCCCATTTCTTTAGGGATATAAACAACAAAACCTAAACAGAATTAGTCGTTAGATGAGTTGGTGAACAGTCAGATCGGGATATAGGGCAGATTATGATTGATTGTAATGATTATAACTCCGGCAAATTGCAAATAGAACCGACTTCCACTGTAATGCTGTGCTCCATGAAACCCAATTTTTCCGATACTTATGTGGATGCGAATCGGGAGATCAAGTCGGACGGGTGAATCACGTGGCATTCACGCGAATGATGCAATTTACAAAAAAATATTTCGTGAATCGGTTATTGATGGGGTAAACTCAAATGCACCGGTAATTATCTTCCGTTGCTCAACAACAACAGGGACAACACTTGTTTTTCTTCTTTTCCGGTTCTCGCCAGAGCATAGATTTGTGCTCACCATTATCCAGACTGTAGATAAGATATTCGCCATTTGTAGGGGGTCTCTCGGAATCGGATATCCAACGACATTGCCAGTGAGGTCCGAAAGATTTTTCCATCTCTGTTGTCGTATTTGGTATACTTGCATCGGGGTTCTGATAATTGTAATTCTTTTTAATAATGTTCAGACAAGTTTCGATTGATTCTTGATGCATGTTGCTACCATAAACTTTGGGTTCCGGTCTTCGACGTCTTTCCACGGAGCTTGGAGAAGAGAAAATACCGGCATTATATTCTGCATTAAGAACTCTTAATTGGGATGAGGCGAAAAATTATGAGGTTGCTTTAATAAAAGTTCATCAACTTTTGTGTCATTAATTAGTAATTTTTGGGTGAAAGACTAATTTAACACAGTCTACCTGGTTCAAAAATGGGAACTATAAAATGATAGTGTTAATTGCAACCTAGGGACTTGACAAAATCACGTTGGAAAATGGTTCCTGTGCGAAAGTGGTTTGCTGGTGTCAAGTTGGAATAGTGACTTATTGGAGGAACTTCCAAACAATACTCCGTAATAAGATAATGATATTTTGAAATCTATGCAGAATGAAGAATTGAGCCCTTTCATAACCAGGATGCTTTATAAAAATAGTTACAAAACAAAATTCCATTTAAAGCAATCCCCAATGTGTGACCTCATGAAAAGCAAGTATCTTCTATGAATAATGATTTAGACTAAATTCGCGGAAGGTTGTTTGATCGGTCGTACTAATATCAACGCGATGTGTGCCTTGCACCTCTGTCAATATTCCTAATCCAACAAAACGAGGGCCAAACGGAAACAACACTTAAAAGTGGATGCAACGATACCTCCACAACATAACTGTGAACCTATTTTCCACTCGGAATTGGCTTTTCTTCCGGCCTCGTTGGATTGTGTAGATAGCTGAGCTTTGGAGAGCCGTTTGGTCTCTCTCATTTATACTTCACATCTGAACTTTCAGTTAGACTGTTCATAAGGCCAGACAATTCCGCGGCACATTATAAATCCCTAAACAGTCATATGATCGGTCATATGAACCGAAGCATGTGACTGACTAGAGTTCACGATGGATTCAACTGTCTCTGTTCCGACAGAGGCTTGAGTAATCCAAAACTTCTTTTCCGCAATCTTCGTCGTCTTCGTATTGTTCGAACTTTGTGATACGGCTATATTTACTTTTGTCCCAATAACGAGATCTGAGGATGTGGAGTATAGGTGAATTCTATAAACAGTCTATAACAGATTTCAAAAAATCGGTTAAAAACTCTAAAATACAGCTTGAATTCGCCCTTAAAATATCAACTCAACAGAGAAATGGAAGAACAACCATTAAAAAATATATTTTTGTTGGTCTTAACAAACGATCGATCATCACCAAATAACTAATGAGAAATTCAACAGTGAAATACGGCCACTTACTCACGCACTTTCTTGCTGACACCTAAGGTGGTGCAAAAGTTTTCGAATGTGATCCTTCCAGTACCTTGCGGATCAAACAGCAACTTCCATTTCTATCAAAACATGAAACGAAATAATATTTCTGATAAATGACAAATTAATGAAGGTCGTGTTGCATCAGTTAAAACAGTTCTTAGGCTGTAAATACCTCCAGTTCAACCATAATTTCTAGATATGCAACTTACGCTTTCTTTTGGTCTCTGGTTGACTCCTGGAGCAGGACTGGACGCTACTTGGTGCATCGCCAGATTGGTGATGAGTAACGGTCACTGAAATGGTGGCTCAAAGAGGTTCGAGCTCACCGATATGCTAGTTCAGTCAAGGAGTGGCAGGGTAGGAAAGCTGCCATGGACTTTTGCCTGACAAGCGTTTATCCCATAAAAACCGTTAACCTCTCCTGATGGTATTATGACGTGGCAAAGAATGTATTGTGTCCTCTCGCCGTCCTCTCGATGGAAACGATCTAATAGAACAGGCCCGTCTAGTAAATTGCTAGTTTCGTGTAGATCTCGGTTTACCGATTAAAATGCAAGATATATCCTTTAATATAAAAGGTTGGTTTTCACCGGCCCAGAGAGCGAGTATTGCAAGAACACAACCCATGCAAACATGAATATCATTAATCGCGGATTAAGTAGTTCAAAATTTTTGCATTTCCGCGTAAACAATCGAAAACGGCACACCACTGGTTGCTTATCTAACTGTTTTGTCCCTGATTTTCTCATTCCCTTTTACATTCACGGGGTATCTCCGTGGACCGCATCGTTTGACATACTTCTCAGATAAAATCCCACTCCTACTGTCCCTTATATTTAAGTGACAAGCCAATGAATTAAGCTTAACAATCTTCCACCGATAATACTACTTAGATTGAAAGGTGTCTTGAAAAAGGCTGCTAAAGTGAACAGAAATACAGGCTTATCATTGCTTCCCCCGGAAAGGCTGTACCCTTGGTAGAAATTTCTTCATAACATATAGATACCACCGACTTTGATGCACAAATTAAATTCCCTTCGTTTATAATCTTATGGTTCAGTACTTACGGGGTATAATGAAGTACAAATAAATACCGTAAATGTTTTAACAGGTTCCTTTTAATTTGACTCTCCGTTGACTGTAGTAGGGTCAGTTAAACACTGCATGAAAGTGACAGTCTAAGTAGACTCGTTGAAAAATGAAAAAATGAAATTCAACGAAACAGAAAAAGTTATAAATGATTTTGGAAGAATATCAATAATCTCCAACTGCAACGTTTTTCCCTTAGAATTTGATTTATATTAAAGATAAACTGATGTCAAGGTAATTTAAGCACGTTGTGTGACAATGGAACAGTGACCGAGCAATACTAAGATAAGTCCACACCAAAAGTTGCATGTTCACGAGTAAATTTAAACAACTTGGTCAATTCAGAGTTTTATCTGTAGGCTTTTCCCGGATTTTAAACTAAACAAGACCCCCATTTGCATGCTATCAAAGGCACGAATTACGCCATAAACACCTCTATCGTGAAATAACTGAATTACATCGGAAAGTGACCAAACGTTAACATTTTATAACAGAAATTCATCTTTCTAATCCTGACGCAGATTATTACCTATATTCCATATAACTTTGTTCGAATAAAGAGGAAGAACTTTGAAACACTCCAATGCACAACGAAGCAAGGAATGTAATTGTTCCGTGCACTAGTGGAAAATATTGAGCACATTAACATGGCTATCCGTTTGCCGTGAATGAAAGGAATATAAACTGTAATATGTTTTTTTGGTATTATCCACTGAGGAGAATATTAGTCGTGTGCCACCCGTTGCTTTGGTTTCGGCCAGACCTGTAATATATAGCCCATCACACTTCTCCCAGTTCCCTACATTTTTCCGACAGAAAAATAAGGGAAAGGTTTATGCATAATATTGTTGCAATATCCTAGTCCGGACAGCTCAGGGATTTAAATTAACCAGAAGCTTGGCAAATTTCCTCGCTGCGGATAAGTAGACGCTACCGTATAGTTTAAAGGCTTGCTTAATTCATATGGATCTTCCATCCAATGAGATTAGCACTCAAGACTTCAGCTCTTTTATTCAGTTGATGCCGTCATCCAATATTGCTCCAGAGCTTTCAATCAGTCTTATGCTGCGGACTATGGTCTTGCCAACGGCGTTACATGAAGTCTTACTTGGTAGTTCGTGCAAAATAAACGGTCACCTTTCTGAGAAATGCATTTAGTTGTCCCTCTGGTATGAGTCCTGAGTGATGTCCTGTAGAAAGGTTTTGGCAAACAACTAAGCAAAGAAAACTGAGTTGATTTTCTGACTCTATTGTGAGGCATTAACGGTCAATTTATTTCTCCTATACAGACCGACCTGCATTTGGCGTCCCTGAAAACGTTTGTTTGACTTCTTAGCAGTATGTTTCGCATACGGATGGATGAAGAAAATTTCCCCAGAAGCACACGAGTTATTTTGGGGTTATTGCCGTTCCTCAGGTCTGCGTACCCGGCACTCTCCTTTACAACCATCCATATATTAGTACGCTGCGCTCCTTTCTTAGTTCCTCAGTAAAATCTCATTTGAACCGTCAGGAGGGTGAATAAATGATAAGTCAGTTTAAGAATCACTTGGTGATTTGTCGGAGGGTTTTCGTCGGTCAGGCAAGAATAACATTCAGAAAGGGGCCACAAGGCCCGAAGCTATTGGTTTTCTTCTCAGTAATGTGTTTTACTTAGGGCTGGAATTACAGAATTTCCCCGAGTGGTTTCGGGGTTATTGCCACTCTTCCGGTATGCGTACCCGTGATTCTTCTGTGTTTGTTAGCCTTGTTCAAAGAGTAGTCCCTCCCTCATTGGTACGAAAATCTAACGTTCGTGTCGCAAAAATATCAAAATTTAGTGGCTTTTTACAATCCATTTTAAAATAAAATGAAACCCTCTGGAGAAATTCATTGTTTGTTCTGGAAAGTCAGCTAATGTAACCGGATCTGATTCAGGGAAAGAAATCTATTTTTTCCCCTTTTTCTGGATTTCAGTAAATGAATGTGTCGATCGAGAAGCATAAACCTTACTCCGAGTGCGTCAGACCTATTGGTGGTCGTCATTTTTATTAGACTGAACATCTGACACGAATAGCAAGTAAGTAAACAGTGGGCTGATTTTTGCAACTACCCTAAAATCACAGAAGAACCCTTTGCTCTCCGACAGGCTGTAATGCAACGTTGTTTCCCAAAGCAGTCTGAGGACTATTTGTCGGTCTCCGAGGCGTTTCACCGTCTTACCTCAAGTAGGGCCCGCACCCGTGACTAGCTTTTGCAGATTTACACCACTATCTCTGGTTGTTTTCAATTTTACCATAAAATACATTTTACATGAAGCACTCCCTGTTCTAGCGGAACGCGGAGCTGAACCCATCACAAGGTCGTGACTGTAACTGAGAGTTTGCTGATAAAAGTGGCTTGCCGAATGTAAGCGCACAGTTAACTTACCGCGCTTTGGGATTCTTGTTGACTATGGTAATGAGATGCGTTGTATTGTGCACCTTTTGAATGAAACATACTTTCCAAGATTCATAAGAGCTCATGTCTGCACTCACCTTTCACGATAATGGGATAAAAGTAGCCGACAGCTTTATATAACTCAGGCGATTGATTACAGCAAAACTTGGCTTTGAGAAGGAAGTTTTTCATGATTAATGCAGCCAAGAAAGCTTTCGCGAATCTACGGTAACAGCAAATTCATCGTGATTTTCAACTTTTTCTGAAGGTGAAAGTGTAAGGAGCCATCCTACTATGCAGTCGGCAATATTGGCCTGAGCACCATAGAAACACCGAGTAGGCGCCGACGTAACCACCCCACTCTATTTCGATGATCTGGACACCTGTTGCACATGCCTGTCCATCCTCTGGTCTTCCGTGAGGAGTAACACGACGGACAAATTACGACTTTTCACAGACACTTGAAAAGTTTAGATCTAACTTTGGGTTGAATTGGTGCCTCACACCATCTCACTTGGAACCGAAAATATTAGATGTTATGTCGCCTGGAGATGGTGTGACATATGGCAAAGAATGGAAACCAGTGATAGGAATCCTATGCGGTCTATCTACAAGAATCTTATTTTTAGACCAAAAAATTTCAAAAGATAGTCAGAATCTTCGCAAGAAAAGCACAGTAAAAGTACAGTTGGTGGTTTTTGTTTCTTCTGCTGTTCAGCCATTACGTATCCTACTTTAAATTAATTTCCATATTGTTTTCCCCAGTTTTCTTCCAAGTCCATGTTAGACGCATTCATATGCATATATAAATATATCCTGTTCATACTTAAGTTCTATGTCGAAGAAAGTTGAGTGTAATGCCACTGGGATCTCTTCTGGGTCGCAACGACATACTAACGATGGACAACATAAAGACAGGTTTACCCTCCAAATTCTCCGTCTTATAATTTGCACAGCAGTACAGATCACTGGTAAAAACTGTGATCATAAAATGTTCGCCTCCATTTCCGAAATCATTCACAGTTCTTGATCAACACGAAATTGTCCCATTTTATTGGGCTTACGCATCAGTATCTACTAAACTAGCGTATAATAATGGAGACTTCGAGTTTGTCAGGAATGTTGCCGGAAGCCCGACAATATTTCATGAATGAATCAATAACGATTACACTATCAGAGATGATGCTGTGGTGATAGTTTATGGTCTGAATGGATGTTGCTTTCAAGTATCTGATCCGAACTATGAACTACCGTTAACTAAAACACCCAAGTTAACACCACCAAGAATCGTAACTCGTTTTTAGACTGCGCTCCTATTTCGCAACATTTACCAAAATTTCACTGATGTAAAACATCGAACATTTCATATTTATATTAGGATTGATTTTTCAACTCCTCAGGGTTGCAGAAATGTCAAATAGGGGTTTCCCAATTTATTATTAACGAATCTTAAGACTGTGGCCAATATATCAAGTACGAACTCTTGAACTGAAATACTTTAGTTCTAAATGTTCAACACAGTTCTAAATAAAACTTCTACTTCCCGATAATCAACATTTTATCCATCCCTCTGAACTGAATTGGACTCACAAATTTATGATTCGTCCGGTTTACAAACGAAATTCGACGAGCAGAGAAACCATATCAAGTCATTTACAAGTATAAGGCATTGCAGTCTTTAAAGATTAACAGTAAGAAGCTGCATGGATTAGTTCAAAATTACTGACCATCCATGAAACTCAGGGGGTAATAGATTGTAAAAACTATCGTGCACCGTTCGGGTTTTATCCAGTTTCATCAATCCTTCCCAGCCCCTGTTGGTGTAACGTACCAGTTCATCCAACCTTCCTCTGTGCAGTACTACCTCTAGTCGACAGTTGCAGATTTCTACTAATAAAATGGATTTCAGAAGTCTTTCTGACTGCTGCTCATAAAATACTGCTAATTCATTCATCGGACTGTTAAGTTTTTACTGTTTTCGGCTACTTAGTATTAACATTAACTCAACTAGTAGTTCAAACTACAAGCTGTGAGTCTTGGTTCGAAATTTTCGGATCAGGACGAAATACAACCTAAGGGCAGAAAGGAAAAACAGGGTTAGTTAAGATACTGACAAATCCGAATAGGTTCCTGAAAGCACACAAATACCGTGGGCACCGGATTCCATAATCCATAAATATCTATAATCGACTAACTCAAGTGCTTTTGCGCAGATAAGTTTACAAGAAATCGCAACGGAAGTGCTATTGTGAAGCATGGCCGTGTCACGTGCGGACAGAAAGCACAGAAAATTTATTCAAACAAAAGAGGCAGTTGCACAAGGCAACCTAGATTTACTAAGCAAAGAACCCTCATTTTACAGTAGATCACAGCCTGAAAGAGAAGGAAACATTCTTTCAGGTTAAGATATTCTTCACGTTTGTTGGATGCGAGATAACTTGAAGTTGACTGGTAGTCCAAGGCTGTTTTACCGATAAGAGACCCTATATTCCATGTATACTCGTATTTTGCAACATGTCAACAGCAGTATCGATATTCTACGCTTATTTCTCGTGCAGTTTAAATTGGACGGATGATTTGCAAAAACAACGACGATTGTGAGAATTTTCGAAAGTGACACGGTATCCCGTAGAAGCACTCGTGTGCAATAAGTCACTGACTTACAGGGCTGAATTTAAACCCGACGTCAGTGCATAGGGGAAACATCTAGGTTAGTTCAATATCAGGAAAGTATCAGAAAAACTCTGTAGATCGCTCAGCCGTAAAACCTATGCGGTTCATATTTTCAGGAATGTCCTCACCATGATGTGCAAAAAAGTGTTGATGTAGTTTATATTTCCACTCTTTAAGTTTAATACGGTGCACAAATTTCAGTCAAACTCATTGACAAAATGGGTTAAAAGGTGCACGTATATGGCACTTTCTGCCATCATAATTAACTACAGCGGAACCGTTGGTCAACTGTAGAAAGAACTTGTACCTCCTGTTTCAGTCGTTGGCTAGTACCCGCATTAATTAGGACAAAGGTAAACTTTGCAGAGGCTTATTCGGCAAGGAACGTGGAGGAAATCAAGTTGGATGAATAGGTGTCGGACACGGATAACCATAAAAGCACTTCGGTGGTCAGAAATGAATAACTAATTTCTTCTAATGTCACAGCACTACCCCTGTGGGGCCAGTTACATCTGCCGTACCATTTTGGAGCCCATAAACTGGATACAAAACTTTAACGTGGGTGGCCGTGGAAGAAGGAGAGGCAAACAATTCGGAGCTCTATTACGGAATACCCAGTGAACACGGGTTATTTGGCGAACACTAATGAGTCAGTTAGAGTTACCAGCTTAGGACCTACCTCGTGGGATGCGTTATTTTGCGTGTGGCTGAAGCAGTGAGTATACAAATCAACTATCCCAGTTTTGCAACCAAGAATGGATTCTCCGTAGCATTCAGACGTGACAACAAAGCATGGTGGAATCAGATAGCCGTTAATCAGCAAGCTAACCTTGAAAACAACGTTATTACAACCAAACCCGAAACAGATATTTGATGTGCATTGATAAGCGCTTCCTTCCATTTCCCTTCAACTTGCTTATCACTATGCAAATAGGCATATTTTCATTTCTTGTTTGACCTAATGGATATCCCGGAAGTTGGGCAACAAACCACTCAGTGAAAACGATTTAACTCTGCTCCGTCCTTACTTTTCTCCATGAGAAATGGTGGTGTTTGGTGAATCATGATTGCTTCACACAAATTCATTCTTCCACCGGGTTGTCCGTGCACCTGATAACTCGACTGATTCGACTACTTGTGATCAAAATAGCAGCAAGCAGGTCTTGGATTTTGTGATATGGAATTAACAAAAGCGAGCCAAGGACATTTGGTCTGGCTGAACACTGTGCTTTTTTCGAAAACCGTGAGTAGAGTTCAAGCACTTGAATTAGCCTAAATTAAGACTTGGTTTCTGTAACGGATTTCGATCAGACAGAATGTGGTTTTGCAGCTGTTTCACCAAACCAGAAATTTAAAGGTCAGTGATCAGCTGGCTTTCGGAGCAAATGGAAAAGATTTGGCGCTGAACGATAGTGATCATAAATTAGCATCTTTTGAAGAAAGTAGCAAATTATGAATTCTTGTTTCGGTCTACATTTCCCCTACGGGAAGGGACGTTCCTCGAATCCACATTCTATCGTTCAGTCTATTTTCGTGCAATTAGAACGAAAACCAACAGGAACTGAGTTGTGCATGCTCTTAAAAATATCTGCGAACTATTGTACAGCCTTGAAAATGAGTAGCTGATAAGAATTCGTCGCTTAGGCTATCTTTTGAAAAAGGTACGCCTTAACAACATTGGCATACTTTAAAAACCCAACATTTCCATTCAATATACAGTGGGGCCCCTTAGATTATTCAACAAACTCCAAACTCGTTTCCACCCACACAGGCTTTGAATTTTATTTTAGCCGAGAGCTGTTCAGCCTATTGCACACATTTTTAAAACCGAAATCTTAGCTTTACAAAATGTGGATCCATGTTACGACATGAAATTTTTCTACGTCCATGAGGATCACAAACATTTACCGGAAGACGGTTTATCAGACATCACAAAGCAACATTACGCTTGAATACGAAACAGTAACAGTAAATTAGACCATTCTTGGTTTAACCTCAACGTTTGTATTTGTGGAGGTCTCGGCAACGTCTGCGCGACTACTTAAAACTCCCCCTTCCTTAGAATGTTTAATTATCCAGATACCATTATGCATATCATATTTGACCGCTGGCAGCAAGGGCAAAAGTAACATCCTACAACTGACTATCCCTTACCATAAAATAGATAAAAGACATGCATTGCCTTAGCCGTAGCTCGCGATATATATATATATATAGAGAGAGAGAGAGAGAGTTGAGAAGGCGCACACTGAGTTAATGCGTTTATCGTGATGTTTCGATCCAAACTAGGACAACGAGTCTTAGTTTGGATCGAAACTTTTGGGTGAACTAAGTATTAACCTCATCAGCAATCTTGGTTCAACACACGAATTCAAAATGGACTTCACTCAGTGTATTTGCTAGCAAAGCTCAAAATCAAGGGTACTGAGCTAATTTATCACTTAAGTTACACTCCGTTAACCAGTTCTGTCCTGTTGATTTGAACCAATACATCAGACCAACCGTAGACATAGAGATAAACGTAAACAAGTTACTCAGGAAAAGAGATAGTCAAAACAGGTTTACTGCACCTGTGAGTTGGAAAGGCTGCCCAGCCCGGAGCAGAAAGATCAAATATGATGAATCGTGTAAAGCCAAACCGGGAGTGCCAAAATCTCAGTTGGTGTAAAGGCGGAGAACGCGTCAACAGGTTATGCCACGCAGCCAACAGGCTTGGACCTATTTCAGAGCCGTTTACCGCGAAGCAACTTTGTCTCAACACCCTGCCCATCTCACGGCGCTAGCTGAAAAGTTAAAACAGGCATGTAAAAACAAGTGACTAAGTTAGAGGCAGCACCCCACCCCAACCTTAAAACCGAGCAAGTCTGTTTTCTTTTATATTCGTTAAATTGATCCGACTGGAAACAAATCGATTTCCACTAGAGAATGCTGGACTGCATGAGGAAGTATATGGTGAGAAACAAAATGCTGTTCTTTTTATTATCTCGTCCGATAACAGGCCCTTCATAAATGTATCACCGGTGTCCAAATTCCGGTAATGAGATAACGCGACAAGAGATAGCGAGCTTTAGATCAGGTGGTCTGAAATACTGAAATAAAACCTTCGCAATTCAACTTCAACTAGGCATGTCTTTGAATAATCAATGGTAAAAACCGTTCGTTGTTCAGCAGAAACCTAACTTGGTGAAGAACTATGTCTTGCGAATATCGGGCCAATTTGGTCACAGTAGAACAGTCAACATAGATCGGAAAAAGTAGCATCTTAATGAATAATACACCGTCGAAAACAATCGCGGCCGAACTTAGGACACTACTTGTACTCAGCGAAATTCATCTTGTGTTGCACCGTGTTGATTAGACCTCAATTGATTTGGCCAATCACATATAGGAGATTGCTTCAGTTCCTAAATATCTCCCGGATAAGTTGAGTTTGTAATGTGTCTCAATGAGTTAGCTAATGAACCACGAATTTGCCTACCTTTAAGGTAACAAACGTGAAGTTAGCTTATGGCAGGAATTTCATGACATTTTTGGGCCTCCAAGAGTGCCATTAAACACATCTTTTCGGCCGCTTGAAATTTAGTAAATCGTACAGACTGTGAACTTTTAAATCTTCCAAACTGAACGGGTTACGAAGTACGTCGAAAAAACAGATGCTTTATTTGTCGATTTACTGTGAATGCCCTAATCTGAACAGCAGAATCGTGGTGGCCGTTCCAATCCCCCAGCATTTTGGGATATTATGAGCCAGGTTCATTGAGACAAATTAAAAATCAAATATTGGGTATACAGTTATTTCCGGAAATTCTAAAAGTGCCAGAGGACGAAAAAATTATTTACAACACGGTTATCGTCGTTTGTGTCTATGTGGTGGAATCGGGCCAGATACAACCCCAACGGTAAATGGATGTCACCTGATTTCCGTCGTGACCATTAATGCCTTGTTGCAGAATAAGTGAATGTTTTCTTCTCGTGCCGTGCCACGGGGAGTAGAGGGCGCGGATTAGCCGTTTCTGAGCGCAGGGACCAACAGCCAAGTTTCTACTGAAGGCATCCTCTGCGATTGTCAACGCTGGCATCCTGATTCGTCTGAAGGAACTTGAGAGATAATCTTTCTCTCTACCCAGTCGGCAGTTTCTACTAGATGTGGAAGAACAGCACTTCAGAGTAAAGCAGATCACCCCTGACTAAGCCAGCTTGGGTGATATGCATTCATTCGAAAGTCTGACAGACGCGCAACGTGTCACATTTACATCAGAATGAACAGAATGCCATGGCTGCATTCAGCTTCGGTGGTTTGTCTATTCACCATAGGGTTGTTTTATGTGGACTTACGAGTGAGATGAGCAATAGAGTATTTACAGCTGCATTTTCACGAATAACGAGGAATTCCGAAGCCAAAGCCTTGAAAGTTCTTATGGTGACCGGTTCGGGGTCGGATAAATCCGTGGTCAAGAACTCATCCTATTTGCTGTCTGGCTTTTGATTTTCATTTTCTCTCGCCCCATTTACCAAATTGACACTGTGGAAGTGGTCCATAGAGCTGAACTAAACCCCTAGGAAATCAGCCTGAGAAAACCGATAAGGCTCGTTAGAAATCCATTAAATAGACCCTTGACTTCCGCAGGATCAATCATATTTTGTATTGCAGCAAATATTTCCCTATATTTTTCTGAATCCAAAACATTACTTTATTCCTTCCCTATGTTCGTGCATATGACATGTCCTTGACACCTTTGCAGATATTATTTCGGAACAAAAGGATGGTTTTCTTCAATGCCTCAACCGGTAATACGGTCACATTAATTTCAAAATCGAGGACAAAAGACTACATCGTGATGATGAAATACTAAGACCGGTCATTGAGGATTCAATACCAGTATTTCGAAAAAAGATCGCACATTGAGGTAAGTATTTGAATTCTAATTTTTCTTCTCTACAACGCTAACCGACGTGAATAAAGTAAAATCTCGATAAATTGCCAGGTGTGAAATTGATCCTGGCATGATAATTCTTCCATCTTGGCAGGATCCAAACCCATCCGTGTTAGCAACCCATACATCTACGCCGCGTGTAGTCTACCTAGTGAGTAAGAGCTCCAGAATGATGACATCGATCGTCTTGTAAAGCAGCAACTGAACGTATACAGGCCAGAATCAATTACTAAGTAAGAAGAGAAGGTGGGCTGGTGTGAAATTCCATGTAGTTCAGGCTCTTCTGAGACAAAGAGAAAAGTCCTCTGGAACTTTGATATTTAACCACTCTTCCGGGTGGATAATTGTCTAACAGGCTGTCTCATAAAAGAAAAAGATCCAGTCAACTTTGAAGGCCGAATTAATTGTACCTACAACATCAATCGCAAGGAAGGCCCGGCAGGATATACTGAACAAACCCAGTAGAGAACTGAAGACAAAAGTAAAAGAACAAATGGAAAGTACTGACTCTCAGACAAAACAGTCGTAGCAAAACATGAGAACGACTTAGCACCCGCTCTTCGCGATATAGATGAGGCACATAGCTAATTACCGACACAAATTCAAAGCGTCCTCGGTCGAGTTATGATAAGACGCACCCACTCCGCATGCTACAAACATACTGACAGGGCAGGGATTTCCGAGATTTGGGCATCCCTAATCTTACTGGCAAATCAGCATCACAAGGGTCACAATGCTTGCTGACCTCGTCACCATCGACGCTCGTGGTTTGAAAGACAGCTGATCGCTCACTCACCATACATTCCACGTAAATACGCGCACAAGAAATGCACATGCACACAACCAAACATTCACTGACATGAGAACTTTCCTTCGAAATTATTTGACTGTTAAAATGTTTTGACATGGGTTACCTGGGACAACTTAAACTTTAGCAAATTATAACACTTGCCAGTAACGCTGTTACTGGCATCATGAGATTCACCACATAAACGTACATATTCATCATATGACCAACTAACATGCTCTCATTCAAACAATAAAGTTTTACTGCTACGGCAACCACTACTGTTTTGGTCCTCATTCAGCGTGGTGACCACTATAAGCTGCTAAGAACACGACGTATGTACAAGCAACACTGCATACCATTACGTGGATTTAGCTGTTTACTATTACAGAGTGGGAAACCTGGATGATCTTACTTGGGCGGACGAACTATTGGTCCAGAAATAACCGATCACAAGCGATCAGAATAAAAGTAACTCCGGTTAGCCCGAATAGCGTAACAGACAGTTACTTTTGCCCGCACACCGTTTCGTCCTCTGCCAGCCAAGTAGTAAACAAAGTGCAGCGAAGCTCGTTCCTAATGGGACACTCGGAGCAACATACAAAATAATTTCGATCGACCCTTACTGATAGATGACTTCTCTGCAGGTAGCCTAAGTACGACGAAGGCATTGGATATGACATACAGAGCTTGATTACTTGAAACATTTTAGTAGTAGGAGATTGAATGTTTACGGAAAAGTCATCTATCAGTAGGGGTCGATCGCTTGAGGTAACGTACAGAGCCCGTGCAAACCAGTGACGGATAGGTGCAACATCATGTGGCGAAGTTCAACAAATCGTTCAGAGCCTGCCCGGTAGCGTAATGGCTAAGGCGTTCGACTCACAATCGTTCGTCCCGGGTTCGCGTCCCAGTTGGGGCGCGGTGGATATGCACTGCTGATGATTCCTAACAAGGATGAAACAGCTGTACAGTGCTTCCATGGTTTCTTTATGGTGAGTTGAGTGATGATATCACATGGTGAATTATTTCATGAAAATAATTTTAGTTCATGTTTTTTCTTTACTTGATAGGTGAAATGTAGACAAGACATCCACGGTACCATAAAGGGAACTGATTTCACCATAATTATTGAACAAACGAAAAGTAGTCCGAAGACCAGAAGATGAGACTAAATGCGGCTCATAATTGTAAGTTAGGGTGATATCTATGATCAATAAGAAAACGGATAAAATTGCTCATTCTGAAAGGCAAATATGGGTGTGCTGTTGAATAAAGCAGACTTAGGTAATTGGCAGTGGAAACAGACCTGCCATAATAGTCGTTATTAACAGATTGTGCCGGTCTGTTGTATGATTAAAGAACGTCATGAATGTCTTGGAGCCATATATATATATATATATAATGTGTTAGCAGTAGGAGATTAGATGTTTTGATGAAATAATTCAACCTGTGATATCATCGCTCAACTTACAATGTAATTTTTGTGCATCTTATTTCTCATATGTCCTTAAAAAGCGGATGAGACGAGGCGAAAATACCCTAGTTGTTTGCACCAGAGATCCGCCTTAAGGTGAGTCAATAGGCATGAAGTTAGTTGCAAGATGTGCACCGAAATTTATAGATTCTGTAGGCACGCTGCTCATGAATGATCACAGGTATGGTGCAATACTGTGTACATTTCATCTTCTGTCATCTGTGCAGCTGAAAGTAATTTTACTGCAATTGAAGAGATTAACAGATGAACGGAGACATTCGCACTGTTTGAGACTATTTTCGGTTATAACCAGAGGTTCCATGACTCCAGACGATTGTTTCCAGGTTGTTTACTGATCAAGTCTGCCGGAGCATTTTCAATCAATTAATTTCCTTTTACTTGTTTATTTCATGTTTTCCTCCATGGTACATACGGCAAGGGGAGACAAGTCAGAGAAATCTTTTACCTAGCTAAGATAAAATAATGCAAGTAAAAGTTCGGATACACCATTTTTAGCGCCACAGTAACTAGGTAACTGACATCATTATGGTTCTACGCCTTGGTGCGCATTGGTCATCAGTCCGATGTTCATGATAAGGCTCACCTTTTCCACATGCGTTTGACCTACAAACAGAAGTGCAGCTTGAGCATTCTAGCCTTTTGCTAGCTGACTGTTTGCTGTCTACGCGCCTGAGAAAAGACTGGTAAAAACAAGACTTTCGGTCAGATCATGTTTTGTTGCAAACTTTTTATCTTCCCATCAGGCAGACAACAGTCGATTCCGCTTCACGTAGACACTGGTGTTGACAGTCGATATGTTTGCGTGTCGTCGGCAAGAGTAAAATAAAAAGTAAATCGCTGGCCCAAAAGGTCCCTGACTGAAACGCCTGCTCGTATTCCACCGGTGCCAGCAGCTGCAGCAAACAGATGATCAAAACCAATTCTGTTCTTTACCTGATTAATCAAAATTCATTCTGTCAGGACATATACTAAACAGCTGACAGGATTTATTAACTCTTTTGGTGATTTAAATCAGAACATGCGGGAACATGCATGCGATTCGTTCTGTTTACGACAACAAAGAATAGACGGTGTGAATTGTTCGTTAGTAATTCGCCGCTGAAAGACCTGTCGCGGGACGGCTTCCACAAACGTGATGCATATATGAGCATGTAGGTTCAGTATGGATTTTCGGCAATTTCTGCTATCAGGTGGAACTAAACGTCAATGAATCTGAATCCGCTAAGGAGCTGTCCTTTCTCCTAATTTGGTTTCAATACACATTAATGAACTATTTGTTAATTTTCCAAGCTATTCCTTATCAACCTATATCTGGAATTGAAGATTGTCTCAACTTTTCCAACAACTTACCCTTCATTCATGAGTCTCCTGTTCTGTCTAGCCTAAATCATAATTTATAAGTGTGTCGGATGTTTGCTTGCTCCTATTGGACTGCTAATCCACTGATCCTCTTTCCGCAATAAAAATCCACTAGGGTAGATCCTGTCAAGTATTTGAAAGTTACTGTTGTTAAAAAACTTGAAGTGGTCTTGCATTTTCACTTGTGCAAGGAGCCTTAGAAGACTATCATTTTACATAAAGATACTTCGGTATACAGCGGTAAACACCAGTGTGTTTTTCTCGCTCTCCTCTACTGTTCGTCCGTCATTATTCTCGGTTTCTTTGAAAATTACCCCCGAGAACATTGAGAAAACAAGTTGACGAACAAGCTCGTTTTCAGTGATTCGTACTCATGCCATTAGATCACTATAAATATATCTTGACAAAATATTTTCACTATAGGAAGGATTAGATTAGTCAGATACAAATATGGGTGGGGAAGGGATTTGTGGTGTTAATTGTTTTGTTGTCTAGGTTTTGTATTGGGACGGGGGGTGGGCCAAGGGAGTTGACGCGCAACCACAAATTGTTTTTGCGAGCACAGTGGAGGATCGCGATGACTGATCACGACAGCTGCCGCAGTGCTCAAGACGCGACACTTTGCCAACCTAGACTGTTGACCTCTGACCTTATACAGGGTCCGGAAAGCTTGCGTCACATTCACGGTGTGGTTAGTCTGTGCTAGATGTGAAACCACTGCGCTATTAAGTGACTTAATTGTTCCAGTGCCTAACCATGGCGAGTGGTGCTCACGGATGCGTTCAGACAAGCGCCTGGTCGTGCGGCCGATGTACATTGTCCCACAAGAACATGTGAATGAATGATACAAAACGAGGCTGCAGAATCAGGGACTTTGTCTTTCAACCATAATGACACTACGGGGCGGGATTTGAACAGGCTACGAAGCTTGGCTGCGTAGAATAAATGTGCTGATCGTCGAATTGAGCCGTCTTCTCGACGACTTAGTCGTACATCTAAAAAAGCTATTTCACTGTCCAGCTCCATCTCTGTTATGAATTTCAAATTTGCGTGAGCCGAGTTGAACACATTCAACAGTTGTTTAGTTTTCGTCGAGGGGTTGAGTACACAGATGTCATCTACATAACGCTTGTATAGGTAGAGCGATTGTATTGACGACTCGAGTGATCCACGTTCCAGCTTTTGCATCTATTCATTCACATGTTCCTGTGGGACAATGTACATCGGCCGCACGACCAGGCGCTTGTCTGAACGCATCCGTGAGCCCCACTCGCCATGGTTAGGCACTGGAACAATTAAGCCACTTAATAGCGCAGTGGTTTCACATCTAGCACAGACTAACCACACCGTGAATGTGACACAAGCTTTCCGGACCCTGTATAAGGTCAGAGGTCAACAGTCTAGGTTGGCAAAGTGTCGCGTCTTGAGCACTGCGGCAGCTGTCGTGATCAGTCATCGCGATCCTCCACTGTGCTCGCAAAAACAATTTGTGGTTGCGCTTCAACTCCCTTGGCCCACCCCCCGTCCCAATACAAAACCTAGACAACAAAACAATTAACACCACAAATCCCTTCCCCACCCATATTTGTATCTGACTAATCTAATCCTTCCTATATTGAAAATATTTTGTCAAGATATATTTATAGTGATCTAATGGCATGAGTACGAATCACTGAAAACGAGCTTGTTCGTCAACTTGTTTTCTCAATACCCTTGGTTTATTGAAGAATGACTTCAAAAATCTTAATTGTGGTTTGGCAATTGTCAGCGGGTTATTATTCAAAAATCTGAAAGAAATCTACACCAAACAGTGTGATATGCATCCGTCTGTGTTCGAAATGTTTACATGAGAGATTCTTTCGAATTCATTCCATTCTGTACACAACGACCTCCCCAAGTACATCTCTGTTGCTACGGCACATTCTGTCATCCGCTTCGTAGACTCTAGCATAAATGACTATTGAAACTAGACTGCACTCGATTCAGCCCGAATTCTTGCCAATCAGAAGCAATTCATGATTGACTTTCTGAACAGTTTTTCCTAATTTAAAATATCTCATCTTTCGCTGCCTTTTTTCTATTTATAATGTGACCAGTTGACGAATGCATCCTTTTTGACCAAAATGTTGACATCTGTGTAAGCAGAAGTCTAATACAGTACGACACAACTTATTATACATCGGACCGACACAAGCAATAAGCGGTACGGTGCTGTCACTCGAATTGATTTATTTTATTTAGAAAAGGTAGACACTGACTGGAATAAACCGCGGAACGTTTTGATATTTTTTGATAAGAAGGCAGAGCATGTCTTGTGTTAAATAGTCACTTTAGTCAAATCGGTAATCTTCTAAGATCAAAGGCCATTCACTCGAGGTCAAGTAGAAAAAAATACAATAATTTCCATTTCATCATTCTGGAATAGGCACACCACTAAAGTTGCACACTTTAACTAACGATGACATGACGTTTGCGACGAAACGCCAAATGAGCCATCAAACCCATGAAAAACAATCAGGCTGAGCTGAGACCAACAAAAATTTCCTGTTCCATTGACTATAATACAATCATATCAAACAATACACATAGAAGCATGCAAACTGATTGTTAACTGGAATTTTAGAAGATTAATTGTGCACTAATGGAGTCAAGTACCGAAGGTAAGAGTAGAACTGTATTGCCCCAACCGCTGATGCTTGGTGTTCAACAAATTTTCGAAAGTAAAACATTCAATCAGTGGACCTCAGAAAAGAATCCCGTTGATTTTTGTAAGAATCCTCTCCTGTTCGAGGAAATAACGGTAGCCTTGGTGGACCGAGAGAACACTCCGTGCCAGCGTTCATCAAGTCAAACAACTGCAGATTCATCCTTTTCCTTGTTGAGCAGAATTAGCGGACCATTTGTTTTTTGCATAACTGAAGGCATGGCCTAATGGCAAAGGGTTGCCCGAAGCGTGGGATGTTCGGTAACTTTACTAAGAAGGATTATAATATAGACCCGGCTTGTGGAAATTTGAAAAAACCAATGTAAATGGCTGAGACATTAGTAACTAGAATGTTTAACCTGTTGCTCTGAGTACGGTAGCGTTATTCTGGAGACTTTTAAATCACGCTTAATTTACCCAGATTTACTCAACCTTTAACTCGCACTTCGATTTGTATTCTTGCATATCTGGCTAAGCCTTCTCCTTCTTGTGACTGCATGACCGAAACTTCATATACTTCTCGGAGCATATCCGTATTTACTTTTCGCGCCTCTTTGTGATACGCTGAACTGATGTGTTAACTAACAAACTACTGGCCTGTTAAGGAATGTATCGTGATATCTCTCTATAAACTGGATAAATACAAATAAAATATCTGTGCTCGTAACTTCTTGCCCTTGCTTCCTGTTTTATCGCAGAACTATCAGTGGAAAATTGTATCGGGAAAAGCACGAGACATTGCCTATTTCCCTGACCTTTGCACATGCGAAAGTGGTAAGAAGGTGGTCAGCTTAAGCGGCCTCCTAATTCCCCATCCAGGCGCATGACATACGGATTCTGGTCTGATGGTGATCTTCGGGGATAAAGTAATAAAGCCTTTCTACAAGCTCTTATGGTCATACAATTTGGAAAGACCGTCAGTGGAAACTTACTGAGATTTCAAAAAGAAGTTTTCTAAATTGTGCAACAAATAAAACCATGATTGAAGTCGTGCACCAATGTTTACCTTAAAATTTACTCAGAAAAAGACAGCTTGCTGAACATATTTTTCTTTAATGACAACTCTTTCCCCTATATTGGTTAGAAGCAACCGACCCTCGGGCCTCTGTTTGTAACAAAATATTAGTTTGTAAAAGTCAGTCAGCCATGAGCCACTAGATCACTATTATAGTCATATTTGAGAAGACCGATGCTGGAACCGTTCCCATTGATAACCGTGTTTCGACTACAATCAGCGCATGCGCCCTGGATTGTCACGTAGACGATTGAGAACAAATTAAGGAAACTATGGGATCCCCATGTTTGGATTTATTGTGGAAGCCGTGAGAGATGCTTTTGGTGACATTACACTACCCAAGATACAACCAAAGAAATGGATCCGGTATGTTGATGACACTTTTGTTATTATCAAGCCCTCCGATGTCTAAAAAGTGCAGACTATAATCCGTAAGATTTTCGACGGGATCCAGTTCACCACAGAGATGGATAATGACAAGACACTTTCTTTTCTGAAAGTACTGTTAGAAAGAACGGAAAACGGAACTCTGAAGACGTCATTATATCGCGAGCCTACAAACAGACCAGGCATTAGGCTTTTGCAGTAAACATCTCAAAATTCACAAAATATCCTGGATGCAAGTACGGTTCAACCGAGCAAGAAGACGTTATAGCACAACGGGATTTCAAAACGCGGAAGAAAATTAGTTTTTCAAAATGTTGCAAAGAAACGGCTACTCAGGAAACTTTCAAAGAAGGACCGTAAACGGGATGAACAAGGAGACAAGTCAACGAGCAAAATCTAACAGGAAAATAGTGCTCCACTACATCAAAAATGTATGTGAATTGTTTCCAAGTTTGTCCGAACCACGAGGCGTCACAGTCATCCACAAACCCACCAAAACCATGAGATTCATTTCAAGCCTAAAGAAACACTCAGAAAGGATGACAGAGGAAATATTATCTGCAAGGTCAGATTTAGGGACTGGGACAAATGTTACACCTGACAAACTTTGGAAAACGTGCTATACAAATGCATGAACACAAACCTGTCACAAGAAAACACGATCTTCTTTCAATAATATCCATTCACGAGGATCAGCAAGGGCATACACTCAATTTGGACGCAGTTTACATTGTGAACCGAGCGAGCACAAGGCATCTAAGAGTGTCTATAACCTTGGCACTCGCCAACAAATTCCATCAACAGACATATTAAACTGGACAACATATACAATCTACAAAGGCGAAAGATTTAAATGGATAGGTTGGTGTCAAATGTTTTGGAGTCTGAAGCCAACGGAGCCATTTCGTGATCACAGTATCTAACACCATTCCCGGTTAAAGGGCGTTTCACAACCACGTTGCTGGGATTAGTAACATTGCCGAAATTAGTAACGTTGCCACATTTCGTAGCGTTCCCATAATTAATAATATTATTATTTCAAAGCCACGCCAATCTGCAAGGCGGACTTACGTTGAGGTCAACGTGGGATCCAAGGCAACGCTAATATAAATACAATCAGACACAGAGGTTATTGCCTACGAACTGATGATGTCATTTCGACTAGTGGTGAAATGTTTGCTGTCTGGACTCAAAACGTAGCGCTCACAAAACCTAAAAAAATAATGCATACCAGTTAGAGTTCTGTTGTCGTTTACCAAAGTCATAAACCAATCACTCTAATTGTCCGCTAACTGAAACGCATCCAACTGATGTTTACAAATGCTGAGGGATGAAATCTCTTTGTCTGAATAGCGAAATCTTATCTCCGGAGACAATGAATTTCTTTGAGCTGATAAAAAAGTGACACTTCAAAAAACAGTAAAATATAAGTGCCGAAACAACTTTTAGCATTCCCCGCCGGTTTAGACCGTGGTTTTATCCCGAAATAGATGACCAGAGTAAGCATTAAGATGTGTATTTGAACCAAAATAAATTAGCGAATATCATGCTGAAGTAAGGAATCTACCTGGTTGATCGCCATCAACATTGCCATCGTTCAGCTCTAACCAGAACTGTGCACTCCGAGGCACAGTAAATATGGCATTTCAACTTCAGTAACATATCAGACCGACGCTACAAGTGCTTCATTTCAGTGAACACCACTCGAGCCTCGGATATAAGAGTGGTCACCTGTGTTGAAACGCTATCATCCTGCGTCAAGTAGCTACTGAGGCAACTGAAGCTGTTTGTAGTATTTAGTTGCTTTCCATCCAGCATCAGTTTGGAAGCTATTGCCGTCCGGTCTTGTTACGGCACTTTACAGTCTAAAGTTCAAAGCCCATGCCAAATGAAGCCATGGCCTCGTGAGCCTGTCCGGTGCGTGTTACGCATCCATTGCAGGTTCAAACAAGCACAGGACGTTGCCTGTGTAATCATGGTCACAGAGCTTCTCCCCAGTTTCCCGTTGGAACAAAACATCCTGGCGGTCTCCTAAAACATCTTCTGTGACCTCGTCCATAACCTAGGCAAACTAGAATGCATCCTTGTCGGACACCGCCAGTTTTTGCGGCTGAACTTGATAGTTCACCGCATACCCTCACGCGACTAATCTGACTAATCCAAACTAAGCGAAACTTTACGTTGATACATGCTTTATGTGCTATTTGTTTGCCTGTTAGGATGCAATTTTCGAGGTAGAACGAACTTTGAATGATCCATCCTTTGTTAGGGCTGCATTTCTTGACGAAACTTCCTAGTACCTCAAGAATATTTCGAACAAAGAAAGCAATACTGCATTTTGCTTGAGTCCGAACTTGCGGCTGTGGAATGTTACTCTTTTGGTACCGTGATAGCATCCTCAACCGCACATAGGCTAGCGTTGAGCCTAAAACTTAAATCGATGAACACTATATCAGGCTATGGACTCCTCTGCTACTCATTAACCCAGTTCAGGTTAGGCCCCTTTGATCAAGGCGCTCACCCTATCCTCTTTTCACACTCGAGCACAACCGGCAAGAGAGGAGCGAGCATAAACAACATGACTATCAGTTTCTAGGTTTCATTGCACAATACTGTGGATTATTAAATCATAAGAGGATACGCTGGGAGGCCGCACAAACAGATGCATTTGGATGTTAACTGCTACGTGTGGGTTTCCGAGTGGAACGATTTGATCAAATGGAAAACCATCCCATATTCTAGCACTCCATCTGAACAAAACTGAGTGCGTAGATAAAGGATCAGGGTCCACCTTATTCATTGTTGGCAATGAAAATGTGGGCACTATCTTAGGCTAGGCACTGAAATCATCTGGTGAGTATAAAACTGTGTGCTCTAAAGCAGTATTTAGCACTTTGAAAGCGTAAAACGCATTCAAAAACATACTGTACTATTGTTCAAGCTATATGGATGAGCTTCCAACTCGAATCCATCTTCAACTAGCAAAAAAAGCGTCAGTGAAATTGCGTAAATTTCAAATGTTACTCTGAGTATGCAGATCGCCAGGGCGCATATTATTACCCGTTTATTTACACGATAGTGCATCCCGTTTTTCGCACTGTGGACGAATTCTACGAATGAATTTCCGTTTACTTAGTCAGGTAAGCATCATGAGAAAAAATTGGCTGCCCTCATTAATTATAACGGCCATGCAATTTGTTTTATTCTCATTAATGTTAAATACTGACTGATATGCTTATTGGAAATAAACTCAGTGTGTTTCGGCGTTTGCTGTCCACCTCCTTCTGGGTTACGCGTGGGTAACGTTGGATCCTGTGCAAACCACATTGAAAGCTCTGGGTAACAAAGAACTATCTATGATTGGCATATGATTGAACTGGTCGATAGGTGAGCACAGAGTGTGAGTGTGTGTGCGGGTACCAACCTTAAAAGCAATTACGTCATTTTAATCAGTGGTTCGAGGTCATACAAAAACGAATTCACAGCACCCAAACTATGCACCAGGTTGTCTGGTTCTCAAAATAGGCGAACCTATCCCAGAGCACCACCTATGAAACAAATGAAGTTATAAGGTAGTTTGGAAACGGTGCGTGGGGAATGAAGGTTTTCCATGTAACTACAGGGGAATCCATGAAACCAAAATAGGCAATCTACTACCATTCTGGATAATGAAATTATCTCATAATGTTTCCGAAGAATTGGGAGCGATTTCATTTGCCAGACATGAAAATTTTAAGGTTGTTCATTAAGTACTTACGGGACTTACTTTTTCGCGTAATATCGATATGATTCATGTGGTATACAAACATAAATTTCCTAAATTGAGGTTAGGCTGCTAAAAAAGAATTTCGGAAAATAGGACAAGATAAATACAGCCGCATGTATCTCCAGATTTTGGTGTCTGTTGAATCCTTTCGAACAACTGATCGTAATCTTCGCAAATAGAAAGGTGCAGATTGTCATCTGCAGCAAAAGTGAAAGGAGTATTTTCTGATTAACCACTTGAGATAGGTTGGATGCAGGAGCGTCTTTAGGACTAATGGATTAAAGTTTACCAGTGAGATTAGCATTCAACGAAACCCAAGTCACCCGTACCCGGTTCACTGCGTTTGTGCTTGTTTTCCATATGATCACGTTTGATGTACCGTGCCACACGCGATTGAAGATGGGCATGCATTCATTGAGAAGGCCGTTCCCCATCTCCTGTGAGCTGTCGTGCAGTTCATACAGCACGCTACTGTCAAATTCGACGGTCAGGGCTTGGACTCCAAACAAGTAGTTGATAGTTTTGATCTCTAAGGCAGGCTAAATTACTGGCTTCGTTTCCCAGTGATGCTGAGAATGATGGGGGCGGCGAATTAAAACTATCGAAATTTTTAGACTAGTAATGGCTTCTAAGGCCGGAAAGTTGGCATTTACCAGAATGAGAAACGCCTAAGACTAACTTCGGATAAGTAAGTAATATTGTGTATTTGTGCGGCATGCTTATATTCGCTACTTGCCTTTCCGTGTTTGAGAAACTGTTTACGTTCCAGTGCCCTAGACAGGGAGTGTTACAGAAGGCTAGAGGATTGGCTAGCATTCTAGATATCTCGTCAGACGGAGAAAACTATAGTGCGTCACTTCCCATAATCCCCATTGGATGGGTAACAGGACTGTTATTTTTCGTGAGTACTTGTTGCAATAGATGATCCCAGGATCACTCGATTATTTGTGAAATATATTTCAAGTCCTTAGGAAGACAACTGAGGGTTGCATAAGAATAATACTTTCCTGTATGGCTGCCGGTGCCTCATGAGACGCTCGTTCGCCACGTGTCCATTCAGTCCTTCAAATTCAACAGATTTTTCTCACTGCCGTTGGTACACAAAGTGGATTTCATGCAACTAGTTGTGGGTATCTCTCTTCGCGTGCAAGCGCAATCCCACTAACTTTTCAACCTTGATTTTCCTCAGGGTCAGTTAGACCGCCCATTGACCGGTGTGTTCAGATGCGACCAGTGGTGCACCTCCAGATTCTGTCAGCCACGTGGGAGGGCCGGATAAGTGATGGAAATCAATAGGATGAAAGTTGCTGCAAAGGGCACGGCAAACCATCAACTCATAGGTGATACCCTCTCAGTTAATTTATAAACTGGAATACTCGGACATCGCAAAAGATGCATCGACGGGCCACACGCTCGGAAACTTTGGTCTTGTTCGGCGTCGCTGAAGTGACGACACCGTCATTTCTTTACTGAATCAAACCGTCTCTACACAATCAGGAGACTCCCTCTATCATAGTTTTTCAGTGATGACCGAAAGACTCATCAAATCACGTGTTAATTATATCACGGCAGATCAGTCATTAAACTACTACAGAGAGCATTGCGGCCCTGAGACTTGAAAAATGGATGAATCAATTCGCTAAACTTTGCCTGCAGTTGACGATTTGTGTAACGGCAACTCCTTGAAACACTTCGCAGCGGAATCGCCACACATCCGGAAGCAAACACAAGCGGATCTGTCCAATTCACTTGGCCACGCAGCAGATTCAATGGGCCTCCTTTGAATCAAACTGAAAGTTTCGGTACTATAAAATACGAACAACGAATTGAACACCCTGAAGTACCGTTTTGAAGACTGCATAGCAGAGAAGAACAGCTCTCTCCTGACCTTGCCAAAAGATGACGGTTTATCTGGTCGTCCAGAATATCAACATCTCACATATCAGATAGCACACTGTGCAAGTATAAATGGACATAATCGCTGTCATGCAATCCGTGCGAGCCACAGTGGAACATGACTGGCCCCATAGGAGCAGAACCGAGTAAAAGGCAGTCTACTCAGCCTTTAATTATCAATTCTATTATTGTATTGTTTTCAGATATGGTGAGTAACATATATTGATGGTTAGAATATTTCAACCAGCTTTTCAGTTTTCCACATGATCAGTCACATGAGGAGGATCCATTTCATAGCTTACTGTATCGTATTTTATTGTATTATATTGCACAATAAATAATGTCGCATTTCAGTCAAAAAAGGTCAGGTTGGCAAAACGGAAAAAAGTTGCACTCGTCAGTGTGTAAAGTTGTGAAAATAACTCATCGAGGAATAATCGGAGCAGGCAGTAATAGGTTGTGGAGGGATTACGCTGAAACACGGTCACGATTGGTCAAAATGCGTGCTAAAGATGGGACAGTGGAGTTCCCATTGATATTGATTCCAGAGGGTATGGAACGAAAAGTGGATCGTTTTAAAATATGAGAGCGGCACTTTGAAAAATCATCGTACAGGGGATGCATGGGATCGGAAAGAATTTTGTGACCACATTTATCACATGCTGATAAGCACCAATCATATGGATTGAAGGGCAACTCAGTTAGTGGCATGAGAAACACACGGCCAATAACTGATAGCCACCGGCGAAGACTATCGAAGTACTTTTTAAGTAAAACTAGAAAAATAGCAGGAGATAAGTAAAGAAGGATTGGGAACACACATTGGAATACAAATCAGGAGATGGTGCATTGTTTCACCTTGTATTGCCGAAGTCTCCTGATGTGAAATGACAACCGTCGGAGATTCTTTACCCAGGTAGAAATGTAAGAAGTCCAGTTCAGAATTTTATCAATAGCAACTCCTAGATGTTTCTAAGAATCAATCGTGGTAAGAGTTTTTGAGTCGACGGAAGACGTTTCGGATGGGTAGGCTGACCGAGAGCGAGAGAAAACAGACATTCGAAGCATTTAGATATGTTGAAATTTAAACCAACTAGTGCCGACAAATCGTAAAGAGAAATCATCATTGGTCAAAGCGGCTTGAGAGAGGCCAAGATCATCAGCATACCTAAACAGATGACAGGATGAGCTAGTTGGTAAGTCGCTGATGTAAGTAGAGAAGAGAAACGGTGAAAGAACAGCACCCTGAAGCACTCTTGATTTGTTAATCAGCGATTTTGAAGTTTTCCCGTCCATTCGTGTACACTGGGTTCGGTTAGTAAAGTAATCAGACAGCCATGCTACTAAAGGCGTGGGAAAACCAAATGTTTCCAGTTTGTGAAGTAGAGGAGACCGTTGGACCAAATCCAATGCCGACGAATAGTCTAGAAAAGTGCAAAGCACAGATTTCATCGATGTGTTTAAGGACTTGAAATGTGGTGAATGAGGGAGGCGACAGCGTCCAAAGTGGATCTGTTAGATTTATAAGCAAACTGAAAGGGGTCGTCAGGAGGATATATGGAAGCATAGCACGCTCCGTCAGTTTAACACTAGAAGGTGTTCAGGCGATGGGGCGAAAGCGTCTTGCTAAAGCAGGAGAACTGCTAGATTTTGGAGTGGGAATAATAGTGACAGGTCGCCAGCAGTCATGGATAGAAGACGAACTTAATGATGGGTTTACCAGAGAAGTGAATGCATCCGTCAGTGCCACAGCACCATACCTTAAAATAACTAAGGGCAGATTGTCAGGACCAAGCCCTGTAGTAATTTTAGTGGTGCGCAGAAGGTCGAGCATCTCTTCCATAGAAATACTTGTAACTGTCATATCATCACCCTGTCCGAACATGACTGGGGTATAATTGGAAGGATGGATGAAGGCGTGATTGATGCAATCGACATCCGCCGAGCATTTCACGTCTCTTTCTTCTCCCATACAACAGTCAAATTCCTTGCCATAAGAACCAATTATTGTTGCCACTCAAAAGTTGGCCGGCGAATGTAGTGTCGATGCGTTGGATTTCAGCTTTTATTATGTTGAAACTATATCACACGATTGAGTTATTACGGGATTTGTAGACGTGCGCCTTATGTTGTCTCAGTCATTTCAGTTTCTGGGTGAATATGCAGCCATTTGAGACTAATAGTATTTCTAAGGGACACCAGATATCAAAGATTGTGTTGGTCGTCTCCGTGTAAGGTTTGACATTCTCATTGAGCAGGATTTCAAACGAGAAACATGCAGATGCGAGTGAAAGGAATTTCTGAAGAAGAGTAAGATTGCTGTGTGAAAAATGATCGCCGCTTGAAATGGGAGCACGCAGTTTCTAGGAAAATAAATCAGGGTGGTTGGTAATAACTCTATATAAAATGAAGTCGCCTATGGGGGGAGAGACGCAGAGGTCAGTGAAATCAATCACAGTCATTGGCAGGGTTGATACATGGTTGAAATCACCCACAATAATGGGCAGGTTATCCCCAAGAAGAGATTAAAATAAAGGTGATATTGTGTTGCGAGCTGAAAGGGGCAACATATAATTCCGCCATGATTGTACTGGTATGGCGAGAAAACCTCGGATGACACTGTGCTACGAGGCAGTCAATTACATTTAGTGAGTTAGTACAAATATCTTCGGACCTGCTAGACTAGGAGTTCATGTATGTTGTCACACCGTCTCCCGTCTCCTTCTTCTTCGAAACTCTCTCCTGCCGGTGGAGTCTGAAGCTGTCTATTGACAAGAGTGAATTAGGAATATCCGTGTTCAGCCGAGACTTTTGTATACAGATGACACAAGTGTGAACATAGGTCGGTGAGTGAAATGCGAGGGACACCCGAAGTTTTCATAAGCAGAGAACGGACTTCGGTACTGAACAATCCCAAAATGGATATTTTTGCCAGAGGAGTGTATTTTTGAGATCTGCTCGAGTGTCTCTTCTACATGGATTGGAAGATCATTGAGGTACAACACTGCGTGATCTCTATCCATGTTGAGGATCAATACGGCTTTTAAACAACAGTAATTCCGGTCGATGGTTGAGGCGAACGGAGGCCTAATTGAACTGAAAATCCGAAAATAATACAAAAAATAATTACAGAATTGCAGCGCAGCCAGTCAAATAACGCTCACATACAAGTGGAGTGTACGTATTAACTGAGATTTTTGTGTTATCACACTCAGTAGAATTTGGTCATGCTTTCCCCAGCACATGTTCTTGCTGTGTGTGTCATTTGTTATCCTCAGTCCATATCATTCAGTCCTTAATGAGTATTGTTCCAATAATATTTTTATAATCTCGCTGTGGACCCAAGTTTTTGGTGCAATCCAAGTCGTAAGAATGACGCCCATGATAACCACTTCAATTCCTTGAAGTCTAATCAGGACCCCCTGCCATTTTATTCTTGGGTCATTCCTGTTAATGAATAGAACTCATCCGCTGGTTTTGACCTTTATCATCTAAAATTTATCGGTCACGCTTATCTTTGTTTTTTCTATAATCTCTCACCATCTATCCAAAAACGTTCCTGACGATTGTACTTTCGTCTTTTATTGCTACTTGGCTACTTTTCCCGATTCCGTCATCACTTGCTACTGCGCTGTTTTTCCTGTTCATTGACGTTAACTTTCTCGATCTCCTGTACCCTTGGTACTTTTACCATAAACCTGTCATACTTCCAAGCACCTCTAATCTGAGGAACTCGGTTGTTCGGCCTCTCGCTTTTGATTAGTCTATTTTGATCGTTTAACCATCCTTACTGCAACTTGCCTTTTAGATGTCTGTATCCGCTGCCCTTTGTAGTGGTTGTGAATTTCTCTACTGTGAACAGCTGCCAACTGAAATCAAATTTGTCTTCAAACTTTGAGATATATAAAAGTGAATTCTCTAATCTGCCTTTACAGTCTACACGTTTATCACCTACACTATCGTGATGACATACGAGGTTCATGGTAGGCGATTGTTTCAACACGACAGTCTGGTACAGTTTACCTAGGACGTAAAAAAGCTACCTCTTCGATGTTTGTCTATGCTGCATGCTCTAACTAACTAAACATAAACGTTACTACTAACAAATTTATCATTTATTTAAACTACAAAAATTATGTTGTTTGATTCCAATCATATAGTTGTAATTGTTAGTAATAGTGGCCAGCGTAATAAGAAACGTGTAAAGTGAAAGGTAATCGGCAAGTGTTTTACGGAACCTTAATATATCCTCCTTATGACCTCTTTTTACATTCCAGTTGTATCCCGTTGCACAATAATTGGCAAAGCCATTATTCTACACTTAAAAGACAAATTTTAAGCCTTAGTCTTAACGATAGAAGCTTTGATTTTCAAATAATTTGTTGATGATAAACTGTTCAATGACCACAAAGTGACAGACAGCCAAAACTTTTTACTTCCAAATCATTAAAACTTCTGGGCTTAGATTATTATTAGGAATGCTTAACTTGGTTTTCCGGTTGATACTGGAAAAACAATCCGAGTAAAATTTTCAAGCTCTTAGGGGAGGATTATCCATAGTTTCTTTATCTTTCTTTCCCGGATCGTCCAAGTTGTTGGTAGTAGGGTTCTGGCCGCTAAGGACCAAATTGGACTGCGACCATGAGGTATTCGGTTATCTACAGTGTTATGCTCCTTCCAAACTGAGCCAATGACTATGAATATACATCGGCATACAGTCAGCATGGCAAGCTGGACTTTTGAACCTGCAACAACTGTCCTGAATGCACTACATGTGTGCATCGTGTGCTTCCAGGAACTCAACTATAGGTACGTTCCTTGGTCACATCGAGCGATTATGCTAAAATTTGTGTTCGTTCTCGAGTTCATCGATTTCAGTAAAACTTCTAATTGTGACAGCGATGGTAGTCACCGTGAATTAGTTAATACAACACGTTTGTAACGTTTCAAAAGACCAGATAGGTTGCTACATGGGAATGATTGCTTGACCCAATCATATGACACGGATCGCGTGGATGCCTAGTATGTTTCAGCGAAGCCTGGAGGAGTGTGATACTTATGAGAATGCTAATTAAAACACTGAAGTTTAGAAGTTCAATAGTGGACGTCGATTCAAATCAGCATTTTAATAAATGCCAAGCAAATGCAATAAAGACTTGGTCTCGGGAGGGAATTCAGATATCGACTAGTCAAAAAAGAACGGGTCTCGATTAACAATAAATGGAAAGAAGCAGATCAGCGGTAGTCATCTTTGCGTTAATAACTCATTTATTTGAATTTCTGGAACAACAACGATATTTTGGATGATTGGATACAGTGTGAAATATAAAAATGCTAAAAGTCGGTACTTTATGAATATCAACCAGTATGCATTCATTGAAAGATTTAAGAACGCTCGATTTACCCGATATAATCGGAAAACAAATGGAATGCTACGATACAAAATTGATCGCCATTTTATTCTGTTTCGCCAACTGTCGCTAATGCGTACAAAGCACGACAGGAAAGACAAGAAATAAACATTGTGTTCATTAAGACAAATTCACGGTAATAAGACCGTTCGGAACAAACGGAAAAATAAATGGATAAATCTTGAGGTGCTTCCCGTAAAGTGGAACGTTTACTAGAGTTTTCATAACAAGTATTCAGCACTATGCTTAGAAATCGATCTTGCGACCTTCCACATCACTGGAAAATTCACTGACAACTGAGCTGTCAAGGTACCAGCATGCTCTCGGCTATTGCAAGATGGTCGAATCGATCCCAGCTGTCAAAATAATATCTATTTGAAAAGAATCTGATTAACTTTTCCATACCGCAACCGCCACTTCTTATAAGCCTCTAAGATGTGAATCTCTACGAAACTATGATAGCTTTTACTCCTGTTAGAAAACTAAAATCGTTTTCGGACGTAAAAACAAAGAGCCAAGATAAGAAGTGAAAGCAGTTCACAGTCTGCAGACAGTAAGAAGCGGGGTACTGAACCGTGATGCTCAAAAGCCAAAGTCATCGTGTTTGTGCTAAAAAGGAATTGACTCAGCTCATTGGGCGGGGTAACCGGCGGATAGCCCACACAGTAAAGGACAAAACCGAGTAATCGGTGGAAAGTGCTAGAGTAGATCTTTGGTTCACTGGGAGTAGATTCTGTGGTTCAAACCGTTGCGGAGCTGACGGTCTTGGATAACCACGGTCATTTTTTTCGTCATAAGTAGACAAGAAACTGCACTCGGAAAATGTAAACCACATCGAACAGAGCGTGGACAGTCGTGGAAAATCACAAATGTTTACAGACACAGACAACAAAATATTTCAATAAATGTAGAAAAAGTGCTTCTAAAATAAACCGTTCAGAAGGGAAACCAAAGCCAAGCGAGGGCTACGAATTATATCAAAATAAACCTTCCCGTTCCAAGGGAAATGAGGTTGGCCGATAACGCTTAGAAATAGTGCCAAAGAAACTGGACCTCTATTTGATATATATATATATATATCATTATTCAGACCGTTTATTACAAAGGTGCCTTTCCTAAACTAGGTCTAGAAGAGCAAATAATCAGACCTGAAAGCATCGAAAATGTTTGGTTGCCTAACTTATGGTGAATCTCTATTGTGGGAGATTAAATAACACATCAACTTAAAGAAAACAAGGCAGTCACTTCATCTGGTTAACCTCGTCCAGACACTGTGTGTGTAAATCGGACAGACCTGAGATAGTGACAGATTAATGGACGGTGTTTTCTGTTGTTTGTTAGGCTGGTAGACCAAAATCATATAGAAAGATTCATCAGTCAGCCGTGTAGCGTGTATCCTGTAGACCACCCTATCGGTCTGATTGTGTAAGTGTTGAAACTGGTTGATTCGCCTATGGGACTTCATTCCAAGTTGTTTTATTTTTGTTTCTGTAATTTTCAGGTTCATCAGACAACTGCTTAAATAATGGGTGGCATTGCAGTTATGGAGAACTTGTCGTTCTACGCACAGTTTATCTGCCATAGCATACGTTGACCAGTTAAGGCAGCATTCACCTAATCTGACCCATAAAAACAGCCCATACTGGATTCGACACCAACTTCTCCAAAAAAATAATTATTTTAAATAATCCCTTGGCTAACATCATTCACTGAAGAACATCTTCGTATCATAGCACCAAAGGGGAGAAGGTATTTTACAAACTGCTTAACTGGAAGTGGACGAATCGCAAAAGAAAATAACATCCGGCAATGAAGGAGTTTGGCCACACCAAGGAAAAAAGCGTGTGCGACTATTGTTTATTTGCTCTTTAATTTTCCAAAAAACCGTTTAAATATATTTGTTTGTAGTAGATTATACGTCACTGCGTTATTAAACTAGTGGATGCAGATACGGCGGTAAAATGAAACTGTTCTTTTCAAAAACAGTTAAGAGATGAAGCAAACAGACAAAAGTAGCCTTCTGTATTTCCTTCGAAGTACAATGTATTATTGAAACGATAGTCATTTACGCCTGTCGTCGGAAAATTAGGACTAGAAAATAGAATATGACCGAATATGACGACATAGAGTCGCCAGAAATTCCAAGCAACTTAATGGTATAGCCGTTACTTGAGCTCCACTGGCGAGTATACACGAGAAGTTAAAAGGAAAGCCGGCAAAATCAAGAGACTTCCTAATCAAATTTGATTGGTATTCGTCAGAATTACTGGCCTTAGTGACCCAACTCTGCATAATGATTCACTCCCAGGAGTATCTTCTGCCAATGTGGGTGCAACATTTTAGGGATCAGATCATTTGGTTGATTGACACAGCAGATCTGTTAGTTATGCTGGAAAGGAAAACAAAACCACTGTGCCATCCTACACGGAGGTAATCAATGGTATAGGTTCTCTTAAAAAGTTTATTGCAGCTGAACCAGATGGGCTGCCTCCTTCCTTCAAAGAAAGTAAGGAAGTAATAACACCACAGTTAACAGAACTCCTGTGATTAATTTGGGGAAAATAGCAGATTTCTAAGAACCACTGTGAATTACTGATCGCACCGAATCATAAGAGAAATGATCGGTAACTTTGTAAACGTACGAAGAATTAGTTTGATAAACATCGCATCCGAAATGCTCGCTGACAGTATTCTGAACCGATCATCAGTTACACACGAAAAGTGTGCTCGAAAGAACCAAACCGTTTCCTACCCAGGGGGTATTGTATTAACCGAATTTTCACTTAGCGACAAATCCTAGAAGACTGGCCCACCTCAGGTAGGTTCTTGATTTCTGTCTTCTTTGATCTATGAATGGGATTCGACTCTCTGCTGTCTCTTATTGAAGGATGTGTCGGAAAAAATTACTTCACTTATCTAATCTCTGTAAGCGAACAACCTACTCCGAGGGCGTATTTACCGTTCATCAGAGGTCACCAAGTGAATTGGTACTCGTCAGCGCTGCCTCCTTCATCTTTTCAATTCAATTTTGCAATCAAAGTGATAGCGGACATCATCTTATCCTCGTGTGAGAATAGCCGCAGTGGAATTTGCGCAGAAAACTGTTTGATTTAGAATAAGCGGACGATGCTGTGCTAGCCAATGAAGACCCATTTAAGATGTAAATCTTTTTTGAACGCCTGAACGATGGAGAAGTTGATTTTGGGATACACTTTGCACCTTCGATATGCAAAATGCTATTCCAAAGTTGGATTAGCAAGAAACCAAACTTGGTTCTGGCACAAAAAGACTTGGATGATTTAAACGAATTTGGCTACATTGGTAGTTGGTAATCTTTGTCGTTTGGATACTGATACCTAAATATAAGTTATAAAATTTGATCGAAGGATTCTCTCGATAACTCAGAGGTTAGGCGTAAGATAACAAGGCCTAGGATTCAGTCTTTAAAATAAGCACTGAATCAGAATAGGCTGATGTGGTTGGGACATGCTTAGCCGATGCCGACAGAACAACTGCATTGTGGTTTTTTCTCTGGGTGGTAGTGGTTGGAAGGTTGGTACAGATGGCCAATCAATGACAACAAATAGATATGAGCCTTAAGCAGGTGATTATCTTGTGTATTTCTAATTAGGTTACCGGGCTAAGGTTCTTCATTTCCCCCGGAAGCGATGATCAAAGCCATGGCTCAGTCCCGCAGTCAGCGGCATTGGAAATCTTCCTTTTTCTACTTAGCTCTCTAACTTATTATTTTACAGTTTATCTGCCACTGTTTCTCGTTTTTTTGAGTAGATGATGCTGTGGAGTAAAACCACAAATCACTCTGGTGCAAGGATAACGGTTGCGGAGTCTTCATTGAAATTCCATCAGTTAACGGAGGATGAAACCCAGTAATAGGATACACAGTCTCATGTTTCAGTTTCTGCTGCAAATAGTAAAGTGCACGGACGGAAGTATCAAGTTACATCGGAATTTAGATTATTTCACGAAAATCCTCGAAACAGCGGAATATTTACTTGCTCCCGCTACGGTCAGAAGTTTGGAAGTAAATTATGTCTGTGAATCAACCATGGGCAAAAATCCTGAGAATTTGTATCACTGCGATTTTACTGTCAACTCTCTCATACCGAGATTAATGAGGTAAATAAGAAAGACTTTGAAAACATCGTTTACTATGCCTACGTTAGAGAGGAGAATAATTTATAATATCTAACCTTTGTTTTTCTGAGTCCCTTAGCAGGCTTTCTGCTGTCACTATTTTAGATATTTTGGTAGCTTTTAAGATCGATTTCCCACACTGGAAAACTGACTCTGGTACAATGCATAATTCGCTTTTGGAAGTAACTGCCTATGTTACTGTACCGGTCATATCTCCTGCAGTTTTTTATCCTGAACTTAAAACCATGTTTTACTTCCAGACACGCAGATGATTCCGCGGTAGAATTTTGAAACGGACAACTTCTTCTGCTGTTCAACAAGATAGCACATCAGTAGACATCCCACAGATTTCGCACATCACAAGTATCTGAAACCCCATATGGCAGAGTGTCATGTACTGTACGAAGTCCCCTTGCATCATTCGCTGTAGTATGAGTAGCGATGACGGGACCGTTTTGTAACAAGGCTTTCCCGGTTATTTTACTCAAGCCATCTCAATAACTGTCATTACTGTCGGTGAAATCACGGTGTTTGAGCTCACAAATCATTTGGAATCCTACGACAACGGTCAGCCCCGAGAGTCTTCTGCAATATCAAAGAGAACCCGCACCAGTTTTCTTGATGTTAGCTATAACAATTATGGAATATTTCCAGTGAGTTACATCTGCATGAATGTTTTCGACAAAAGTGATGTAATTGGCAATTTCCACTACCCCAAACCAAGGGCAGTAGGTCAGCAACCCATGAGTGACACAACACGACCGGATGTAAGTGTTCTCCATCTTATTCTCATTAGATTGTTTACACATGTCAAGGAACCAACTACATATAAGTGGTCAGAAATACACGTTCTCCCAGGAAAGTTTCTATGGGTCACTCTAGTTTCCAATCCAATAATCCTAGCCATATTCAGCTATGTGAAGAAAAATCTAGAGAGTTAAATTGATCACTTTTCATCCCTCAAATGAAGTGGTTCATTTTCTTCTTCAATTGAAGCCTAATATTTCCTTTCAAACTGATTCCGTATTCCCTCCGTTTTTTTTTCTGCACTTTCATTAAGCCATCTAGATGGAACCCGAATCAGATCATTAAAGAAGGATGCCGTTGAGGGCAACAAAACACTTTTTCTGGCAGAAAGCATCATCAGGTCAGGTTCAACCACTGAATGACCCGAGACATACTTTAAAATGATCAATCATGAATGGGAGCACGAGGGCCTATACCACGGGCTGAAATTTAGTTATTGATTATCGCTTTTATACTGATCTACACCCTGGCGGTTAATTGCAAAATCTATGGAGATAATCGCATTGGGGAAAATCACGACGAAATAAAAAGACTTTTAGATTACTTTTGGCTAACAACTTATTTATATTTCAAAGACGGCGTGATCAAGAGTCGATCTACAAAGCTCGCCAGAGGATTCTTCTTAATGAATAGCCGCTATTAATGATCATTGCAAAATTTCATTCAATTTCCTTATTTTTAATTGCACCAATCACGTAGACCGTTGCAAGCGGCAGTCAATGAGTGCATCACAGGTTTAGTTGAAGCATAGTCCTGGGTTCACCTAGGCACATCACAGGTCAGATGACGTCACTTGTGACCAAACCTTCCAGTTTTGTTGACAATATCATTCTGAAGAGTGGTGGAAGAAGCAGAACTCAACAAATCGCTTTGTGTGCCACTGTTGCCAATGTGCTTAACTACCCGTAATCATTAGCCGCTTCCAATCACAACTATGAAATTACCATAACTGAACCAGCAATTGAACCACTTTTATCTCAAAAGAAGACAGGGCCTGAGATATTCGTATACTGACTACCTAAAAGACAAAATCGGTTTTCCCGCAACCGAATTTTTTCAAACCCGACATTTTTTTGGTTCCTGATTAACATCTGTAGCCGAAGGGCCAAGATTCAGGCACCCGATTCTGAGTGGTAATCAAGTGCATTTTAGTCAAATTACTCATGCCAACGCTTGCTTATTCCAACCAAAAAGATATCGAAAGTCCATGAAAAGCCGATGCAATAATTCACCTTTCCCAGCCTACGCAGCAAAATACGCTCCCGTTCGAGCTATGTAAATGCCGGTTGCAAACCGCATTTGAATTCACTCCGCCTGTTCAAATAACAATTGTCAAAGTAAATTTTCTCGTGCAATAAAGCGCATTACCATCAAGAGACCCTAGGAACAAGCGCCGTATTCTTTAGTGTCTTAGAAGCCCATAAGTCAAGAACAGTTTACTTAGCGTTTTCTAAACAATGAGGGTTTTGCAGGTCGTTACTGGCATGTTCGTCCCTGTGTTCAATATTCTGACTTACTATCCAAACCAAGCATTCAGATATCGATTCCTTATTGTCGACTGTGATCGTACCTCTCCTTGCTAAAGTGGAATAATATTTCGGTTTTCTATCTGAAAAATATTTATTTTATATTCATTGGTTCAGCTATCATTTCTGGCTTGGTCTTATGTGCAAACGAAAATTAATTTACTCTTAAATGATGAGTAACTGTCATTTCGCTAAAAGTGTTATATCAGTTTCACGATGGTAATGCACCAAATTTACTCACCATAACAAAATCTGGAGATACACCGTCATTTTTTGCATATTCTTCCAAGTCTTGGATATGAATCACACCGTCATGATCCCGATCAATCTGTTCAAAGGCGGTCAAAAATGTGTCCTGTCCTGACATTGAACCTGTTCACTGAGCGAGTTGATAACAGATCACTTAGTTGATTAAGCTGACGGCAACGATTTCCTTTTTTGTAATTTTTTATGCCAACGGTTGTTGGTTGCTTGTTTTGGCTGTAGACCTTGTTTTGGTTGGTGCAGTTGACGAAATCCGTGGTTCGTTTGACTCCAGATGAACGTGAGTCTAGTGTTCTCTGATGCACCTGTTATTGCAGATCAGTCTACATATCGTGTGTGCTGTCACAGATCTCGATAAGAGCACTGGTTAATCTGAGGGCTGCAGCCTATGCCCGAAGGACCCGTGCACATGAATCAATGGTAGCACACGGTACTGCTTTGGTCAGTGCTTTGTATATTTGTTGTTGGCAGTGCTGTTGGTCCTGAAAGTGTCTACTTTAGTACTTATCTTGTCACTGTTGCTAGGTTGGTGTTTTGTGTGACCGCTTGCAGAAAAAAAGGTACACAATGAGCTGTCTGAAGCACCACGTCGAGTCGTGTATGCGTGCAGGCCCAAGTCGTGATACCAACAGTTTTCTACTAATGTGGTAGTGCGAATTTGTGATAGGGTGATTGGGTAGCGGACACTGCATGGGTACCGATGGCCTTGATAAATCAAAGACACATTTTGGCAAACACCGATAGGTACTGATAAACCAATTGGAATCCTAGTTAAAATCACTCTCCCGCGGGTATGGCTTTACACAGAGAAATCACGTATGCCAGCAAGTCAGTACACAATTCACCAGCGTTCACTTTTCTTATTCAGAATGTTCTCAAACAGTTAGCCGACGCAAACTGAGTAAAGAGGATCCAGATGAACTCCGGAAACCCCAAAAAGAGATGCACCTACGGCTGAGTTTTTTCCACACATACCCGAGTAGCATACATATCCCTTCTTTTTTTATTTCATCCTGTCTTCCACTCTACTGCTTTGGTTTCGTAATACCAAAGGGTATCAATCAAAATAAGGAGACAGAATTGCCAGTTTCATAGCCCTGGAAAGCTGGGCCAAACCTGTATACCATTGGTTAAAATAAAAATAATTGAAAATGATTTAGGCTATCCGAATTGTAACCGCGAAAACGAGGCTTCATGGTAAAAACTAAAAGATACTTTAAAAAAGTTGACTCAACTAAATATAGCTTACAAATGGCATATTTACAAGGCTATTTAATTTTTATGGATACTCACACTAAACAGGTGTTGCTCGCTTATTTGCATTCCGCTCCTCAGTTTTGACTAACAAGCACCAGACCACAGTGCTTTAAAGTTCAGCTATAGGAAATTTCCCTCAATACGCCATGATGTGCAAACTGCTTTATCCCTGTTTTCACCCCCGTCCTATTCCATTTTCAGCTGTCTAAGTCAAACCTATCACTTTCCATTAAACCAGGTCCAGTTACTTTGAACAAGCAAACGACTGAATCAGGCATAATCGCTGTGCGAAGCAAATTGTCTTTCGAGCAGTTGTATTAGGACATTTTCAAGGCTTGGAACTCGATTTCAATTACATAGGGATTTCTTTCAAGGTTTCCGAATAGGCTTTCTTAGGTGTGCACAATCGACTTATGTTCGTCATGCAGCCGAATGTTGCGCGCGATTCTGCAGGCCTCTAAGGCGTGAACTGCAGTTTCGATAAGACCTAGTCTAAATAAAATACAGCTTTATCGGTAAACAATAACTGAAGTATGTACATGTATAAATATATATATATATGTATACTATGTACATGCATACGCAGATTATAGATCTTAACCTAAAGATCCCAATAAACCCGTTTTTGTCTGTCTTCAGCCCTATCATTGTGCCACGTCTTGTTACTTATTTCAGCTCTCGATGAAACAATAAACGCCGAGATAAGATGGGTGGGGAAATAGTTCGACATACTTATATGTGGGTGACCAAACAGGATGAACGGTCTGAAAGCCCTTTACTTGGGTTCGTTGGTGAATCCGGAATAAGCACGGTAACTAGGGGCCACTCATACCAAATTTGAATCAAGCACTTTCGTTAGAGTCAATAATCTGAATACAACGTGATCCCGGTGCATAATGCTCAACCCCAAAATTGGTTTCTATCTAACGACGAATAAAAGTGCAGTATCACGCAATAGCTTCCTATTCATTCTGCATGTGTTAGGCTTGAACACTGTTGTCACTCAGGCCATTGTAAGATCCATATCCATAGATAATCTCACACAAATTCACTTATGGTGATCCCGTGAGTGAGCGCGCCTGAACTCAGATATGAATGCGATAATCCAATATCAGCTCAACGTGATACATAACAGTTAGGGTGAATGGCCTACCAGCCAGCCAAATACGTCAGGACTCAGTCACATGTAGGCTCAAGTACAGCACTAGCCGTAAGCTCAGAAGTGATGGCTCAGTCTAGTTGATATATAATGCGCAAAAACAGGTCCTAGTACACACTGAATACGTTCAGCGTACCATTTGGGAGCCGCGCTTTTCTTATTGATTCTGAGCACGCAGTTTTTTAAATGTCATTGATTTTCAGCGCCTGCTGCGATGACAAAAGAAATAACTATTCAAATTATTTATATGCTTCTTTACACAGAAAAACACTTTCTTATAAATGGCTTTACATACGGCGAACACTCTACATCGCTTTTTTCCATTAGCCTGTTCGAGGCACCTTCCTTTTGATATTTCGGAATGATTTGATCAGCCACAATTCGTCCCAACAGTTGAAAATTTTCCGTTTACTCGATGGAAGACATTTCTGCTCAGAGAAATGATCCCACTCCCTAATTTACTTATGCCATTTACTGAATCATGTTGTAATCTGCGTCTTCAAAACACGTGGCCGGAAGTTAAGTTGATTCTCTCCACTTCGCTGTACTTTTATTAGAAGTTGGCTAAAAGAAATAGGATTTTCAACGAGTGACCTACACATCCCATGATTATTGCGATCTGGAAATGCAATATGTCAAAATAATTGGGATGGTTCAAGGATCATAATTTCCTTCAGAATGAAGAAAGGAGAATGATGAGAAAAATGGTAAGAAGTTTAGTTATCTTCTTCATTCACAATACCGGCTTTTCTCAACTGTCCTTAAGCAATCCGGAGAATGTTAGTCAACTAGAACTTACAGGATTTCTAAATTTTTAATTGGTTTTCTTAGGAATTCTGATATTATTACATGGTGAACCTCGTACATTGAATTCGTTCCAGTCTCTGTTATTGACCTTCCGTGGGTGGAAATCTTTGGCAAGGGTTGAATACACCAGATTTATTTGCCTTTCCCAGCACGTGCGTAAATGTTTTGCGATTCGTGCCATGCTTTGCAAATTAATTTCTGTGGAACACATGTTACTAACCAGGTGTTTTTGCACTACAGATTACGACTCGGTCAGCATGGTCGGCGCGAATCAGTTTGACACGATATTATTTCATATAACAATACGCAAGAAAACAAAAATGTTCTTTGACAGGTAATGTTCATTCTGTGACTTGAACTTTGAAAAGAACCCTGAAGTTTCTTGTGGGAAACTCAGTTAAGCAGATTGTTTGCAAATTTTCGAATTGGGCAAAATACTGGTTGAAACATCGCATTTATCGTGTTCTCGTTGGTTTTACTGATGAGTTTATGCTAGCCCTGAATATTCTTTAATGTTTGCAGCGTTTAGGTATGTAGAAACTTGAGACATGAGGATATTGATGCCGAATTAGAACAGCACTGTGAGGTGATGGTCGTAACAGTCTGAACGCTGTCGCAATTCGTTCAGGTTTCGCAAAGCGACAAACTGTAGTCCACTTTTGAAAAGAATCAAGAGATTCCTATGAAGAATAGCGGTTATTTCTTCCCAAGGTGCTCAGCTACAACCATTTCGGATCTCGCTGCAGCTTCATCAAAACCCGTGAGTGAATTCAATGAAAAATAGTATATAATGACAGTTACGAGCAGTCACTTGAAATTTCAGGCTGTATTTGAATCAGTGTGGGTAAGAATTATGGTTGTTATGAATACGATTCTATAGATTTCGTAAGATTTTGATCTTGTAGTGATTGGCCAAGGCTGTCTACAAAGAATAAAGTACTTGGTGCCACGAGCTTGATTTCACCTCAAAGAACGGCTTTTCTCTCGTTTCCCAGTGCTCTTTGATCGGCGTGCTGACCAGCAATTTCGACGCGTTTAATTGATCCTCACAAATGAAGGTACATAGATGAAATAACATCAGTTTTCCTAGTAGACCTTGCCTGGAACTCTTAAGACAGAGAAATAAGACATCCGAGAGCAGCTGTCAAAAAGTAATAGCGAACTATTACCATTGATGATGCAGACCAAGTGGAGCTGAAACTGATAATAATGGTTAATTTCACCTTGTACCTTCCAAAACTTCCTATAACTGGATCATTCATGCAATAGTGCTCTACCGAGTAACTTGCACGAACCTCTCCTTTAAATGCCAGTCATATTTCCTTTTACTATATTGAAACTCATAATTTATGTGTATTCCATTCATACCCACTAATTCTCAGGCTAGGGGGTTTACCTAGTCTCAGGTTGGTAACACATCTTTATCGGATTCATCGTTCAGTAACTTGAAAAGTGGAATTGACCTTCACAACTCGCACACTGGACACGTGTGCTGGTGTATTTCTGATTGATCGTGGTGTACCGCAAAATTCCGTTGCACAGATTCATATCTGGGCTTTGCCTCTCCCCTATCTACTCAGTAGGTCCAGCCAATCATTGTCCCCCGCTTATATCTGTCCGTTGGCTGACTCACTGTGAATTTTGTATTGTATTGCATTTGCATAGACTTTTGCGTACACTAAGTAATGTCGCATTTTATTCAAAAAGTGAAGGATAAAAATGAAGTAGATGCAAATAGCAATTAATTGATAAATAATGAAATACACTCATCCCCTCCCAAAGAATATAAAAGAACTCAACCAGGAAAATTCATAACGCTTTAGGATAGGCTGCTCAGTATTTCGGCTGAAACCCAATATCAGTTTATCAGAATTCGTGCTAAAAATGGGATAGTGGAGTTCATACAGATATTGACTCTGGAGGGCATGGATCGAAAATCGAATGGTGACGAAATATGGAAGAGCCAATTTGAAAGATGGCTGTGCAGAGGATGCATGGGATCCGAAATAATTTTGTGAGCAAATTTCTCACATGCTGATAAGTGTTGATCACATAGATTAAGGGACAATTCACCTAGTGGCATGAGAAACACACGGCTAAGGATTGATAGTCCCCGGCGAAGAATTTTAAAGTTTTTTTAAGAAAACCCGGAAAAATGACGGGAGCAGAGTGAAGAAGGACTGAAAACTCAATGGAAGCCGAATCGGAAGATGGTGCATTGTTTCACTTTGTATTGCCGAAGTCTCCTGATGTGAAATGACAACCGTCGGAGATTCTTTACCCAGGTAGAAATGTAAGAAGTCCAGTTCAGAATTTTATCAATAGCAACTCCTAGATGTTTCTAAGAATCAATCGTGGTAAGAGTTTTTGAGTCGACGGAAGACGTTTCGGATGGGTAGGCTGACCGAGAGCGAGAGAAAACAGACATTCGAAGCATTTAGATATGTTGAAATTTAAACCAACTAGTGCCGACAAATCGTAAAGAGAAATCATCATTGGTCAAAGCGGCTTGAGAGAGGCCAAGATCATCAGCATACCTAAACAGATGACAGGATGAGCTAGTTGGTAAGTCGCTGATGTAAGTAGAGAAGAGAAACGGTGAAAGAACAGCACCCTGAAGCACTCTTGATTTGTTAATCAGCGATTTTGAAGTTTTCCCGTCCATTCGTGTACACTGGGTTCGGTTAGTAAAGTAATCAGACAGCCATGCTACTAAAGGCGTGGGAAAACCAAATGTTTCCAGTTTGTGAAGTAGAGGAGACCGTTGGACCAAATCCAATGCCGACGAATAGTCTAGAAAAGTGCAAAGCACAGATTTCATCGATGTGTTTAAGGACTTGAAATGTGGTGAATGAGGGAGGCGACAGCGTCCAAAGTGGATCTGTTAGATTTATAAGCAAACTGAAAGGGGTCGTCAGGAGGATATATGGAAGCATAGCACGCTCCGTCAGTTTAACACTAGAAGGTGTTCAGGCGATGGGGCGAAAGCGTCTTGCTAAAGCAGGAGAACTGCTAGATTTTGGAGTGGGAATAATAGTGACAGGTCGCCAGCAGTCATGGATGGAAGACGAGATTAATGACCAGTTAATTAGAGACGTATGGGCTTTTGTGATTTGCGTTTGTTTGTCGTTCGTCTCTTGCCCCCTCAAGTCGTGCTACCGTGTCATCCAGACCTGAGTGTTCCTGCGTACTGCTGTCACTGGATTATATGTACATTCATTCACCTTTTGGTCATCTCACTTTTTTGGACCAAAACCAAAACTGGTACTTTAGGAACCATTCAAAACTAGATGACAGTCCGACAAAAGGTCGTATTGGCCCTGGTAACACCAGTGTTCTTCATTAACACCAGTAGACGAGAAAGCTCACTTTCACGGATCAATGGTTAACTGTTCATTTTGCTTTGCGTCACCTATGGATGCAACAATAGCCCAAATCCTTTTCAGGAGCGGGGCTTAGCTAACAGAGGCATATCGGTGGAGCACTTGCCAGCGGGAGAGGATTAAATCCAGCAACCCTCACCTTCAAACGCTGAGATTTTTTCCGCTGGACCGCTGTCATTAACACAGATTAAATGTGGCTAAAACTATCTACAGTTAGGAAATAGATTAGTGGGGTGAAGTGAATCAGTTAAGAGTGAGAAAATGTGCACATGTAATCCATATGTAACTCTGGATCAGAATAATGAGTTTCATTAGTTCAGTTGTCCTCTACTGACCGGATGGGGAATGGGCCGGGAAAACTTTACTGCTATAACGAACCGTTTTTAGGTTCAAAACGGAAGATGTTTCCGCAGCTGACAGGACCAGCCAATTAAGCAGCCTTGAGCATCTAATTGGAAATTTGTTAACTGGGCAGAACGTTTTAACCACATTCATTGAGTGGTTCGACTCAACGAGGTACGAACAAACAGTACAGTAATTGTTTCATTTGTCCTGGTTTTCATCCATTCTAGGTGGTGGTCACGGACCCGGTCAGATAGGAGACCATTTGTGCTACCCATAATTCCATAGGTTCAGGTGACTGAGCGTAAACTGAAAGAAGATGTAGAATCTTGAATCTTATCCTGTAGTCACAAGCACAAGACTGGTTCGTATATAGAACAAACCTGATGCTTTGTTGTATCCGTATCATCACTTGCACGTAGTAGACGTCGATGTCTAAATTCCTTATGAATGTATATCTTCGGAGTGCTTGCTTACCTCGTGATATTTCTTTGCCATGCCAACGAAGCCTTCGTGGGAATCACTTGCAAAGAGAGCTTTCCGCGAGAATTCCAATCCTTACACTATGTAGCACTTCGCACAAATTCTCCGGACTCTACACGCCAATGAGTGAATTAAGTTTCGCCTCATTTCCTTTCCTGGTACCCTTGATATGTGCTAATAGGTGAGCACGGCCATCGATCCAACGATTCAGTTACATTCAGGATGGCAATTCTGTCGTTGGCTCCCTTTTCTAATGTAAAACAAACGGTTAAATGGGCGGCAATAAATGTATTTACCACGGAATCCATATCGACCTTTGCACCTGTGCAGCACAAAATATAATCGAAGTAGCGTTTATACAGCACTTGTTTTTAGTTACACTTCTCTAGTTGGTTGTCTTCAAACTAAACCATAAAATCATCCGCCAATAGTGGCCCAGGTTAGCTCATTTTTACTGTATCGTTTTTAGGTTAATTTTTTTCCCTGAATTTTAATTTGACATTGTACATGCCTACCAAGAAACTGTTTCAGTTCATTCATCGGAAGGCCCACACAAATCGCTTTGCAGGAAGTAGCCACAAATGTAACTAGTCGTTTCATCAGTTGGAATTTTGCTAACCGACGAAGCAACATTAAGCGAGAGAAACTGAGTTTGTTTCCGACTTAAATTGCTGACAGTATCTACACATTAGAAGGGGTTTTCTAAGCTGTGCTCGATACCAATGTTCTCATTGGTCCCAAAATCTTACTCAGACATTTTGCATTTGTTCAGAACCAGTTTTAAGGGGAGCCTTTCTTTGTGAATTTTGAGTAATTCGTATGGATCGGGAATTATTGTATCAGTAGGCCGTAACTTTTCAAGCTGGTGGTGTTTATATTTTGTTGCTGTTTTAGTGGGAATTATTTCTTGTTCATTTACTTCTGTATCCGCAAATTATTTGAACTGAAACTAGTGGTGGTGACCATTTGTACCGTGGTTATCCAATTACTTGCCCCTTAATTTTGTATTAGCTACGCATGTAAAAAATAGAGATAAAGGTTACCCAGCTATGCTGCGAATTGAAATGCCCAACTGAACGAGGCAAACAGAGGTAATCTAGATGACAACTGCGTAAGACTTTGCAGATATGCATGATGAGCCAGGTTTGACCAAAAATCAGTACTACATCAAACGTTTCGAAGACGCATCGTCAGATTGGACTGCATAGGTTTACAGACACTTTCGTTCATTCAAAACAGCGGACTTATTGAACACACCTAGTCGCTCTCATCGTAATGGCTTTTTCGACGGACTCCCCAAACACGCGAAAAAGAAATGAGTAGTTAGAAAATATTTTGCAGATCCGGAATAATACCGCGCCCAATAGTTGGGCTCAACATATATCACAGCCCAGTTCCAACTATATGACGAATCTTAGATGATCACGTGTAATTTCTTTTGGAAACCAGAAACTTTGTCATACGATTTTCAAGTGTTCCGTCGATGAGCAGAAATGAGAGCGATCCCCAACGGGTCCAGATCCATTCCTAAGCCAAGCTTGATGCAATTCACGTTCAGCAGACAGACACTATTTTGCTCGCTCCCACGTCGGTTTACACAAACCAGAATACCACATCGGTGTAATTCAAAGTAAGTAATCGGCACAGCGCGCTGACCGAAGATGGAATATAAAGCCAATTCTGATTGAACTGTTCTCAAACTCTAAAACCAGTTACTATGGGCACAACTACCGACAAAGTTTCTCATATACTTTCCAACACAAAACCTTTGAGACTGCAGGGGCTTCGAAATGATTTGTCCATAACAGAGTGCAAGCCAAGTCACGTTCACACTTCGCTAGGCGCGCATACGTTTTTCAAACAACAGAGGGGGATGAGGTGCGAAATGAGCTAGCTGCACGTCAGCTTCGAATCAGCTTTTCACGAGTAACTAAGATGGCTGATTCACTCGAGTAATGTGACAGGCTTTGTGAGTGAATTGTGTGACTGATTAATTCAATGTTCCCAACCACTGTTCGCTGCACGAGTTTTCAAATGAGAAAACGAAAGTTCATCGACGAATTTGGCCTCGGTGATTTTCTGATTACTCGCCCACAGAGCACAATTCCGCACTAGGATTTTTTCACTGGCTCACGAGAAACACTTCCTTTCGTGCATGATTCCTGCTTTTGGACCCACAGATCATCCAGACACGCACAGAGAATATACAGAAAAGTCACCTCCATTAAGTTCTACCTAATGTAACAATTGTGAAAATGTCAATTTCAAAAAGAGATTATCTGTTATAGATAATCTCAGCATTCATAGTATCGTTAGACTGCAAGAAGGCACTAATGATTGTGACATTTTTAACTGTTTCTATTGCTTGCTGATCTGTAAATTGATGCGACCGACTAATCAGTGGCGTTTTTGTCTGCAGTTTCATTGATACAGTACGTCCGGATTTGTGTGCGCCGATAATGTTGCCAATGGACCTATTGATTACAAAAGTATTGTCATCTAGACCCGTGGTTGGTCTTACTGACAAGCCTATCATGCTAGATTTGAACCATGATGTTTGAAAAAAGATGCACTATCAAAGCATTGTATCATTGTTCTCTTGAAGCCATGTAGATAGGAAGTAGAAAGAAAATGATTCACTCACTGCCTGATTCAACGGTTTAGACGACTGCCTGATAAAAGTTGATATGAATGACTTCCAACGGGGGCGAAGCAAATGTGCAGTGCTTCCACGAATTCTTAATGCTGACTCGAGCGTTGATATCTTATGAGGCATAAAATTCTGTAATATCTAACCTAATACCGTTCACATAAAACCATAATAACATTGCCGTGCTTCTCAGCCTTGGGAGATTCATTTGTCAATTGTGAGCAAACAAAAGAACTTTAAATTTGGCTCCTTAGACTAGCACCGTCAAAATAAAAACAATCAATGCTTGTCACAGACAAAAATAGTGACAAGTCTTAATTTTCCTGTAGACTTGGTCAAGTCAGCACACCTTTTGCTCACCAGATTTTCTATTTCCAGAAGTATCTCTTGACTATTGTTTTTTTTCTTGTTTTATTTTATCATCAACTGAAAACAATCTAGATTAGGAAGTGTAAATGTATGTACAATAATTTTAACATATCTATGGAGTGAAACGTAAGGCGCTGACATTTCGGCGTGGGTACTTAGGTTTTAACAATCTAGAACATGTTCGAGCAAAACTTACAAGAAAAAACATTAAAAGTGATGGCACATGCGCCATACGATTTGAATGGTTCATGTTTACGCTGACAATCGATTAGAATTAACCTAAAAAATCGCACGGGGAGTTAATTTCGTAAAATATCAAGATTGCTGATTCGACCTCTGCTTGTAATGGTAGTAATGACGATTAAGATTCACTTTTTTCCGGTCGCTTTCCTACTTTCTGATGGTGAATCAAAAGTGGATATTGCACGGTTCATTTTTTTTTAACCGCTGACCTTGCCATTCACTTCTGCTTTCTATCTCGCAGAGACAACAAGGAGTTTGGGGTAAATAGACTCGAGTTAATTGGTAAAGAATTATTCAGATAAGGAATAATTTCTGAATGCACTAGGGTATGTGCCTGTGACAAGCAGATGAAAAAGTCAATGTCTTCAAACATTGCTGAATAATCTTATGGAAAGTAATGTCCCAAGCTGTCGGGAACCAAACGGACTTTTCACATAGATGACGACACTTTAAACATATCTGGAATTTGAATGGAACCTTATCGCGCAGGCCTCCGTTATTGTCCGCATGCTGTTGGCTGCACTGACGTTTACACTAACTTTCTTCAAGTGGAACCGTTCCCTTCCTCCATAATTTTAGCAGAAAATGCATAATACAATGGGGAAAATCCCTTGTACGGAGGGCTTCAGCTATCAGGTAGTGGGTTTGGATCTCCTGTCACTGAGAGAAACTCTAGTTATCTCAGTCATGTCCACCTAGAAGATGCTTCCCCGAAATTTTATTTATCGAATTTGTCTCTCAAGAAGCTTATCAGCAGGTTGTACAAAAGTGTCCATCAATTTCTTCTGGGAGACTAAACATTGTCTTGTATTTATTCGTTGACGTGTTGTGCATGGTAGTGTTCCGCGAAGCTATTCTCCACAGATTTTGGATCTTGGATGCTTGCTGTACATCACACCGTGTCACAGTACAATCTCATCGTGCTGTTGCGACTACATGGTGTATTCCTCCTGAATAAAATGCACAGATGTTTTCAAATTCCAAACAAATAAGAATGAAGAGTGAATTGCTGACTTGGATTCATAATTACACCCGTCCAAAAGATGGTACATTTCCGCCTCACTGTGGTTCATCGCCCACTAGCTCGTACGGTTCCAGTAGTTGCGCTTCTGACAGATCTATCGTGCGGATGTAGATGGTTCTAACTGAAAGTTTACTAGGTGATGAAGGGCGGACGATGCCTCCAAGTGGACTAAATAAGCACTTGGATTTGTGCGGTTGGCTCCCCGTTTCCGTATTTTCCCAAGCCTTGGATACGGTGATATCGTGAATCACATCTAGTGTCTGTAGCAAGAACGTTCCACTCTGACCATTTAAAGTGACTACAGTTATATTTATGTCCACTACTTCTCACCTAATTAAGCGATTTCCACCGACAACATGGACAGTGGGCGTCTCGAGGCGGCAAAAATGCTCCTATACTGTGTTGTAAGCTTAACTTTAACTGATTGCTAATGAGGTGCAGATTTGCGTTCAGGCTTTCGTTATTTTACAAATTCGTGTGGTAGAAGTATGCATTGGAAAACTTTCACAATCAGCGATAGTCATCTAGCCATAATAAATTCAGCGAATGCACCCAAAGTACCCCTAGCAGATCAAAGGATAGCCATCTGAATAATGAGAACATCGGATTTCTCTGTCGAGCAACTGATTTTGCTCACTAAGGCAAACTGAATGTGATGGCAATAACCGGGGAGCTTTTAATACCGACTGGCATCAAAACAGATAAGTCATCATCAACAAGCAAAGGTTTTTTTCTACTCATCATTTGGAGACCTTTCAATCTGACCTAAATAATCTGGGGCAATACAATGAACTGAGCACTTTGCGATGCGTGGACTGTGTGATTCCAGGTCTTCTTGTGTATTCAGAGTAAACTACATTTTAGACATAAGTATAAAGGAGTGAGCGGGTTAGCTCATTCTACTGGAAAACAGAAATCCAATTTCTACGAGTGATTTTAACTGCAACCTGCTCCACAGGAAGGGAACAGTTAAACAGAACCACGTGCCAATATGACTGGAGTGAAATTTGTTAACTGCAATTTGTTCTTACTGGTCATTATGAACAGTGAAAAAGCATTTAGTGTTGAATTAGTTACTGTGTGGATTGTAATGGGGATGCTTTGAGCTGCTTCCGAAAACCAGTTTGTTTTAGCTGCCCGATTCTGTGTCATGCAATCTCCAAGCTTTGTACGTCGGAGTCGGACCGGTATGGAAGACAACCAATCGGGAACTAAAACATCATCAGAGCAGGTGAAGCAGTAATTTAGATGTGAGCGAGTCACTTCTACAGGTGTGAAGATTCCGACCTATCAAAATGCAAGGCGGAAAAAGCTAAATCAACTAATAACAAGCAGTTTTATGTTAATTAATCCATGATTATTCGATATCCTGTGTGCCTTATGCTTGATACAAATAAGAGACAAGTACTGATTAACGAGAGGTCTCACAGTTGTTTGTAATTTAGTTGGTTGCGTGGGATCGAACTACATCCGAGGTGGCCGACCGCACGAGCCTCAGAAGGCGACAGACAGACTTTTAACTTGCTAATAGCCAAACGGATGAATTTTACTGGAATTTAAGTTACCACCTAAACCCCGTATTACTAGCTAGACGGTGGTACTTTGCAGTCCACCGACTTAGTTAATCAACTAAGGTCCACCTAACATCGCTTGATTTAGTCGATCTAAATAGCATGTTTAAATCGAACTGAGAGTTTCGCTGCATGAAGTAATTAAACCGCCGACTAGTTGCATTTCATTCGGTGATAGGAACAAAGTATCAGACTTCAATATCTGCTGGTGAGATCTGGTTTGCCCTTCCGTACGATATCTGATGGGGATGAAGATCACATTGAATGGCAATAGTCATCAAGCCTTGGATGAAACGAACTCTAGTTGGTTAAAAATTGTTGCATAAATTGTTGATCTTTGTTTGCCAGAAGACGGATGTTTGTCTACTGCACTTCGGATGGTTCTAGTCATGTTTGCTTGTAACTTAGATGTGAGAATCCTGTGATCTTTGTATGTCATCAAGCAACTCAGGTGAGAAAAGACAGAAGGTATAAATTCTACCCTTTTCAGAGGATAAACAGCTGTCCAACATTGTTGCCTTCATTGGATCATGAAACTCCGGAGCGTAAAAGAACAGTTATCTCCCAGCTTGTGATGCCTTCCTCTGAAAATACCGGTACCTCACACTTTATAAATTATACACCCTCAGGGAAAAACAAAAGTAGTGATTCTAATCTGCTTTAACCCGAAATAGCTGGTCATTCTGATAACTAGGAGGTGAATTCAAAAATACTCACAGATAGAGCTCACAAACACTTGAGTAATGTGTGGGATTGATATTTTTCTTCGCGTGGCTGGCAAGTACACAAACGTCACTCGGTACTTCTGACCAGCCTGAACGGAAATTGTTGGTATGATAGTGACACCTAAGTCTACCAGATTGGAAAGCCTGGGTTCAGATCCTGGGTGGGATGGAGGCTGTGTACCATCGATGCCTTCAATGATACGGGTTTTCAAAACGGGATAGCAAAACTATTTTTCTTTTGATGGATAAGTCTTTTTATGACCTTAATTCACTTTTTACAAAATTCCTTCAGTACTGGCTTCTGACCAGCTGAAACTGAGCAACCACGAGTATCATGCTTGAACAGTTTAAAAACTGGAAGTCCAAAATGCTAATGAACGTCTCATTTGCAACACAGACTGTACAAATGAAGCCAAATGTTCTACATTCTTCCGTTTTTATTCTGTTTTCGTGAATTTTATCATCATTCCTATTTATCTGGCTACATAAGACTGCTGGTTGTTGCTGTGGATTCGTTTGGTCTTGCCAGTCGTTAACCAAACACCATCCCAAGCCAATTGGCATCAATCATTTGTTTAGTGAAACCTGTAACAGTCTCAAAATGTAAAGAATTTTCATGTTTTGACATCTTATTTGTAGTTCACTTCGGGCAGGCTTTGTCGCACTGACTAACCGGAGTGCAATACTGTAATTGAGCACAAGCAGCCTTCGAGAGTTTTATAGGAATTGATCAAGGCCCGTGTAAACCTCTCTGCGGGAGTCTTCATTTGGGGAATGCCACCCTCTCATCGCTTAGCTTGGTACTTGAATCATTTTGACTGAGAACGAGCTGCTTGTGATCTAGACGCTAAACCCAGCAACCAAAACCTTATTAATGAATATAAATGATCACACATGAAGAATGCTGGTTTCGTAATCAAACATATAAAGACATTTCCGAACCAGTCGAAATCCAATCCAGGCGGATTGCTACCTCCTAATTTGAAGTACCACTATTAGCGCCTCGAATTTAACCAGCTTATCTCCTCGGTTAATTTGCATCTGTTTCAAGCGGTAGTGTGTCACTCAATAACTGCTTTTTAAGGAGTGCAGCACAACCGAGGATATTGTTGTCGAATATAGATCTCTTACGAATAATTCCAACGGCCAAAATGGTACTCGCTTTGGTGTTGCAAATAATAAAATTAAAATGGTGTAAAAATGCTATTTTGGGTGCTGTTCAATGGTGAAACACTAAATTGTGATGCCTTCTATGCTGTTGGAGTGTACGATATATCTGGTAGGAGAAGAATAGTTATGTTAACAGGCTGTCATTTCAGTTTGGATATCTTCAATTACTTTCCCTTTTCTCATTTGCTCCAAGAAGCTGAGGCATGCATCAACAGCCGTAGCTCAGAGTAAGGAATCGAAAGACAAGCCAACTTCTTTCAAGGTAAGCCAATGCCTAAACAACTATGTGAAACGATGGCCAACGAGCAAAGACGACCCCGAATGGCCCGACGAGGTCTGTTTGATCCGGTGGCTGCGAACAAAATTCTTCAAAACAGTAAAGTCACGTGGGTTCTGGTTTTCTTTTGCTTTTAACAGATCTGAGAAAGGTCTGAGGAAGCCACCGGGATTATGCATCAAGTTCACCTTCGGCCCATTGCAATTTCGGCTTAATGAAGTCGATCGATATGAGACTCCAAACATGCCAATTGGCCATAACCCCATAGTTATGGCTTGGTTTTACAGGGGCTCAAACTCTTACTTCCAACAAAAGCCACGTAGAGCTGGAGACGTTCTCATTCCTGTCTCTATAGTGCACATAAACCGTGCTACAGTGATTCTAGTGATCCCCAATGACGCAGCTGGTCCAAACACATGGGAACTCTTTACTCAAACTCCAGTACCAGTTCAGCAGTAAAAATAAATTTCTCGAACGCCAGCTATTTTGAAAGCACGAAGTTGCCGTTGCTATCTCTGTAACAAACCCTAACGAATTCAGTCGATTACTTTGCTTCTGGCTCGATCCCATTCTGGTTACTCAAGCAAGAACAACCAGGCGGCATCTGTCTGGCCAGAGTGGTCTCGCCTAGTATCCATCCTTAGACAGCATATACAGGTTGATCCAGGTTGAACCTAATTGACTATTCTCCTACGGTATTAAGTTCACTGTTTTTCCGTTATCTTTATTTTGGCCCACGTTGCCACGGGCTCGTAAAAATCAGACTACTTTTGACCAACTTTTCGAGCTAGGGCAAATGGCTAACTTTAATCTATTTTCGGACTTGCGGTCGGTTAGGGTTCTTGTCCGTGTATCACGTGGCTAATCGTATCAAGGGTTTTAACTGACTCGATTTATATGTGTTGAGTTACTTGAAACCCTTTCCCTTACAACCTGTTACTTGAACAATTACCTCCAGAATTCAGTCGGTTATACTAGCAAGACCGATGTATCGTTGATCCATGGGGATTGAAAAAACTTAGTGAGAACTACAAGGGAGTAACTCAGTACATACTGGAATGATTCGTTCCCAGTGAGTGGTGCGAATATAGCCATCTTGTGCTCATATTTGTAGGTCTCATTAGACTAGTCGTTAACATCATCCGAATCCGATAAACAAAAATTGTCTATGGATTGATATTCTAAAGGAAGGAGAACAGATCAGCAAGTGGGCTAGGCCGCATGTCTTTGTCGCTGGGAATGATCGGACTAGAAAGGTTATCATATGGCGACGACCTAACGGGAAACGTCAATGGCGAGAACCACACAGATACATGCTTTCCTCAATCTTTACCTTTCAGTGTGATCCATTTGTAGGGTTAATACCATTGGGGTGTAAGCTAAGGACAAAGTTTTAGCTAAGTCAAAAGGTGCTGCATCAAGATTGACCGGGATATGAGGATGACGGTGTAGACGTGCATCAAATGGGGTTACAAGAACCCATCACAACTGCCTCTTCTAAAGAACCAGGAAAAATACCTCGGCAAAGAAGTTTAGGTAGGTGCAAGAACATTTACTCGCTGCTTCAAACCTAAGGACACAGAAATGTGCAGCTCGCACGCTTACCGCAGCTTTTGCTGGAAGGATACGTGATCAAGGGACAGTGGCGGTAAACGACCATAGTCTGTCGTCGAAGATAATTGTTGGAAAATCTGCAGAATGTACGTGTTCCTCTTTGGGAAGAGAAATTAGAAGCCACCTTGTGTTAAGATATGGACAAACGCTGCACCACAGCTAGGTGCTGAATCATTCTCTCAGCCGACCCAACGGCTTACGATCGTCAGGCAAACCGCAGCAAACTTGAATGGACCGGGTAGATCGGAGATCTCCCCTAATGACGCCCAGAGAGTAGAAAGTCGGCAGTTCTACCAAGAAAGTAACACGGTAAAATCTTCAAGGTCCATTTGTCAACTTTACTAAGGCAACAAACTTTGCTGATCCACCACATATGGGGTACTAATGTTTTTGTGAAGGGTCAAGCAAACTTCAGCTCGTTTCAAATATCGAAAATAGCAGTCATTTACCTGATGTAATTAAGGAGGTATCAGTCTCACCCACATTAAAACGAAGCTTTTCATAATTATTCTATGAAATCGAATTACCTTACTTCAGGATGTGCAAACACGCCGCTGGTACTGGAGTTTTTATCCCGAAAGAAGTTGGGCTGACCGAATTCCAGTGGAGCATCCAAGGATATCACTGTGAATTCAAGCAGCCACTAACAGCGTGCTTCGTTGATTTTGGCGCCGCATTCGATCCCATTATGAGAATGCTAATTTTAGGGCATTCGACGAAACGACAGAATGCACAGAAATATTATTGTGGCATTTGATCACTAGGTTCTCATGTAGTCTGACCTTGAATTGCAATGCGAATACCGTTTGAGATGCATACAATCATTCAGAAGCTAGTAACAGGGAATGCCGATATGTAGTGTAATTGACCGTCATCTCTGATGCCTTGAGTAGTCTTTCTCAAGACAAGCCTTCAACCAAAATATTACATAAAAACCATCACATAGAGCAAAGACTTTCTGATACACTCGAAACCTCATGCAGCCCTGGCTCCTTAGCTGCGTGAAATGCATCACAACCAATTTCTGTGCCTAAACCAATATTGTTGGTGCTTGAAGCAAAGGATGGCACATTCTTAAACTGACCTAGTGTGGAAAACTGTGAAAATGTACATATCTCTAGTGGTTTACTAAGTCATAACAATCACGTTTTGTGACTTTTGGGCTGCTATTCTGTCTGAACTATTACATTTGAACTTTGAAAGTCAATGCCCTTGAAAATGGCTACATTTAGGATAACACATCCAAAACATAAACAATGAGACTTGAATAATTTTGCCAAACTTTCACTGTTAGCTTCACGGTTTTGAATCTCAATAAGCAATTACCAACAGTACGAACGGATACACCGATTGAATGAAGATTTGCGGAATGATCACCACATTTAGGAGTACGCAAAAAGTATTCTGATGGTTCATCAGATTCAAGATGACGGGGTAAAGTGGATTGATGAGGACAACCAACCATTACTTATACAGTTTGGAAAAACTTGAACACCGTTACCAGTAACAAACGCAATCAGTAAACCTTCCCTACTGAATATTTTATCCAGGGCAGTTGGTATAAATTCAAATGTGGGCAATGTTTTACAGCATGCTTCTGGTCGCCTTAAAAAGCGTCAGTAACTATTATTGCTTAGTATCTACCTGAGAAAGATCCACGGTAATCAGCAGAAATGCGCGGCCATGATTCACCAGAGCTGGTCAAAGTAGTGCTAGATTTCGATGTTTATTCGAATAAATTTTGCGATTTTTTAAAGTGCTGATAACGTTTATTTTTAATTCCAGTGACCAAAATGTTGGTTGTGCCTTGTGCTTGGAGTATAAATCTTGGAGTTGACTGAGCACAGCATGTGATACCAAAATATGATCAATAAAGCCCCGAAAACCCTCTGGGATGACTAAAAGATACTCACAATGAGAGCCCGAATCTAAAAAAGACGTTTTTTGGTTACTGTTTCATCTAATACACGGTAGCCAAAGAATAGTTTCTGAGTATGCACACATATCACAAACAAAACCTCGTCTTAGTTAAAGTGACTGAGTCAATAAACTACTTGGCTTATGAGAATGTACGGAAGAAAGCATGCCGAGACAAGAAACCTGGACGCTGAGATTCTTTAGCAAGCTGAACTAGAAGCAGTAAAACGTCTACATATAACGTGCGAAGAACATTCCATCCATGTTCCGATGGATCCGAAGCCAAAATCAAGAATCCACAACTAACAAAACACGAAATGGGCATGTAAACGAGAACCAAATACGAGCCAAGAATGATTCGCAATAGCACGAAATGCCATATTCGTCGGTCGAATGTGAGAGTTAGGATAGGGGGACGCCAAATCGATCTGTGGAATAATAGACTCGCTCCTGCCTATAACAGAAGGACAAAAATTACTATTGGATATGCGTAGTATTGTAGTAGTATGAGATGGCTTATCGTGTGATTAATCGAGTGGGGAAAAATTCTGTTCAGTAGAATTTTGTTTGTAATGGGAGTCAACCGTCATGCGCTAATCTCTACGGGAGCGGAAGAATTTTGTCTATAGCTAGTCTTACCATAGCAAAACCATTTTATCTCTTAACTTGAACAGAAAAACCAAGAATGCATGTAGCATAGAAAACATTAACCTAATTGTTTATGGTTTGAGGTGGGTAAATTATAAGTCATTTGGGCTTATACCAACTCGTACGGTAGCTGTTTAAGGCTCTGAATTTTGGGAGTCTTTTTTCGGCCTAATCCGTTTAAATGAACTGAGCCGAAGGAAAGTGGCTCACCTGCTAATGTCGTCAATGGGGTTACACCCTTGTGTTGTTCTCAAATATTCCGCACTTCCTGTAAAGCCTGGCCTGAAGAAGCAATCATCTTTGCGAAATTCCTTTTACGTGTATTTTTCTCTAGCTTCCATCTTTTTATTAATGAAACTAAAAAGCATAACATTTCCAGGAAGGGAACAATGACCAAAAGTAGACTTCGAGTGAAAATGTTGGTTGTCGGTGGAAGAAATCGCACCAGCAACGTTCAGGTTGAAATGCCATAATGTTGACTGTTTTGCATTTAATCATCCGGCTGGGGACTATAGTTACACTCTGAGACTTGAGGTTCAAGGCTAAATGCTTGGATAGACTAGTTTTTCATGCTAATCAGTTTATTGAATTACGCTCTCCTGGTGGCAACGAAATTCGCAGAACTAGTGATGTGAAAGTAAACATCTTGGGCATACAGTCAGCCCAAGTAGAGGTTCTGAAACTGACAGATTTCTCAGCAAACCGTAAGCATTATCACCAACAAAATGTAGACAGGAAATCATCTTCATATCATTATCCAAGTGATTCCCGACGAGGCATCAGACCTTAAAAATTCTGAGGTAATCCTCGTATCTCTAGATGCAACTGCCAACCGATGGTTTTAATTCGGCCGAATGAATCCTTTATAGGTGACTCCAAGTGATGTTATCTTTACCAGAGAAGTGAGGTTCCCTGCACTCTGGTCTCAAACTAGGATACGACCACATGCTCAAATATATAGCAGCTTGCTCACGAAACGTGCATCCAAACGTATATAATACACATTCAATACCCCGAAATGTAATAAGAACACCATAGATTAGTAAGGCAATCATTCCGGACTGTTCCATTTACGCTGTTAGGATCACACCACTGGACAAACCGAGTTCACATCTGCATCTGTAGTTGAAATCCCCCATACGGTCAACTTGATTCCTAAATTTCCCAGTGCTGTCCCCTGCCAAAGTCTTCATTCAACGGCACCATTGACTAAGCAGTATGTTGCACCATAACTGACTGTTGAGGAAAAGCAAATCAGTCGGGAGTTCTCAACACAGATCGCGAATTCCAGGATAGACTCGGCGATCTTGGTTGTAGCTTATGCGAAGTCAAAGCTCTCCATCTGCAGATGGTATTTCTTTAAACGACTTGGTGAAACTTCGTACATTCCATTCGGGTTATTGATGAAACTCCGAAAGAAGTGCATAGATGTGGTCACTTAAAATTCACTATGAAGTTAACTATCGGGCTGGAGAAGTAGTTCAATTTACGGTTGATCTAGCAAAGCGACTATCATTATAATTCCGGAAAACCTCCGGGATTTTGAAAGAGCTGAGTTCCCTTAAAACTCTATACATCTACCGACTTGCTTCCCACCCAGTTACCGAACGCGTACCTGAAAGCCGGTCGAAAACAGTGGACAATGGTAAAGGATTGGAAATCCGGGTCCTTTAGTGTTCTCGTCATATAGTCAGAACAAAGTGATGTGGTCGCATACGTCTATGGCATCTAACAACACTATGACTGCAAAACGACTGTATTCGGTTCTTCGGTAACCCAGCCTAAAGTGGTTTGGTTATGTCCTCCAATAAGCCGAAGCAAGTTGAAAACAAACGCACGCTAGCGACCACGGGCTCAAAGTGGAACCGTCAACTCAAACGTCAATTCAAGACGTGTTTTCAGTTCATCGTAAGTGGTTCAGAACGCTTACGGAAGATTCAAAATTGGCTTACTAATATTAGGATAGAAACGGATGGCTGAGGTCATTCAGTCAGCTACTGGAGTAGGTGAACCATGTAGCAACCTAGATTTTATCATACATAAACGCTTCAAACTGCATTGGATTGACGGTTGTCATTAGTGCTACGCTAGAATCTACATTATCTGTTAAAACTCATGCAGCAAGCCACATGTAAGCACTTTAATAGGCACAGAATTTGTATTCCTTTTGTTCACTGAGAATAGGGCCTACCTCTCTGACAATAAGCCATAAACTTCAGAATTATCTAGCGAGCAAATAGGTTAGAAATTTGGTCGATATCCCATGACGCATTATGATCCTGCTAGGAAGAACAAAGTAAGTTGCAATCGCCAATTTGAGGTATGGATTGCTAGAATTTCAGCACCAGTAAACAATGAAAATCAATGAGTCCGCCACTGTGCCTTATTCATGTTCCGATCATTTTGATGAAGCATCCAGCATTCTCAGTATGAAATTGTTTTTACCTTATACTCAAAAATGTTTTTGAATTTCTAAGTCAATATCCACTGATAAATTGGCCTGTCAAATTATCTTATCAGAACAGGAAACGCATTTTGCACGGGGCCAAGATTCAGGCCCAATCATGGTTTGATATGAAACACAGCCAGCACCCAGGTATGCTGTCACCCGATTTGTGGAAAGCTGAAAGAGAATCGCCATACTTACGATGACATTTACTAACTTTTTTAGGGTGAGACTTGGAGATGATTTAGTGGGCTATTGGGATCCTACTTAGAACGACGCACTATTAATGGAGCTAAACAGAGTCCAACGAATCATATGGATTTCTGACACAACGGATTTCATCGTCTGATTTCCACTGGCGTTGGTACTCTGTTCAGCTCAACTGAAAATTGCAATTGTTACTGGTCAAGTAGATAAATTCATGGATGGTATGTTAAAAGAAATGTGAACACAAAGCAGAAACTAATGAACAAAAGCAAGAGTACGGTGCTTTGGTTCAAACCTGATAAAACTGCCCGGCCTGTCGTCTCCCGCACAGATCCATTGCGACGGTACTCAACCATCGTGGAAAACAAAGACAATCAATACAATTTGGGTGCCGGTTTCTTAGGAAGGGACTTAATTTCAATGTGAGCGCAGGACGAAAATGGTCCGATTGACACAGGCAGTGCTAGTTATATGATTATTGTCAGATGTTTCGGTGCACTGCAGCAAAAATCCTTGCCCCCCCCCTGAAGTAATTACATTCCGCAACCAACCCAAGGATCAATCGCTCTGATAAACACCTGGAGTTTTGTGCGTGCATAATCGTTCGTCACAGTCCACGCGAAAACAATGTTCCACGAACATGCCACACAAAGCAGCCGATCTTGATACTCTTCAAATTTCTGGTCATGGAAGATCCATTACCGAGAATCATACAGAATAAAACTCTTTGGATATTCTCCATTTCGGTAATTTGATCTGCGTTTTACCAATGAATTACCTACTACTAGCACTTGATCCATCGAACGGCAAGATAAATTCCTAGTTCCACGGGAAGATTAGATCCAAGCATTCAAGAATGCCAAAATACAAGGTATCGCATACGCGAACTTTAACAATACCTTGGGATTTTTATTTTTTCTAATATTATCTAGTGCATGTATGAAAAGTTGCTTTGTGTAAAGAATCTTTTTGATAGCGAATTTACGAAATTACCAAATTGTTCCTTTTTGGCCTAGCGACGTGGTCATACACGTTTCTACGTCAGCATTCTTAAAGAAGCCAGTCAGCAAACAACCAACTGCTCCTTAGGAGCTGGTGCATAAAAAGAAGCCGGGAGTTATTAATCACTAATAGCTTATTTTCAACCTTTCATCCACCTCAGGATTACGAGAATTAATGAGTGCCTCCGTTCGCTTTGTTACACTTAGAATATACTGAAACGGAAACTGAAAATCATTCACAGATTGCTATAATTAACCTCATCCGGTTGCGACCGTCCACACACTTCCCCTTCCCAACCTTTGAAACCCAAGTAAAAAGAACGACTATGCGGAAAATGCAAACAAATGAAAAATGTGTTGGTAACCTTACCATTGAATGTAGTAATAAAGAAAACTCAGCACGCGGATGACGAACTTATCTGAGAGCGTGGTCAAAAACGAGCTCCAAAAGTAAATCTATTGCACATGTAGAGAACAAAATACCACTGAACAATGTACGCCTCAGACCAATATGGTCGGTATACACGTAGCTTGGTTCGTTACACAAAGTATTTATGCAGTGATATGTCTTTGAAGATTCTAGATCCCGTGAAACATCTATACAAATTCGTACGACCTGTGTTACATAGCCTTGGAGATCCGTGACAGATACAGCTTTGGTTTTGCACAAACTGTGCACCCAAAAAATCTAAATACGTAGAAACAAATCGATCGCACAGCGATTCATCTTGACACTGAATGTGAAAGGTGGCATCTCTGACGTCGTGTTAGCACATGCGGCACTTCAAATCAATGACATCATCAAGAGCTTAAACCAGAATTCGGGGTTGGACAATGGATAAGCACGCTTCCTAAAATAGTCCTCAATGTGGGGGTTCAGCAGGAGGAAAGAAGAGAATTATCGATCGTTTATTTTTCACAAGTATTAATACTACAAATGTGTTAGATAGGGAACTTTATCGAGAAGCTTTTGGTAACTTTGACAGTCTCACGTTACTTCCACACGCCGATCAGTTTTTTAATACCATCAATAACAATAGTTTTTCATTTCCTTCAATAATCATGATACACTATGAACTATCCCAGGGAGGTAGTTGAGAATAATTTCGGACTACTGAAAGGCTGTAACCACTTGGCATTAATATCCGACCGATATGCTGTCGAATGTTAGATCAAATGATGGGCATAACAGCCGTGAATCTCACTCTTCTTGGTGATTCAGTAAATTCGTACGTATGCAGCCCACTCGAGACATAGGAAAACCGTTTGAACACATTGGAATTAACGTAAGAGAGGAAATTCAGTACGAAAAAACTGTAAGTGATGTGGCTGTAAACAATTAACAGTGGCGACAATCTTGCCAATTTTCATCGCAGCAGAATAACCGAAAGAAATTGCCTCCGTAGACTCAGAATGTGTTGGCAGAAATAGCCCCTTGTCATTTCACCGCGGTAGGCTCACTTCCGGTCTACCTTGTTTCATCAATGTTTCCCTTGCAGTATTCAGAATAAGAAGAAGTAACTGTCAAAAGGAGCTAGTCTTAATGTTTAGAACCACGCGACGGTGATAGTGATGATAGAAATTCGGGTGACGATAATGATTGGGATGATGATCATGACCATCGCCATGGTGATGAGCATGGTGTTTCGGATGACGATCAGGACAGCTGGAATGATGACTTATTCGATGGTCATTCGGATGATGAGGGTGGAAGTAGTCTGAGTGGTGATGATGATAATCACATTGACCATTGTTGTTATTCAGATGATATCATTTTGCTTAAAATAAACCGCCGTCTTCAACAGATGAATGGTATTACTGCCTTCTCCATGTAATCTCAAACGTGTGATTTTAACCTCAGCTACTGTTACGTTTCAAGTTGCTGGGGTAGTAAAACTGAACAGTTCCACAATGCGGTTGGGTAGGAAGTACAGTTGATGAGGTTAAAATTAGCAGAACGGCTTTCGCAAGTGAAACCGAATGCCTCGGGTTTTCAGTGAAATCCACGAGCATCTTTCAGACTCTACTATACTCGAGGTCAGAGAAGTGACTGGAGAAAACATGCACCGTACAGCACAAAACCATTCAAAAACCATTTTTATTCAAGATTTTCACATTTGCAAACACCTTTAGGAAAAAGAACCCAGCCAATATGACAAAATAATAAAAGTAAAAAAACGTTATTATACAAAACGATCAACGCAGAAGAACAGCCGAGTATCTGCTGAAAACAACTGGCAGAATTACGGAGTTTCAAGGAACATTTTTTGTAATAGCAGTTTCCATGATATAACTTAAACAGAGGCTGTTTCCCCAAAAGGGTTCAATTTTACTAATGTGGCATTCGACTTCACCAGCATTTATAAACTTCTGTGGTTTCTCCGAAATGTAGGAAACCGGTAGTTTTCAGATGTTCACCTGATTAATTCACCGCATTATCACCTGCCAGACGGGTCGGATAATCAGCCAACCAGAAATTCTTTTGAGTGAATCACATGATCACTCACATGATCAATTTTAAATAATCCACGTCTTTCGGATCGATCGTGGGAGAGAATAACGGCCTTGACAGACTGTCGTTGGCACTAGGGAGGTCCTTTGGCCATTCTGGATGTGTAAAAATAATAGCTGGAACTATGTACCTTGACCACTGGAAGACAAACCAGTGACTGACAAATGCCCAAACACCGGTGGCCATTGCAAATGGGTTCACAAGTATCCTCGACGGGGCGTAAATCTGAATCCTCAAATACACAAACAGCCGGTGATGTAGCTAGTGCGTACAAAACAACAACAAAACCAGGTCAATCACAGCTGCAACAGCAGCCTCAACATCACCACCAACAGCACAAACAACAGAAGCAACAGCAGCACCACCTAAGGCAGCAAAACAACGAAGCAACTAACACTAATGCCCGTGAGCACAACCAGCCAGATCGTCTCAAAATGCTCTTCCGTGATCAGAGGGGATATCGTATGTTGTCCGAACAGAAAGTTTCTGAATGGTTGAACAAAAATAAACAGTATTACCTGGTGGTTCCAAAGGATTTGACTGAGATTCCAGAACAGATCTTCAGTCCACTAGAACAGACTGAACAAGAGTGGCGACATGATGACCCACAATCAAACCAGGCGAAGAGTGAAATGAGTACACAAAATGCAGACTCACGAGCCTTCGGCGGATCTAGTGAGGTCTACCAACCACAAAATAATCGGGACAAAATGAATCATTTTGCTCGTAAATTATCCACGCAAAAACATAACGGGCACCACAGTTCAATGATAATCCATAAGAGTGAGCAATCACATTCTCGAGGCTTAAGATCATTAGCTCGACAACCTCGTGAAAGTCGCCGAGGGCACGAGCTGGGTTTACATCGTATAGAGCGCAGCACAACCACAACAGAAAGTTTGTCCACGCGGTTGGTGCAACGCGAGCTGGAACGCTTATCTGGAATGCATAAGCGGCATCGCCCTTCATGCTCAAGACGCGAGTCTCACTCGTTAGTGCCTAATTCCTCCCATGTACACCGAAGACAAAGCGAAGGCTTGCCAGTAAATTCCAATTGTATGGGAGCCCGAAAAACCCTGCCCAGTATGCTTCAAAACAATGCTCATTGCCGCCAGCGCTACAGAATTCCTGAGGCGCATTTGGAACCTGTGCGAAGTCTGCAGCATACATCTTTTAAACGGTTACAGAACTCAAAAAGACAAATTGCAGCGGCGCTTCCGAGGCGTGAGAAGATTCCACGAAAATTTGAAATGCTTCCTGTTGGAAAAGACTGTCACTTACAAGAGGCCCGAAATCAACTAATGACTTTCGCCAAATCTAGAAGTCATTCGGCGGTCTGGCGTTCCCCGGGTGCCATACAACGACTGCAACGGTTTGCGACATTTTGGATGGGTGCAAGTGGAAGATCACCCGAAAGATGCGAAGTGAGTGAGCGTCTTTTATAAGTCCGGTCAACACGCAAACTCAGAATGAACATTTCTGTTAGCCGCAGAAACAACAAACAAACTCTGCTGTTCAAATTATGTCGGTCGACCGAATAATTATTCGATTTTTGATTAATTTAAGTTTATTAATTCTTTGTTTAATATACTTTGTGAATGCTTTTATAATGTGAGAGTAAGGTATTTTATCTTAAAATTTATTCCTCAGGGACACCTGACTAAAACACGTGAGTGTGTCCACTAACGACCACGGACGCATGTTACTTTGCAGGTATACTAATTCATTCGAAAACTAGTATTCGTTTTTAAGCTGTTCTGACAGCGATCTTCAGAAATATTCCCCAAAGAAGCCGCTGTTCTGATCGTCTGAAGGCTGTATTCCGGCATGGACAAATAATCGTTTTTACTGTCTCTAAAAACCGTCACTTAGTAGAACTTCATAAATGAAGCTCATATTCAGATTGTTATTAATAAGTATCAATTCATTTTAACATCTCTATGAGTGGGTGATATTCCACATGCTACATGCTTGCGGCTGGCTACATATACTGTACCTGCAATTTTTTACCAGCTCGTACGTCTGTATTATGAAGTAGCTGATGTAGATAACAATATGCGCTCCTAAGTTACAACTCCTCAGTTAAATGGCATAAGACGGAGCGATGATAGATTTTACACACGGCCAAACCGCATAAAAATTCACGGATATCGGTGGCTCCCCTAAGGCTGGTTAGTTGTGTTTCAGATGATAGTAGCACAAATGCAAGGAGATTTGCGAACACCCTAAGGTGGAATTCAAACATTAAGCAAACTGAGCCATATTCGCGAAAAATAAATCAGATTTGTTATGAATCACTATAAGAATACGAGATTTTATAAATGAGATGTCACAATTCACAGGTCAATGGTAAGAATGTATGGAGTGACAGTGGGTTCCCTCAGCATGGGCTTACTATTCATTTGTGATTGAGAGTTTGGTTAACCGGTTAGATCTCACTTCGCTGAACAGTCTTCTCAGCACTCATGCGCTGGGTCATCCACTTTACTCTTTGCATGCCGGGTGATTTGGTATTCATTACTCGCAAACAAGCTGATACTGAGATCGTCGTGAATGCGAGAGTTGAGGATGAACAAATCTCAGTTAATATTTATTTGCATACATTCTGTTTGAACTTTTCTGTAGGTACGCTCAGCAAAGGACTGGTGCATCAACCACTGCTAGTTGATTCCATACGCGCAATCACTGTCCGCAACTCGTTTGAGGAAAAGAACGAATTCCGCAGGTGTTGTTCTTGTGGACTGCCTATTGCACGTTCGAATAATGTTGGGCAATTCCAGTACCCAGAATGGTTGCATCGGGGAAGTGAGATAACTTACCAGGGATTTCTTCTTCGTTTGACTAATCTTAGTACAAACTGGCACTGGTCTCGCCCGAGTGAGATGTGCGGATATACAATTACTTTGAGGTAAGGTGAACTCGAAAAGCAGCATCAAAAAATCAGGCATCATTGCATGAATTCGCGGATAGAATCACGAGGAACATGAAAAAGCTGGCCATAGACACCATCAGTGTATCAGTATATATATAACCCCAGGACCCTGTTTCTATGACAGGAGTGTGAATGGACCATGAATGAATTTTTAGGATTGCATCTGCGGTCGATCGCTGTACTGTGTGGATTAGGCACTGCCAACCTACAGAACGGCGATGCTGGAAGCGCAAGGCAGAATATTTCTAGTCAGCAGTGTGTACACGAATAAACAGAGTCACGGAAGATAACGAACGGTTTCCGGGTATGAGTGCTCAACAGACATAAATGCCATTATTCTGTAGGTTAGCAGTGTTGAACGCACACAGAATCATCACCGATGACAGCCGAGGTGCTCACACTGAATTCCCGATTAATGTGCAGCCCTATAATATAAAAAACCTGATGATAACTTACAATCCAGGGGGTTCACGTATCTAGAGGAATTGATAAGGGACTACAGAGCACGCAGGAGGGAGGGGTGGCAACAACAGAAGAAATGGTAGTACGCTTACGCGACCCTCCGAAAAGTCGTGCAAATAACACGTATCGCGCCAAAATTGAACGTGAAGCTTCAGCAGTATGCACGGAAGCGATTGACTGAAGATTGGAGAGAAGCACGAGAAATGTGATTGCATGACAATTGCTCGTAAGTTCAGGTCGGGGAATGAAAAGAACGAGGAGGGAATGCGAGCGAAATAGACACAAATGGTCATAAGTATGCGGTCGAAAGAACAAAAGGTATCGGAAAAAATACCGGTTTTGCGGATAAATAATGAGGTCAAAAAGAAGAAAGTGAAATTCAAGAGGAACTTACAAAATATTGGAAAGCAGCAATGAAAAAATCAGGGAGATGAGGAAAAAACAAATACCTTGAAAATTTTATTTATTCGGAGTGAAACAGAAAAAGGATGGTTCCGAAAAAATACCGAATATGCAAATAGGACGGCTGAAATAGTAGTAGGGAGGACGAAAGCAGTTATAAGTTAGCTGGAATAAAGCGGACACCGCAAAGAGCGCAAGCTAAAAAAGCAGAAAATGAAAAAAATTAAGGAAAAGTTCCCAGAAAAAAAGGCTGCCGCTACAAACCCCTTGAACAAAGTCACGGGATAGCGCAAAAATGAAGTAAGGATTAAAGTAAAAATGAAGATGAGGAAACAAGGACAAACAAGCACAGAGAATTATGGCAAAAAATATGGATCAGCGAAAACATCTTAAAAAAGTAAGAAAGAATACAAAGATCTAAGTGCGATTCGAATCAAATTCAACAAAACAAAAGAATCGACATCACTAACAAAATAACAACAACCAACCACAATTCTCATCTTCCACTATCCAACAACACACTCAACATGCTAACCACATTCTCGTTCCACATGTGAATTCCCACTGCGCAATTAGAACGACAATTGCACAGCACGGTATCGTTCACGCACGCCTGACAAGCAAGAATAGTCCCTAAGCCGCTAACGAAATTTTGCCCACATAAACTTCGCACATCCACACTCCAATTCATATTATTATTCGTACGCATACCTTTATAAAATCTTGTCCCATACTAAGATAACCGTATTTAGTAACGTTTGCTCACATTCATACACAAAATTTATCAACCAACTACACAATTCACATGATCTCCACAACCCAAACAACACACTCCATCCACAAAACCCTTAGACACTAATTATATAATCCTCCCACATTCTAGTTCCCAATGTACAATTAGAACCATGCTTTCAAAACCCAGCAACATCCACGCAGACGTGAAGAGTACCAATAACATCCAAAAGGCTGACCTCCTGCCGCGCACATTTAGATCACTCACCAAAATCACAATTTATATTCAATCCCAAATCAACATTCAAGTTCAGCATTAAACAGCAAGGAAAGCCTCAATGACCGCTGCCTTTTCCCCAGAGTTGCACGTTTACATAAAAAGAGTAAATACCTAAGCGGAACAGGGGTGGATCTACACAGGTGGGAAAGGATAAGGTGCCGCTACAGCCGACACATGGAACACAGACTAACCCTAAAAACGAACTCCTTCAACCATTCCGATTCGATAGAAAGTGACAACACGATCACCACTGTTCGCGATTCACTGCCATATCCTTAAGTGTCCCGAGCCATGTAGTTGACGGGTATTTTGGACTCCAGCCACGAAGACGTGAGACACCTAATTCAACTAATTTCGCTGTACATTTTCTCATTCCACGTTGTCACATCACCTGCTGACCTCCACATGGCTTCCATTCTTCTACTCCGTGGGAGGAATGCAAAATAGAGCACTGTATGGTAGACGAGTGTTCGCCATATGCAACGTGACCCAACAAACGCAGTTCCCCAAACTACATGCGCTGAAATAAGGTATTCTCAGAATTGACACCTAATACTGGATTCATAACCTCAAAATTACTCACCCGGTCACTCCATCCAATCCTAGCCATACTACGTAGACATCGGTGGTCGAAAACCTCTAACCGACGAACATCTCCCACACGCACACTCCATGTCTTGCAACCGTACAACAGAACTGAACGCACTGCGGCACAGTACACACGACCTTTCAACTTCAGTGAAATATCAGGCCGACGCCACA
>LUCM01003397.1:22040-32898 GCA_008360955.1 Fasciolopsis buskii
TTAAGGAGACAGACGAAATCGCTGATGTCATAATGTCGCGCTGTAGCCCATTTGTCTCACCATTGAATGCCCTCAGACTGCGACGCGCCGGTCCGGTTCCTGCCGTCCATACTAAGGCAACCCACCATTTGGAGACCGCGGTACCCACAGCTTTTATTCGGCCCCGTCGCCCAGCTCCTGACAAAATCCGCCATGACCAAGGCGGTATTCGACCGCATGTTGGAACTAGGCATCACCCAACCGTCCAGTAGCCCTTGGGCCTCCATGCTTCAAATGGTCTCCAAGCCCAGTGGCGACTAACGACCATGTGGGGACTACAGGGCGCTCAATAGGGTCATCGTTCCCGATAGGTACCCGATTCCCCGCATAAAGGTCCTCGCTTGGCCGCTGTCCAGATTCAAGGTCTTCAGCATGCAATCAAATCCTCGCAGAAGAAAAAGACATACCAAAACAGCAGTGGCAACACCTTTTGGACTGTCCGATATCTTGCAGATGCCTCTCGGTTTCAGCAGTGCGACTCAAACCTTCCAAAGCCTTATGCACGAGGTCACATGAGGTTTAGAGCATATGTATGTGCACCTAGAAGTTATCCTAGTGGGTAGCCACTTGGAGGAGTAACACTCCGCTCACCTACGGGCTCTTTTCGACCGCCTCAACAAACATGGCTTAACAATTAACGCCTCAAAATGTGCGCTTCGAAAACCCAGCCTTACATTCCTAGGGCATATCGTCGCATCCTTGGGTACAGCTCCGTTGCCAGATAAGGCCATCACTATTCAGGACTACTCCGAGCCCCATTGTTATCCACAATTACGGCAATTTTTTGGTCTGGTTAACTCCCATCGGTGTTTTATACCTAACTGTACAGAAACGACTACTGCCGGTACAGGTCTCTAGCAGGGAGTTAAAAGTAAGTTTTCCTCCCCTGGGGCTGCGAATCAGGCGTTCATTTCCATTAAGGACGGCATCACCAAAGTAGCGCTACTCACACATTCCGACCCTGCAGCACCCATATCCCTGATAGCTCATGCCTCAAACATTGCAGCAGGAGCTTTACTTCAGCAGTACACAGAGAGTTCTTGGAAGCGTTTAGCATTCCTTTCCAAGCGGAGAATCCAGATATAGTGCATTTGGCGGGGAGTTGCGCGCCGTCTACCTAGCATCCGACAATCTGGGCACGCATTAGATGATCACCCATTCAATGTGTTCACAGATCACAAACCGCTGGTGTATGTGCTGCATTCAGCCTTTGACTTATACTCACCACGAGAGATTTGCTGGTTAGACCAGTGGACATGCGACATGTTTCTGGTGCAGATAACTCCGCCGCTGATGCACTTTCTCGTATACACCTGCTCCCTTTGTCTCCAACACCGAGCATCGGCCTCGGTGCGATGGCACACTCGCGAGTGATGGATCCCGAAACTGATGGAGGTCGACGAAACAGATGCTTTAACTTAGCTTTTGTACCTGTCATAGCTTAGCGAAATACAATTCCTTACGACGTATCGCAAGGTCATCCGAGGCCGGCGGTTCCAGCAGCCCACCGTCATATTACATTTCTGGCGTTACACAACCACGCCCACCTGGGTGTGGCTGATTTGTTAAGGCTAGTAACCCAACGTTTCGTGTATTTCTACTTTAAATTGACTTGCACAGGTGGTCTCGCGACCGCCACCCCATGCTAGGGCGAGACAGTGCATAGGCATACCAAAGCTCCATTTTCTAGGTTCGCCGAACCCGAGACGCGTTTCCACCATGCACACTTTGATCTCGTAGGCCCTCTCTCGCCGTCTCAGGGCTGTCTAAATGCCCACCTGTGTGAATCGCTTCGCCCACTGGCCGCAAGCCACTCCAACTGCATACCCTACGTCAGAAGAGGCCCCGAAAGCCCTCTTGGCAGGTTGGGTAGGCAAGTATGGTTGTCCCATTTGTGGACTACCGACCGTGGCTGACATTGTGATGGGGCATTTTCAAATATGACCGAAACGCTTAGTTGTAAGCATATTCGAACAACAGCCTACCACCCACAAGCTAACGTTCGGTGGAAAGGTTTCATCGACAGCTAAAGGCCGCTCTGCAACCGGGGGAAACCGCTTGGGAGCGAAGCACTACCGTTTGCTCTTTTAAGCCCTCGGAGTTCTGGTGAATAAAAATGCGCACCATACCAAATGGGCTTGTGGTTGTTTGCACGGTTCGTCTCCTTAAAAAGCTGGTGGCCTCATGGTCACCCGGGCACTTCAATTGCATTGACTATGAAAAATGGCTCTCACAACACGTGCGAACGCTTTATGCTGATCAGCCGCAAGACTGACCACCGGGCTACATCCCAACCACTTTGAATAATTAAACTCGAGTTTTCTTGCGCTTGGACGGTGTTCGACCACCACTGGAACCACTGTTTGCCGGGACGTTTCACATTCATTTTGGACCTTGCCGTTCGACACGACACTGTGTCCATTGATCGTATCTAACCTGACACCGTGGAGTGCGGGTCGAAGGACAAATCATAAGTCCCACCGTCCTGATCCAGTTCAGTCATTACCGGGGCCGCCCGTGGAGGCAACTGGTTTGGTTGAAGCTACAGCACTGCCAATCACACCAGGAGAACCGGATGGACGAAGCAGTCGTAGTGGCCGCAGGTCAAAGCAACCCGTTCGTTTTTCTGATTTCGTTACTATTTTTAAATAAGGTGGCTGAATACATTCGTTGTAACTGCTTAGCCGTACTTAACTGGATAACTTGCTTGTCACGAAAATATACGCGCCGATGGACATAAAGCCCCATACTACCAACACGGGCAGCACCGAATGCTGTTAAGTGCCCGCCACCAGGTCGAACATCCAAGGATGATTCAAGCACCGTTTCTACAAGTTTGTTTTTGTTTTACCCGGGACCAAGGCGGCTCCACTGACTCCAGCTCGACAACCATCCCTCCTATGGTCGACATCCTGCATGCAACAGAGGGGAAAGAGAACACGAAGTTGGACATTCGACTTCAACCCGGCCTGGCAAATATTCTGGGAGAGGGTGAGAACCGTGCGCGTGGGACGCGGCCAGATCCACCGTTTTGACCGGCGCACGTCGGGCGGGCATCTCGGCTGCAGTGATGTGCGGGAGCAGCTGGGCGGGCGAATCGCACCCCATGCGTAATTTTTAGATAATTTTTAGGTTGGATGTTCGGCGCACGGTCGGCTCCCAACAAACGACACTCAGGAGTCCACCAAAACAGTGGCCCAATATTTTCCATTGGCAAGCGTCGTCAAGACCCAAAGGCCTTGCCACCAACATCCATTCTTCCTTGCTTGTCTCGCAATGACTTTCCACGCCAAATGAAATCATACGTCCATGATGACATTTACTCTGGTTATCCACAATCACATGCTACTAAAACTGAACCATTTTCATTGTTACTATTAAATGCTCGCTCGATATTAAATAAGGTGCACACGCTGCACCTGTTGGTGTATACACGCAGATATGATTTCATTCTTATCACTGAGACGTGGCTGACCAACAATACCCCCGACAGAGACATTGCTTTGATTGGTTACAATGCTTTCAGGAAAGACAGGATAAATAAGCGTGGGGGAGGCTCTCATATATACAACAGGCACCCTTTCAGCCTCGTGGTACAATCACCCTATCTTAAATAAACTGAAGGATTCTATCTGGCTGACTGTGACTATCGGGAATCAGGGCTTACTGATCAGCTACATCTACCGTCCGCCTGGTACGCATTAGTCAGAATTCTTACCACTAATTGATGTGCTTAACGCCACCGCCGACCTTCCAGGCCCCAAGCTGGTAGCGGGCGAATTCAAGGCTCCAGGGATTTTCTGGTCTTCTTTCTCCTCCCTGAAATACCTTTCTGCGTTTGTTTTCAGTGTACGACTAGGTGGGCGGACACAGCATGTTCATTACCCAGAACGGCCGACAATATTCTAGATCTTATCTTCACAACTGGCGTAACACAGGTGCGCACATCTATAGGAAACAAATTACTCGAATGTGATCATTCCCAAAATTGATTACAAGTTCTCAGTTTCCACGCCCGTTATCTCCTCCTCAGCTTCCACCAAGCCATACCAGAGAGCCTCATGGAGCCGTCTTCCCTCCACAATTCGTAGCCGAATTTGGGACAGTTTCTTTCTGTCGGTGGATCCCCAACTGGCCACCAACCAACTTTACGCAACTCTAAGTGTGCGCCTTGATCTAATCATTCGAAACCAGTGTGGCACGATTCCCAAAAGGTTGAGCACCCTGGACCGTCTCAAATAAGTTTCCTTTAATCCGGACAAGATTCAAAAGAACAGAAGAATTTTCTTTGATATTGCGAATGAACCGACTGTCTAGGGAGATCAATACATTTTCGATTCGCTTCTGAATAAGAAGGAACTTCAAGCGTTGCACTCTACCAACGAGGCTGAAGCACTGGCAAAACTACTGAGAACTAACAACTCCCTACCTAGTACGCACATCACGTCAGTCATATTCAGAGGAACGTATGCAAATGACCCTGTAATGATTTCAGAGGTGTTCAGGGACTATTTTGCCGCCTCTGTGACAACTGATAACAACAACATTTTACCGGGCTTTCCGCCAGTCTCCGCCGCTTCCCCCCCAAGATTCTGTCTCAACCCAAGTGATATTAAACCACTACTGTCGAAGGTGAAACCGTCCTTCCGCGTCGGACCAGACGACCTTCCCCCAGCCCTCTTAAAATTTGGGGGTGCAGGCATCCCTATACTTTTGTCCAATCTATTTAATTTTTCTTTAAATTGTTGCACTTTCCCCGCCAATGGAAAACTTCTGTCATTGTCGCAATTCACAAAAATGGTTCAAAGCAGGATCCATCTAATTACAGACCCACCCAGTTGTCTCCAGCATTATGGAAAGCATAATAGTAAGCAAGTTAACAACTTACTCATTAGATCATGACCACAACAACGCCGGAGAACATGGTTTCCTACAAGGTTAATCATATTCTACGTGCATGACTTATTTCCCAAACATAATGATGAAGGTTGCCAACGCCGGAATGTCGGTGATTGTGATTTTCTTAGATATGGCAAAGGCATTTGATTGCGTCTCCCATCGTAAGATTCTCAGGAAAATCAAGAGCTACGGTATAAACCCCCCCTTCTGGCTTGGTTCTCCTTCTATTTGGCCTCTAGAATGCAAGTAGTGAATGTAAATGGGACCCTATCCAAGCCTCGTCTGATCATTAGTGAGGTTATTCAAGGAAGTTTACTAGGTCCACCACTGTTTCTGTTGTACATCAACGATATTTTTCACATTGTTAGGCATGTTGTTCATTTTCTGTTTGCAAAGGATATAAAAATTATATACACTTCTCCCCTTTGTGACATCAAAACCATCACAGATAATGTAAAACTGATCTACTGTCGCTTGTTTCATGATGCGCAGCTTGATCAATAAAAATCTCGGCCCACAAAAGCAGCTTACTCGCATACAAATGCCACCTTCCTACAGGAATCTTTGAGATTAACCAAGAAGTCATTCCTTCCCCTCACACTGTCAGAGACCTGGGTTTCCATTACTCCAGCACATTCAACTTCTCAGAACACACCCGAATGCAAGTTTCAGAAGCTAGGAGACTAATCGGGCTGGTGCATAGAACCTTTAGAAAACATGAAAGCAAGTTGTTAGTGTATATAACGCACGTAATACCTATTCTGGACTGCCGTTCCACTCGTGTTCCAACATGCGGCAGAGTGATAGACTCGAGATGGCGAATTTTCAACGAACATTTACAAAACGACTCCTGGGCTACTTTTCCTCGCTTAACTACATGGAACGTTGCATAAAACTACACCTCGATCCCTTATGGCTGCGTCGATTTCACATCAACCTCTGCTTCTTTCACAGGATTATTTGTAAAAATGTATGCATCTCAAGTAAGAAATAAATTTCCCCATGGCTTGCGTCGAGCTGAGTTCTTGGTGTCAGTTCCCATGTCAAGGCCAGCGCTTAGGAAACACTTCTTCATCATCAAATATTCCTAACCGTGGAATAAAACACCCCTGCATATAAGGATGACCTGACTGGTTGAGAAAGATCAGACCTGTAGTAACTGCTCAAGGATCAGCTGACTGAAGTACCGCTTTTAAGTTGGTAAACGTAGTGGTCTTTGGAATACCCTTCATAACTTTGACCTCCATCGTACACGCAGTTCACATATATGGATCCAACAGAGGTATGCACTGCAGTCATGCGTCAGTGGACCGCACAGAGTGTGTACTAGACCAAGTATGGGTGTCCAAGGCCTAAATGTCTCAATAAAACAATGCTCGAGAAACCAAGACACCCACTTATGAATTATAAGACAAGATCTGATGCCTAGTTGATCAGAAACAAAGGAAATCTGTATTACATTTACTTTATTTTTATGCGACTAATTCCTGCGAAAAAATAAGCCGACTTCTTTGGTGTCTCCGGTTGCAGCCGTCTGTGTGTTGCTATCTGCAGAGAAGTCTGCACACCGCAAAATCTAATTGTTGCATCAATCTCGTGATCCGAAAACCGACTGAAAGCCTAAGCAATCTGTCCGTCTTAAAAGTGCTAACCTACTTCTATTGGTCGCCGAGGTGAGATTTCCGTTATAAACAGGACGACGGAAGCAGGCTCCTCGTCATTAATTCCGAGCGGCAAGGAACATGTATCGTAGTGCTCGCTGGTGATTTTAATGCACAAGCCGGAAAACTTTGCACCAAAGTAAAATTAAGACCATCACACCAATATTGAATAAATTCAAATGTCAAAACCCGCTGACCTGTGGCTGGACTCGAACCCCCGCCTTTGTACCGCGTATAATCTACCAGCTACCCTACAGCGAAAAGTTGAACAATACTCGAACGCTTCAAATGTGGATCATACAGGTCATTAGCAGTAATACACGAACTCGTAAGAGCGCCATATATTGGAGTTGGTCCGGAACTACGCAGTGAGAAGTGATAAGAAAAGCTCACCGAAATAGGATCCACTCTGAGATTTTCCACACTTCATTCGCACATACCCCAGTCAGACTGAAATCTGTTGGGGAAATATCTACAGATCGGTAGCAGGTGCTGAACTTCGCCCTCCTCGCCACGACTCTAATTGTCCGGTTCGTAAGTATAAGCGGGACTGAACGTGGATTAAACTGTTCCGTGGTTTGCTCATGAACTCGTCATATTATTCCTATGAATTCCGTAGATGCAAAGCGTTGCACATAAAGAAACCCCTTAACTCATCAAGAATTCTTCAGGATAATGCTATGAGCTAATCAACATTCACCAGCTTGTGATTTCATGGGGATATTTACCCGTTCAGTATAGTTCGACTGATTTGACAAACACTGGGTCATGCTACTTCAGATGAATTTTCTCCCACCCGCTCAAGTTAACAAGGCTCACAGAAGGCTCAAGTAAGAGAACAAGAACTTAAACGCTTTTCTTGGCAAATTCATTGTAATCCGCAGAGTTATTTGTCCTCGGAATATTTTTCCCTGCATTCAAACGTGCGTAGATCTGCTTCAGACGCATGATATTGTGTGAAATGTTTTGAACAGGTATCTACGGTGTTTCGGATAATTAGGTTTCAAAACTGATTTTCGTGTAACTCGCCACAGCCCAAAGAGAACTGATTGGGTTTAGATACGTTTTTGAGCGTCATATCAAGCTAATACCGTAGGCTCGACTCAGGCTCTTTCTATTGGGGTGTAAAGATTGTGCAAGTTTAACAAATCTTTACGGTTACTGCCTGCCTAATTTCACTTTTTTGGGTAACAGAAGTAGAAGAAATCATCCTTAAAATTTGGATTAGTTTATTCCATAGGGAAGAATATTTGTTCACGAATAAGTTTTCATAAGTGCCATCCTCGAAAAGGGATCTGACTCCAAGAACGCAGCCTGTCGCATATTAAGGGGAGTGTGAGGACGCACACTTGAGTACCGGTAGTCTTATGAAAAAATGAGGGGATAATTTTAAATCAATGCAGCCGTAAGATATCGGATTGTAGTTTTATGCAACTTTCCATGTATTTTAGCGAGAAAAAATAGACCAGAAAACGTTTTGTTCTTTGAACATTCTTAATCTCGCGTCTGTCACTCTGTCGTATGTCGGAGCACACGATAAAAAGTAGTCAATTAAGAGTCTTACATGTGTTTCACTTATTAACAACCAACTTTCCGGGGATCCAGATGTATTTTGCGCACCCAAATAATCTCCCGGCTTTTTCAACTTGAATCACGGTATGTCCTTTGAAGTTAAACATGCTGGAGTGACGTAAACTCAAGTCTCTTTCAGCATGAGGAAAAGGAACGACTTCCTGAATAATTACAGAGCTACCTGCAGGAATGTGCCATTTGTATGCGAGTATTTTGCACTTGTGGAAGAAGAATTTAATTGATCAGGCCGTGCGCCACGAATCAGGCGAGTGTAAAACATTATTTACATTATCTAGGATAGGTTTGAGTCCACGAGGGTGGAACGCGTATAGAATTTTCATTTCGTCTACAAACAGAAAAGGAACAGCTTAACGAGTGATGTGGAAAATATCGTTGACTTACAGCAGCAACGGTGATGGACCTAGAACGCTTCCTTGAAAAACAAACTGGTAAAAGGACGAGGTTTGCAGAGTTCCACCTAAATTCACCACCTGAATTCTGGAGGCCAAAATTGTATTTCGAAGCTGGTAGTCCGCCATACCCACGTTGTAGCAAACACCACTCCTCAAGAATACCCTGACTTGGATGTCAATCAGGGCAAAACTCTTCACAGTTGCTTACCCTAAATTGTGGAACAAACTCCCTAGTTCCCTGCGGTCGTGCCCAAATTTAGCCCAGTTCAAAGCCCAGCTGGCAAGTTTACTGGATGTCCCGCTGGTGATTAACTTGACACGAGCTAACATTGGACCAGACGAAGCTTACGAACATGGGTTAGAATTCGGTTTCATGACCGAGTCTTTGCTGAGATTATCATCTAGGACTCAGCTTTATCTCTTACTTCCTCAATTTCTCGCACATCCACGCTAACGCTCTTTTGACCTTCCTTGTAGCGATGTACTCTTTTCACCAGTGGCTTATACAACTAACATTTGAGCTTCTCCTAATGTGGGCTGACGAAGCTGTCAACGTACACATTGACGGATTCATGCTCTCATCACATTCCGTGATTTTAAACACCTTCCGTCTGTGTACTCGTTGCTCCTCATGTCATCTTATCTTCTTCACTGGCTTGGCCAGGCTGAACATGTTGTTCGTGGCATACCCAACCCTTAATCTACCCGTAAAACTGCTGCCGAAGCTCAATTCTGGTTACCCCATTTTAAGAAATAGATGCACCACGCTGCAGGTATGTTGCCGTGATCCGAAAATTGCCATAAAACCAAGCTGGCACCCAAGCTAGGATATGGGGGACTGCCAGCTTCGTGTATGACGTTTGTAATAGAGTGGACATTATTACGGCAAAGATTAAAGAGAAATGCAAGGTTCTAATTTGACTCGACGAAGACATAATGGTTGACGTCCAAGCAGCTCGCATCTGGCGCTGTAGTTTAGGCTGAATAAAGGAAATCGGGGATTTCGAATGGACACCCGCTGCACATTCTCCATTGCAATTTGATCGACTTTGCGCAAATGCCTGAAGATAATCGGGCAGTACTCAAGGTGGGGCCTAGTATGGGACTTGAAGGTGATAATTCTGCAGTGTTGAGTGCGGAATGCCCTTAAGATCATTGTAGCGGTTCTTTTGTCTACAGCGGTCTGATGGTGGGCTTGCCCTTGGAAGCTGAAAGAGCAGAAGTATTGTAACCCTAAGTCCTTAACTGTCTGTGGTGCGAGAAATGGCATGCCGTTTATGGATGGGGCGCCCGGAAGAACATGGCATGTATATGGTATTAAAGTATTTCTGTCAACAGAGAACTTCATAAGCCACTTGGGACACCAGTTGTCAAGGGACTCTTGGTCTTCGTTGATGAGTGCAAGCGTTCAGCTAAATGAGGCAATCTCGGAGGACTAGACCGTTTTAATATCATCGTCAAACAAGAATGGTATGCCATGACGAATAGCTTTGAAGACATCATTAATATGGAGGGACATAATCCGACTTAGTGCAAATGATGAAATAGGCCAAGAAGCAAAAAGGCAAGGCCAGAAGTCAAGATATATGAAAGCTGGTAAGGAGTTAAGGTCACCGGTTTTGTCCATGGTACAGCGAACTAGTGCCCTGTATAATAATGTAGGAATTATTTAGTAGAGGGACCTGGGTTATGCTGGGCTCAGGTTGCCACTGTGACGCAAAGTAATTTGGCTGCAAACAAGTTCGCAACTATTTCGGAGTACGAGTTGTTGATTTGCTACCAGTTATCATGGTCTGCCTGCTTTAGGCTTCTGACCCAATAAAGGGGATAAGATTGCAAATGCAGGAATATTGAGGGTGATGTGTTGAGAATAGGAGAAAACTTTCGGCTACAGCAAAGCTTAGTTTGTTCCTCTGGATTTAATTCTTAATGGAGCTGAAGGACGGATGCTATAACGGCTAAGTCGTCATTGTCAGTAGTCTTCAGAGGGAAACCGGAATAGGATGGCTCAGTTTTGGACACCTGATTTCATATGGACCTAAAAGTCTAGGTGGACTTGGAAATCTTGTTACAGGTCGATAGTGGTCCAAGTTAAGCCGATGGATTACGATACGCTGAGAAAGATGGACAATAAGCTATTGAACTGTGTTAAGTTCTGACTGGATTGGACATGGTCCAGTAGTCTAATTCACTGGATGTAGTCTCTCTGTTTGCGATTGTTCCAATCAGCAAAACTATTAGTTGCATTTGCGAGTACATTCAAGATAACAACAT
>LUCM01003401.1:0-17510 GCA_008360955.1 Fasciolopsis buskii
TGCCAACGTTTCGACTACCGTGGGTATTTTTTCTCAAGGTAAGTTTCACAATCAAAAGTTGACACATTACATCTACCAACAACGCTGTGTTATTAATATCATATCATTTATAATTAAAGTCAATACATGGCGCATCGATTTTTCGATACACTCCTCACATCAGTTCAGAAAGCGGTTTGAATAAGAAAATTCTTGCCGATTTATTGTTGACTCACGCTACGAATGTAAAAACTATGCGTTTTTTATACGGTCAAAATAGAAGTTAGCTATGAAGCAATAAGAACCACTTGCTTGAACTGGCAGAATCGATACGAGGAACGGCAGTCGGATGCTTGCCACATTGAAGCCCTAATTACTGATGCGCACTTGTCTTCCTGTTGGTCACAACGCATCGGGTGTTGTGAGCAACGCCAACACTCCAACGTAGCGACGATATGGCAAATATCCACAGCAAAGGAGTTCTATGATTGTTCCCAATTCTCTATGGGATTTCGGGAACCGTGAAAGCTATCCCACAGCCAACTGGCACTACAAAATGTGCTCATCCAGTTATATGGTTGGCATTAAGAAAAATCCCTATGCAGTCGTGAAGGCAAATCACGATTTATTTCATTCTTGTGAAGTGCTATTTTGTAATTAGAATCTCATTTGGAACTTTGTATGCTCTGATTTGCTAATGCGTTATTTGTTTGTTTAAAAAAATGAATATCGCTCGATTATACTTATTCAATTTTGCAAATCCCGGGGGAATAAAGTTAAATGAACAAATTTTCAGCATACGACAAATTGCTACATGAAAATCTCATCAAACTGCACCATTTCTCAGTTTGTCCCGCCCACGTGAGTTAGATCATGCTATGATTTATTCACAATTGAAACAACTCAGGCTGAAAAAAACAGGAATATTCAATGCATTGTTTTCAACGCGTCAAGCTGAAAACACGTGAAAACCCGTGTGCACCTAGAAGCAATCAGATTACTTCCATTCTATTTGAATTTAAGGTTTGGCTACTAGATGTATTTTGTGGTAGGAGATTTGTGCATGTTCACGGAACGAATCAAGACAAAATACGAAAAGCTTAAATGAAAACTGTGAGATCACGATTAAACAGCCGTTTTACCCTTTTCGGAAACAATACTCAATTGCATATTTTCATTGCTACCCCAAACTGGGTTATCACAAAGTTGAATTAGGAAATGCAAGGTGGGCGGTCATAGCCGCCCGTGACTGCCCCGGTTGACTCTGAAGTGTCTAGCAATGCTATTGCGAAATGTTGTTTGGAGTCTGTTCATGGTGAAAGAATATTGCGCGTGTTGGGTTAGATTCGTATTCTGTGTTTCGCCACCAAATTAGAAATCAAGTACGGCTGGCGGAACTGCTGTATCATTCGATCATTCGACTCCGTCTCTCACATCTCGCGGCTGTGCCTCTTGTCATTGTGCTCTTTTTGTTCGAGATCGTACAAACAATCTGTCAATCTTTTCGAACATGATTATCAGGGTTGAAGATGTACACCACGATCCAAACGTGAAACCCCGTTCGCCCTGGCTATCTCTTGACATGATGTCCACGGTCATCGGATCTTGTGTAAACAGTGGTACGTCGGTTGCATGCATCCACGGGCTGAAATCCTGCCGGAATCATAATGTCACTCCCACAGGATCATCGATGCAGAAAGAGAATACAAACTATGCATGCTGTGCGTGGGTGGGCTTTTGTTCGCCAGCCCAAATGTGTTATACGTTCTTTTGCCAAACATGTCAGCCGGCTAGAATGAGCTAAGCATTGTAGAGATTGTATTACACGGATTGCATGCATGGTAAACTTCATCGGACGAATCAATTATGCTAATAACTGTGCCGTGTCCAATCAAAACATGCGAAAACCGATGGGGATTGTGCGCTTGATCGATTCCAGCATTGTGGATGAAAGAATGCGTGGACAAGCAGTGTGTATATTGATTACATGCAAAGGAGGCTTTCTGCCAAAACGTTTCTTCCAACAAAATAATGTGAAATATCGACCGTTTTTTCAGAATAACTCCACGACATTTGTGTGAATATCGTTTCCACTCATTCAGTGGTTTTCTTCCTAGCCACGGTGACTTGTGAGATGAGACCGAAGTCTTCTGAAATACCAGTTTATCTTCTAGTACAACAAATAAACGAAAATTTATAAAGATTCTAATCGCCGTTCTTTATCTCCCTGGGATAAAAGTAGACGAAATGTGAAGGAAGTAAAGTACAACGTAGTCTAGTCAAAATGCAACATTCTTTGATTCCCTAGAAATTCTTCCTCATTTCCAGTTTTTCCTGTCATCAAGCGTAAACGATTCTATTGGCATTAGCTCTGGACTTTCAGAACTTAAATACATGCAGACATAAGTTCAAGGAAACCTCTGTCAATGACTTGGTTCAGGCGTACACAGTAAGCGAAACGTGATCCAAGCAGTGTAGCTCCTAATGGTTATCCACCGAGTGCATCAAAGTTTACCCAATGCAAAATGAGATTGTTCAAAGATGATCAATTTCCACGAAAAAGATCAAAAATCCGGAGGAATGGGGACATACCAGCTAACCTTCATTTTCTTCACCTAGATTAGATAGTCTTTTTCATGGGGTTTATGGTTCCACATCAAAGCCAAACTCGCATTTGGCACAAGTGCAACTACCGTTTTACTTCAGCTGGAATGCAAACCCTGAGATGAACGACTGTAAGTCGAATATCAGAACATGGTGACATCTCAACTGACTATGGCAGTTCCATAACATGCCGTCGTACGTTTCACTAGCATGGACGCTTTCGTTGCGATTTTTTGCTGCAAATAATCTAGATATTCTTCCCGATTTAGGCTGACAACTTGCTGGTGGTCCGGAATTCAATGTCGTTCATCCATCCATATGCGAAATATACTACTGAAAAGAAAAACTAATACTTTCAGGTCTCGTGTCTCTTTTGTGAATGCCAGCCTTGCCTGACCGACGAAGATCTTTCGACGAATCACCATGTGATTCTTAGATGGACTTACCATCCATTCACACTCCTAACGATTCAAATGAAATTCTTTTGATAGTTCCACCAACTCTGGTGCTGGTAAAGACCTGACTCTCGGAGCAGGATAGGGATTCTCACCCAGATTTCAATGACCCGAAGAAATTAAGGCGAGTAAGCGGCATTGTTTTTCATGTGCTCAGCGGGGTTCCAGCACACCTGCATAATAAATGTTAATGAGCTTGGCTTCGATTAGGCGCTGTGGTACCAGCTAAAATCACTATCAAGGACTTGGCGGTACATTGAACAATCTGTCGGTTTGAGGGACCTCCTTGAATTTCTGATCTTCCGGACTTCTGAAAGACTGTGCGTTACACTGGGGAAATTTACGTCTCCCTATGTGAACGGGGGATAGACTCCTTCATGTTTTTATTTTACAAACATACGGTTTGTCTCCGATCCAACGCCCGATGAGAAATGCTAGACGATTACAGAAGCTATTCAAATCGAGACAGAAATCACCATCTTATATGACATCAACAATGTGAAATATTGACACACATATCGTCGCTATCAGGTGATGGGCAAATGTGTTTGGCTGTGTTGGATAAACGTGTATCCACGGACGGCGTCAACGGTAGGGAGTTTGTAACCAGTCTTTGGTGAATGTGAAATCTGACGTGAGATGAGACGATTGATCAGTGGACATATGCGTCATGAGCAAACTGCTGTGTGGAATATACTTGTCTGTCGTCGGTTGATTGATCCTTTACTGGGAATTATCTGGTGCTTTTCAGGAGAACTTTCGACTTCCTTAAGACACTTCTAGGAGAACGACCTGAAGTAGGCGAGCCCATTTGGTCGGTCTGAAACGACATAGTTGTCCTTTATTTCTGTGATCTGTTCGCCTGGTTAGTCAGAGCCTTAGGACTGGATATTCTTGTTTCGGACTCAGCTAGTTAAATGTATGCAAAAACAGTACCAAAGATACCTCAGATGGTGGATTTCGTATTTCCAGACAGTCAGGTGGTCTCAGCATTGTGTCATGTTGCACCCATAGATTTGAGCCAACCATAGATTCATCGCTGATCCCGCCCAGGAGTAGATCTGTCTCCTAATTGCTTTGGTCGTTTTTGCCAAAAAATTTCTGATCCAAATGGGAACATTACCGTCTAGCATCGTTGCGTCGACCAGTTTGTTTTAAATTGATGTCTGCAGCTTTTTATCTATTTGTTCATCAGCGGACATTGCTAGGGAAATTATGTAGGCAGTCTCCTTTACTTAAAGGCTCCTGCAGGTGATACACCTTTTGGGCTTTTGGATGTGGCTTCGGATGCAGTTTGCTAAAAAAAAAACGTCTGGAAACTTCTCCGTGTTTCCCTCCTCTCTTTCTCCTGCTTTCGGTAAACCCTTTTAACCGTGGCAGCGAATCGTTTGGCCTAGTCATTGTGCTGCAAGTGATACGGTGGTGATCGCACTTGCCTAACTCCCAAAGATGGTCGAACGAGATATACGTGGTAGGTGTGCACTGCCCGCCATAACTACCCACTAAAATTTTAGTCTCTTGCAGCTTACTGATTGCTGCTTCGAATATTTATATGGCAAAATTTTCCACTCATTGATCATAGGCATCTACCAAGATGAGGATGTCTTGACCATTAGTCTGCTGCACCATAGTGCCTTCATAAAGGAACATGATCTGGATCCGATCTTGGTCTACGTTTTTAATGGAAGGATATACTTGGCACGTATGTGAGTGAGGTCCTTCAGTTGTTTAACTTTTGGGCAGCCGGTTTACGTAATAGCGAGCAAGGACTTTTTTACTGTATGAAACTGTCTTAGTCTATCAGTCTTTTTGGGCAACTGCGCGTTCTCCAAACAGTACACAGTAGGCAACTACAGTCAACGAATGCAGCAATCCGTAGGGCTGTTGTTCTTCTTTTGAAAGTTTCTATCACCAGCTAGTCTGATGTAGTAATGTGTCCTGTTGAGTCTCATAGTGCATTTCTCCAGAAGTGACCGAAATGACACGAATTACATCGATAACCGTGTGCCTTGAATTCAACAACGAAAAACGTAGTGATAGTAAGCTGCGTTGCGTTAATCCGGGTGTCGATGAGACGCGAGAGTGCATGTGTCTGTTCACCGTTGATGAGTGACTGACAGCAGATGTTGAGGTCATATCGGACCAGCGTTGTCCCCCATCGTTGGTCATGGTTCGCTGAGTTCACCGAACTGTTTTGCTTCTACCTAGAACTTGCAAGTAATGGCTTGTGATTAGTGAGGAAAGTAGAACCTTAAGCACAGACCACTATATGAAATTTCTTCAAGTAGACATGAGGGCCACGGTTTTATCAATCTTCTCGTGATTGTGCTCTGCTGATGTCAGCGTTCGAGCAGCATGAAAAGTAGCTTTCCGGTGCGGCGAAAAATTTGGGAGATAACTTCACCAAGCCCGCAGTTTAAGGAATCCGCTGCAACGTTTATATGTGGGCTAGAGTAGGAATGCGTGAATGGCCAGTCTGCATTCAACGCTTGTTTCACTTGTTCAAACGATAACTGATGGTCGATAGACCAGTTCCAATTGATAGCTGTATTTTCAAATCTTGTTCATTGGATAACGAAGAGTTGCTTTTAGTAGGAAATAAGTTTACTGACCTAACGGACTCAAAAAATCCGAATGCAATGATTATCAGGACCTAATGACGTAAGGAGTTTTTCGAAAGATCGATGCTCCATGTACTGGTTTTTATTATGAGTGGTATTATGCGTTGTTGGTAGGATTCATTCGCCAACATTTCGACTGCCGTGGGTAGTCTTTCTCAAAGCAAGATTTACAATCAAATGGTGGCCAATTTACCGATAACGAAACTATAGGCGGACTCCGTGCAAATGTCAAAGGTGCAATGTGCCTACGTTCCACTGCGATGATTCTTATGTAAACGAAGCTTGACTGTGGTCAGGGCGACCGAGCCTGACTGCCAAACCACCCTGACGTCAGCTGGACAGCAAACGGGCTTGGAATCGGACCGGCTACAAGCCGAAGACAAGTACAGAATGAACCAGACCCCCTAGTCAACGGGGTGATTGAAGGCGGTCTGATTTTGTGACACGCTCAGAGGCAATGAACATACACTCCCGACGATTCCTAACAAGAAAGAAACATCTGTGTATTGGTTCCGTGGTTCCCTGATTGGAGGTTGAGCGTTGATTTTATATAATGAATAACTTTTTAAGTTACCTAATTTGGTAACAAAGGGCTTGGTTAAGCCCAAAAGAGAAGACTGACCATAAAGACCAAAGCCTTCAGAATTTCAGCAATGAACTTTAGTTGAATTGAGGAATTCGTTTACAGAACGACATTCTCCGTGAGGGTCTCAGACTCGCTCTGTGTCTGACAACAGGCACAGGTTTATAGCCTAATAATGCGCTTGATATTGGTTAGCAGTTTTGCACGGATTTCGAACCCCTATGGTTGATCCACATAAGAGGACCGTGGTCCGCTCGCCTGCTTGTTCCAGACGAGTCAGTTAACTGTGAACCCCCGAAATTGCGCACAATTGCAGATGCACCATTAGAGGCTTTGTAACACTTATCCTCTCTGGGATTCCCCGTTTCGACTGACCAGCTGCATAGGTGACTTAGGGGTAACAGTTACCACGGTTTGGTGGGTCGATGCCTACCATAACATGCTTTGTTCTTTCTTCTGAAGTGTCCTTGATGCCATCCACCTCAGTTCCGTGATTTGCCATACAGTTGTAAGCTACACACATGCGTTTCCAATTTACGTATGAGTGCTGTGGTGTTCATCCACTCACCGCTGTGAAATTCTCAAAGACTGAATAGGTTCAGTGGTTCCCCTCTTGCCTCACTGTGGAGCTAAGACTGTTGATTTACGTGAGTCGGTCACAAGTAACTGGGTTATTTCCAGAGGTTTACCGCCAAGGTCTTGGTGACCTCATGTGCACTTGACTCATTTTCAGAATAGAGATGGGACCGGAGCTACAAGCAGGATTCACACTCCTCCACCGAGAGACTAAGCATTTGGGATCCAAAAGCTGGAAGCAACAGCACTATTGCTGGTTGACCGCTTCCCCAGAAGAAAAACCATTCTATGGATCTGTCTGCGGATGATTGTCGAGAAATGTCCTAATCTCTTGAGATTCGAGTTATTGCTGAACTGTTTTCGATGGGAATTCAAAAGAATAATTAATGATGGGCCCTCAGAGAGGCAAGGGTAATGAACAATTAATGGCGTGCACACGGAAAAGCCAGTCATAGTTTAACGTTACCGGCACACTACCAGCTTTGCTACTTTGCTATTGCGGATGTTCGAACGTCATGAACTTTAATCAATTTCTTCATGTGGGATCGCACATACAAGCAGAAGGAAAATTCACTTCGACAGGACCGACAGTGCATTATTCGCCTTTAGATACAGGCATAACGGGATCAAAAAGTTCGCTGGGACATTCAAAGTTCTCTCCTCAATAATTTCAGTACATTCAAGTGGTCCCCATGCAGAGTCTTCGTGATCTACCAAACTGAGTTCTTTGATGTTCTCTTCAGACTTCACGTACTGAACTTGAAAGTGGAAGAAAAAGGAAATAGGATAGAAAGCGGTTAATCGGAGAGCCCTGCAGTGTTTTCGTTTCCCTTACAGTGTCCATAGTAGAACTCACTCCTTTGATCAAACCATTCGCCATTACATATTTGCTTAAAGTGCTGACCCCACAAACATCGTATGAAAACTGAGAGACAGTGAATGAGTTTACGCCTGCTAAAGATATCAGTCAAACTAAAGTCTCAGTAGGGGGCATTGGAGAATAAATTTAGCGACAAATGCTGCTGGGAAATCACTTAGCTCTGTTCCTAAAAATGGAATCAGAAACAACAAACTATTTTTGTCATGAATTTAAAAATGATTTGAAGCATTATGCACTAGTACTGTAATGTTTTGACCGACTGATGACCCTCGGTTGTTCGGGAATTCAGAGGACAACTTAACAAATGATTACAAATAACGCCCGATTTCGAACGTTACCGCAGTTCTTCTGTGGAGTTAAAAGAAATCCGGTGATGGAAAAGTCTAATTGTTAATCGCTCGCATTTTCTGGCATTTCACGAGCAGGATTCAAAAAATAAGTCGGGTTTCTAAACGGTCAAGGGCTTGGTGAATAGGGCACATAATGTTATTAATTAACAATATATAATCGTAGGGACACACTGATTTCAAGTTTGCCAGTTCTTCTCCTCTCTCCGTATACCGAACAATTAAATACGACAAACTCGAGCAGAATAAGTCCTCGTCTCTTGTGTTCATTGACAATTATTTCGAAGAATGCGAGGACTTTGCGGGTGTTCAGTGCCTACTGAGTAAAAAAGTCAGCCATACATGGTGTACTTTCCGTCGAATACAAGCTGCAACAAGTTTGTCAATAGTTCAGCCAACGCGGGACGCTTGAAAATGATGACAGAGTAGTCTTCGCCGTGTTCAATTACAAAAGGTTGTTTTCCATCTTTTGTATTTATTGTTTCCATTAGTAATCACGCTACAAGGTTTGTTTTACGACCAACTGACGATTGCTAAGGACGATACGAGCCCGTGATATTCCCGTTGGAACTCCGTGACTGCAGAAAATGCCGACATGACTGCGGCATGCATTTTGACATCATTCAGTGAAGCGATCCCGAGTGCCAAACAGTTTTCAGGGCTTTAACCCCAACAACGCTGAGGTTAAAGCCCTGAAAACTGTTTGGCACTCGGGATCGCTTCACTGAATGATGTCAAAATGCATGCCGCAGTCATGTCGGCATTTTCTGCAGCCACGGAGTTCCAACGGGAATATCACGGGCTCGTATCGTCCTTAGCAATCGTCAGTTGGTCGTAAAACAAACCTTGTAGCGTGATTACTAATGGAAACAATAAATACAAAAGATGGAAAACAACCTTTTGTAATTGAACACGGCGAAGACTACTCTGTCATCATTTTCAAGCGTCCCGCGTTGGCTGAACTATTGACAAACTTGTTGCAGCTTGTATCCGACGGAAAGTACACCATGTATGGCTGACTTTTTTACTCAGTAGGCACTGAACACCCGCAAAGTCCTCGCATTCTTCGAAATAATTGTCAATGAACACAAGAGACGAGGACTTATTCTGCTCGAGTTTGTCGTATTTAATTGTTCGGTATACGGAGAGAGGAGAAGAACTGGCAAACTTGAAATCAGTGTGTCCCTACGATTATATATTGTTAATTAATAACATTATGTGCCCTATTCACCAAGCCCTTGACCGTTTAGAAACCCGACTTATTTTTTGAATCCTGCTCGTGAAATGCCAGAAAATGCGAGCGATTAACAATTAGACTTTTCCATCACCGGATTTCTTTTAACTCCACAGAAGAACTGCGGTAACGTTCGAAATCGGGCGTTATTTGTAATCATTTGTTAAGTTGTCCTCTGAATTCCCGAACAACCGAGGGTCATCAGTCGGTCAAAACATTACAGTACTAGTGCATAATGCTTCAAATCATTTTTAAATTCATGACAAAAATAGTTTGTTGTTTCTGATTCCATTTTTAGGAACAGAGCCAAGTGATTTCCCAGCAGTATTTGTCGCTAAATTTATTCTCCAATGCCCCCTACTGAGACTTTAGTTTGACTGATATCTTTAGCAGGCGTAAACCCATTCACTGTCTCTCAGTTTTCATACGATGTTTGTGGGGTCAGCACTTTAAGCAAATATGTAATGGCGAATGGTTTGATCAAAGGAGTGAGTTCTACTATGGACACTGTAAGGGAAACGAAAACACTGCAGGGCTCTCCGATTAACCGCTTTCTATTCTATTTCCTTTTTCTTCCACTTTCAAGTTCAGTACGTGAAGTCTGAAGAGAACATCAAAGAACTCAGTTTGGTAGATCACGAAGACTCTGCATGGGGACCACTTGAATGTACTGAAATTATTGAGGAGAGAACTTTGAATGTCCCAGCGAACTTTTTGATCCCGTTATGCCTGTATCTAAAGGCGAATAATGCACTGTCGGTCCTGTCGAAGTGAATTTTCCTTCTGCTTGTATGTGCGATCCCACATGAAGAAATTGATTAAAGTTCATGACGTTCGAACATCCGCAATAGCAAAGTAGCAAAGCTGGTAGTGTGCCGGTAACGTTAAACTATGACTGGCTTTTCCGTGTGCACGCCATTAATTGTTCATTACCCTTGCCTCTCTGAGGGCCCATCATTAATTATTCTTTCGAATTCCCATCGAAAACAGTTCAGCAATAACTCGAATCTCAAGAGATTAGGACATTTCTCGACAATCATCCGCAGACAGATCCATAGAATGGTTTTTCTTCTGGGGAAGCGGTCAACCAGCAATAGTGCTGTTGCTTCCAGCTTTTGGATCCCAAATGCTTAGTCTCTCGGTGGAGGAGTGTGAATCCTGCTTGTAGCTCCGGTCCCATCTCTATTCTGAAAATGAGTCAAGTGCACATGAGGTCACCAAGACCTTGGCGGTAAACCTCTGGAAATAACCCAGTTACTTGTGACCGACTCACGTAAATCAACAGTCTTAGCTCCACAGCGAGGCAAGAGGGGAACCACTGAACCTATTCAGTCTTTGAGAATTTCACAGCGGTGAGTGGATGAACACCACAGCACTCATACGTAAATTGGAAACGCATGTGTGTAGCTTACAACTGTATGGCAAATCACGGAACTGTGGTGGATGGCATCAAGGACACTTCAGAAGAAAGAACAAAGCATGTTATGGTAGGCATCGACCCACCAAACCGTGGTAACTGTTACCCCTAAGTCACCTATGCAGCTGGTCAGTCGAAACGGGGAATCCCAGAGAGGATAAGTGTTACAAAGCCTCTAATGGTGCATCTGCAATTGTGCGCAATTTCGGGGGTTCACAGTTAACTGACTCGTCTGGAACAAGCAGGCGAGCGGACCACGGTCCTCTTATGTGGATCAACCATAGGGGTTCGAAATCCGTGCAAAACTGCTAACCAATATCAAGCGCATTATTAGGCTATAAACCTGTGCCTGTTGTCAGACACAGAGCGAGTCTGAGACCCTCACGGAGAATGTCGTTCTGTAAACGAATTCCTCAATTCAACTAAAGTTCATTGCTGAAATTCTGAAGGCTTTGGTCTTTATGGTCAGTCTTCTCTTTTGGGCTTAACCAAGCCCTTTGTTACCAAATTAGGTAACTTAAAAAGTTATTCATTATATAAAATCAACGCTCAACCTCCAATCAGGGAACCACGGAACCAATACACAGATGTTTCTTTCTTGTTAGGAATCGTCGGGAGTGTATGTTCATTGCCTCTGAGCGTGTCACAAAATCAGACCGCCTTCAATCACCCCGTTGACTAGGGGGTCTGGTTCATTCTGTACTTGTCTTCGGCTTGTAGCCGGTCCGATTCCAAGCCCGTTTGCTGTCCAGCTGACGTCAGGGTGGTTTGGCAGTCAGGCTCGGTCGCCCTGACCACAGTCAAGCTTCGTTTACATAAGAATCATCGCAGTGGAACGTAGGCACATTGCACCTTTGACATTTGCACGGAGTCCGCCTATAGTTTCGTTATCGGTAAATTGGCCACCATTTGATTGTAAATCTTGCTTTGAGAAAGACTACCCACGGCAGTCGAAATGTTGGCGAATGAATCCTACCAACAACGCATAATACCACTCATAATAAAAACCAGTACATGGAGCATCGATCTTTCGAAAAACTCCTTACGTCATTAGGTCCTGATAATCATTGCATTCGGATTTTTTGAGTCCGTTAGGTCAGTAAACTTATTTCCTACTAAAAGCAAATCTTCGTTATCCAATGAACAAGATTTGAAAATACAGCTATCAATTGGAACTGGTCTATCGACCATCAGTTATCGTTTGAACAAGTGAAACAAGCGTTGAATGCAGACTGGCCATTCACGCATTCCTACTCTAGCCCACATATAAACGTTGCAGCGGATTCCTTAAACTGCGGGCTTGGTGAAGTTATCTCCCAAATTTTTCGCCGCACCGGAAAGCTACTTTTCATGCTGCTCGAACGCTGACATCAGCAGAGCACAATCACGAGAAGATTGATAAAACCGTGGCCCTCATGTCTACTTGAAGAAATTTCATATAGTGGTCTGTGCTTAAGGTTCTACTTTCCTCACTAATCACAAGCCATTACTTGCAAGTTCTAGGTAGAAGCAAAACAGTTCGGTGAACTCAGCGAACCATGACCAACGATGGGGGACAACGCTGGTCCGATATGACCTCAACATCTGCTGTCAGTCACTCATCAACGGTGAACAGACACATGCACTCTCGCGTCTCATCGACACCCGGATTAACGCAACGCAGCTTACTATCACTACGTTTTTCGTTGTTGAATTCAAGGCACACGGTTATCGATGTAATTCGTGTCATTTCGGTCACTTCTGGAGAAATGCACTATGAGACTCAACAGGACACATTACTACATCAGACTAGCTGGTGATAGAAACTTTCAAAAGAAGAACAACAGCCCTACGGATTGCTGCATTCGTTGACTGTAGTTGCCTACTGTGTACTGTTTGGAGAACGCGCAGTTGCCCAAAAAGACTGATAGACTAAGACAGTTTCATACAGTAAAAAAGTCCTTGCTCGCTATTACGTAAACCGGCTGCCCAAAAGTTAAACAACTGAAGGACCTCACTCACATACGTGCCAAGTATATCCTTCCATTAAAAACGTAGACCAAGATCGGATCCAGATCATGTTCCTTTATGAAGGCACTATGGTGCAGCAGACTAATGGTCAAGACATCCTCATCTTGGTAGATGCCTATGATCAATGAGTGGAAAATTTTGCCATATAAATATTCGAAGCAGCAATCAGTAAGCTGCAAGAGACTAAAATTTTAGTGGGTAGTTATGGCGGGCAGTGCACACCTACCACGTATATCTCGTTCGACCATCTTTGGGAGTTAGGCAAGTGCGATCACCACCGTATCACTTGCAGCACAATGACTAGGCCAAACGATTCGCTGCCACGGTTAAAAGGGTTTACCGAAAGCAGGAGAAAGAGAGGAGGGAAACACGGAGAAGTTTCCAGACGTTTTTTTTTTAGCAAACTGCATCCGAAGCCACATCCAAAAGCCCAAAAGGTGTATCACCTGCAGGAGCCTTTAAGTAAAGGAGACTGCCTACATAATTTCCCTAGCAATGTCCGCTGATGAACAAATAGATAAAAAGCTGCAGACATCAATTTAAAACAAACTGGTCGACGCAACGATGCTAGACGGTAATGTTCCCATTTGGATCAGAAATTTTTTGGCAAAAACGACCAAAGCAATTAGGAGACAGATCTACTCCTGGGCGGGATCAGCGATGAATCTATGGTTGGCTCAAATCTATGGGTGCAACATGTCACAATGCTGAGACCACCTGACTGTCTGGAAATACGAAATCCACCATCTGAGGTATCTTTGGTACTGTTTTTGCATACATTTAACTAGCTGAGTCCGAAACAAGAATATCCAGTCCTAAGGCTCTGACTAACCAGGCGAACAGATCACAGAAATAAAGGCCAACTATGTCGTTTCAGACCGACCGAATGGGCTCGCCTACTTCAGGTCGTTCTCCTAGAAGTGTCTTAAGGAAGTCGAAAGTGCTCCTGAAAAGCACCAGATAATTCCCAGTAAAGGATCAATCAACCGACGACAGACAAGTATATTCCACACAGCAGTTTGCTCATGACGCATATGTCCACTGATCAATCGTCTCATCTCACGTCAGATTTCACATTCACCAAAGACTGGTTACAAACTCCCTACCGTTGACGCCGTCCGTGGATACACGTTTATCCAACACAGCCAAACACATTTGCCCATCACCTGATAGCGACGATATGTGTGTCAATATTTCACATTGTTGATGTCATATAAGATGGTGATTTCTGTCTCGATTTGAATAGCTTCTGTAATCGTCTAGCATTTCTCATCGGGCGTTGGATCGGAGACAAACCGTATGTTTGTAAAATAAAAACATGAAGGAGTCTATCCCCCGTTCACATAGGGAGACGTAAATTTCCCCAGTGTAACGCACAGTCTTTCAGAAGTCCGGAAGATCAGAAATTCAAGGAGGTCCCTCAAACCGACAGATTGTTCAATGTACCGCCAAGTCCTTGATAGTGATTTTAGCTGGTACCACAGCGCCTAATCGAAGCCAAGCTCATTAACATTTATTATGCAGGTGTGCTGGAACCCCGCTGAGCACATGAAAAACAATGCCGCTTACTCGCCTTAATTTCTTCGGGTCATTGAAATCTGGGTGAGAATCCCTATCCTGCTCCGAGAGTCAGGTCTTTACCAGCACCAGAGTTGGTGGAACTATCAAAAGAATTTCATTTGAATCGTTAGGAGTGTGAATGGATGGTAAGTCCATCTAAGAATCACATGGTGATTCGTCGAAAGATCTTCGTCGGTCAGGCAAGGCTGGCATTCACAAAAGAGACACGAGACCTGAAAGTATTAGTTTTTCTTTTCAGTAGTATATTTCGCATATGGATGGATGAACGACATTGAATTCCGGACCACCAGCAAGTTGTCAGCCTAAATCGGGAAGAATATCTAGATTATTTGCGGCAAAAAATCGCAACGAAAGCGTCCATGCTAGTGAAACGTACGACGGCATGTTATGGAACTGCCATAGTCAGTTGAGATGTCACCATGTTCTGATATTCGACTTACAGTCGTTCATCTCAGGGTTTGCATTCCAGCTGAAGTAAAACGGTAGTTGCACTTGTGCCAAATGCGAGTTTGGCTTTGATGTGGAACCATAAACCCCATGAAAAAGACTATCTAATCTAGGTGAAGAAAATGAAGGTTAGCTGGTATGTCCCCATTCCTCCGGATTTTTGATCTTTTTCGTGGAAATTGATCATCTTTGAACAATCTCATTTTGCATTGGGTAAACTTTGATGCACTCGGTGGATAACCATTAGGAGCTACACTGCTTGGATCACGTTTCGCTTACTGTGTACGCCTGAACCAAGTCATTGACAGAGGTTTCCTTGAACTTATGTCTGCATGTATTTAAGTTCTGAAAGTCCAGAGCTAATGCCAATAGAATCGTTTACGCTTGATGACAGGAAAAACTGGAAATGAGGAAGAATTTCTAGGGAATCAAAGAATGTTGCATTTTGACTAGACTACGTTGTACTTTACTTCCTTCACATTTCGTCTACTTTTATCCCAGGGAGATAAAGAACGGCGATTAGAATCTTTATAAATTTTCGTTTATTTGTTGTACTAGAAGATAAACTGGTATTTCAGAAGACTTCGGTCTCATCTCACAAGTCACCGTGGCTAGGAAGAAAACCACTGAATGAGTGGAAACGATATTCACACAAATGTCGTGGAGTTATTCTGAAAAAACGGTCGATATTTCACATTATTTTGTTGGAAGAAACGTTTTGGCAGAAAGCCTCCTTTGCATGTAATCAATATACACACTGCTTGTCCACGCATTCTTTCATCCACAATGCTGGAATCGATCAAGCGCACAATCCCCATCGGTTTTCGCATGTTTTGATTGGACACGGCACAGTTATTAGCATAATTGATTCGTCCGATGAAGTTTACCATGCATGCAATCCGTGTAATACAATCTCTACAATGCTTAGCTCATTCTAGCCGGCTGACATGTTTGGCAAAAGAACGTATAACACATTTGGGCTGGCGAACAAAAGCCCACCCACGCACAGCATGCATAGTTTGTATTCTCTTTCTGCATCGATGATCCTGTGGGAGTGACATTATGATTCCGGCAGGATTTCAGCCCGTGGATGCATGCAACCGACGTACCACTGTTTACACAAGATCCGATGACCGTGGACATCATGTCAAGAGATAGCCAGGGCGAACGGGGTTTCACGTTTGGATCGTGGTGTACATCTTCAACCCTGATAATCATGTTCGAAAAGATTGACAGATTGTTTGTACGATCTCGAACAAAAAGAGCACAATGACAAGAGGCACAGCCGCGAGATGTGAGAGACGGAGTCGAATGATCGAATGATACAGCAGTTCCGCCAGCCGTACTTGATTTCTAATTTGGTGGCGAAACACAGAATACGAATCTAACCCAACACGCGCAATATTCTTTCACCATGAACAGACTCCAAACAACATTTCGCAATAGCATTGCTAGACACTTCAGAGTCAACCGGGGCAGTCACGGGCGGCTATGACTGCCCACCTTGCATTTCCTAATTCAACTTTGTGATAACCCAGTTTGGGGTAGCAATGAAAATATGCAATTGAGTATTGTTTCCGAAAAGGGTAAAACGGCTGTTTAATCGTGATCTCACAGTTTTCATTTAAGCTTTTCGTATTTTGTCTTGATTCGTTCCGTGAACATGCACAAATCTCCTACCACAAAATACATCTAGTAGCCAAACCTTAAATTCAAATAGAATGGAAGTAATCTGATTGCTTCTAGGTGCACACGGGTTTTCACGTGTTTTCAGCTTGACGCGTTGAAAACAATGCATTGAATATTCCTGTTTTTTTCAGCCTGAGTTGTTTCAATTGTGAATAAATCATAGCATGATCTAACTCACGTGGGCGGGACAAACTGAGAAATGGTGCAGTTTGATGAGATTTTCATGTAGCAATTTGTCGTATGCTGAAAATTTGTTCATTTAACTTTATTCCCCCGGGATTTGCAAAATTGAATAAGTATAATCAAGCGATATTCATTTTTTTAAACAAACAAACAACGCATTAGCAAATCAGAGCATACAAAGTTCCAAATGAGATTCTAATTACAAAATAGCACTTCACAAGAATGAAATAAATCGTGATTTGCCTTCACGACTGCATAGGGATTTTTCTTAATGCCAACCATATAACTGGATGAGCACATTTTGTAGTGCCAGTTGGCTGTGGGATGGCTTTCACGGTTCCCGAAATCCCATAGAGAATTGGGAACAATCATAGAACTCCTTTGCTGTGGATATTTGCCATATCGTCGCTACGTTGGAGTGTTGGCGTTGCTCACAACACCCGATGCGTTGTGACCAACAGGAAGACAAGTGCGCATCAGTAATTAGGGCTTCAATGTGGCAAGCATCCGACTGCCGTTCCTCGTATCGATTCTGCCAGTTCAAGCAAGTGGTTCTTATTGCTTCATAGCTAACTTCTATTTTGACCGTATAAAAAACGCATAGTTTTTACATTCGTAGCGTGAGTCAACAATAAATCGGCAAGAATTTTCTTATTCAAACCGCTTTCTGAACTGATGTGAGGAGTGTATCGAAAAATCGATGCGCCATGTATTGACTTTAATTATAAATGATATAATATTAATAACACAGCGTTGTTGGTAGATGTAATGTGTCAACCTTTGATTGTGAAACTTACCTTGAGAAAAAATACCCACGGTAGTCGAAACGTTGGCACATTATATCTACCAAAAACGCTGTTATTAACATTATATCATTCACAATTATTTTCACATCACTTGCTTC